>CM043120.1:15124595-15724595 GCA_023701765.1 Hylyphantes graminicola | reverse complement strand
CTCGAAAACGACGAAATTTTCCTTAATTTTGACGATGCCGTTTACTGGCAAATGCTCCGAGTTTTTCTTTCCTCAAAGTGAGGAAATTTGATTCGTCATTTTTATGAGGATTCGAATTTCGTCTAACTTAAAGAAATATTTCGTCATTTTTGAGCACTTGAGTACATAGATTTAGTTTCCTCAAAATCAAGATACAGAATCGTCAAATAAAGATTGTTAAAGTGAGGATTCACGTTTATTCAAAAGACACGTGATAGTTTGACGAAATAATCCTCAAAATTTACGAAATGAGGCTTGAGGATTAATGAATCGTCAAAAATGAAAGTGTTATTTCTGAGAGTGTAGTAACTCTTGTCTAAACCTAAATCTTCTTTACTTTTTTTTCAACGTTGACACTTCCACAATCAAAATATTTGAGATTCTAAGAAATGACAGACGGACTACACTTTAAAAAAAATTTGCGATTTGAAACCTAATGAATTGGATCCCATGACATTAACTGATCGTCCCCCTTAAAGCTTTGGTTACTAGAAGTTATTTATGGGATTCCACAAGACGCTACCAAGATTTACACAGATGGCAGCAAAGGCGAAAATAACCAATCCGGAAGTGGTGTATACATTTGGTCTCCAAACGGAGAACAAAAGATATCTATCAGAAATCCAGACCATTGTTCTGTTTTCAGAAGCGAACTGATTGCCATCGAAGCAGGACTTAAGACTATAGAGGAGGAAAGAAGCTCTAGTGAGGTCTGTATACTATCGGACAGTAAGAGCTCTATCCAACACCTAAGTGACTGGAGTACTGTGGGAGACAGGACCAGTATCTCGGTGCTAAACATGCTAAAACAGATTTCCAGATACCGAACAATCCACCTGCAATGGATCCCCTCACACGTCAATGTATACGGTAACGAGGTGGCAGATGGCCTTGCAAAGAGAGGCTCCGAGGCCCCAGCACCCCTCCCGGTCTGGACTTTCCCGGAGATCCACACCATCAGGAAGAACAAGGCAAAATTGAAATGGCTAACCCCCCCAGCAAGTAATTGGTACAGGAGAAAGAACCCTGGGGGCTCCCTTGGCCTCATTTGCGATCGCAGAGACCAGACGGCTTTATCAAGATTCGCAAGTGGCCATCTGAAGACTCTTACTTTTCTTGAAGGACGCAAGCTTTTCCCAATTTGTACGAAGTGTTCTTCGGAAATGGCCTCGCCTGACCACATTTTGGACTGCCTTAATCTTTCCTGGGACGATCTACTTAAGGACCCCTTGTATTTTCTGGACTTTTTACGTATTCACAAACTCATGGAATTTGTCTAGCTATCGCTAGCCTGGAGGATTTGTAAAAAAAAAAAATAAAAAAAAAAAGCTTTGGTTTCCTCGGAGTCTGTCACCAGAAAAAATCGATCGCTATTAAACGTGGATGACGTCACTCTCCGAACTGTAAACCGGTCACCGCTTCATCGGAACGTTACGTTGACACGAAACTGGAAACCTAGTAACTCACTCAACTCTGTTGTTGTTTTGATTTTCGTCTTGGCATGTCAAAAATGGAAAATTTAGATTTGGTTCATGTTGTACAGTTCTTCGTGATTTCTCACACAATCAATTAGCATTTCTTCCTCGGCAAGCGTAAAACAACCCTCGCCTTCCGTCATTTTCTCAAATTTTGAATTTTTGGCAAGCACACCACCACAACAGACAACAGCAAATAACGTTGTCATCAGGATTTCCCCTACGCACTCAACAGCAACTCAATCTGGCGGTCGTGTTGAGTTGTCCTGCAACGCTCCCTAGGAAACCACTTTAGCGTAATCAACGTCAGTAGTTTGTATGACGTCACTCACCGCACTTATACGACCGCTTAAATCCGTTGACGGACTCCGAGAATACCGAGGCTTAAATTTTCTTACCGTTTCCAAGAGTGTGGTCGAAAGACGGTCCGGTGTCGGCTTTGTTCACCTTTCCCTTTCCCAGCATCCAGTGGTTTCCATAGTTGTTTCTCTGATTCTTCAACCACGAACATAAACCTTTTTCGAAATCGCACTTGTAAGTCTGTTGAGCTGCAATAGAAACAAGAACTTCTTTAAGGGGTCATAGGAGTCTTAAAAATGTGCAAAGAAGGTACTACAAAACATAGTTTGATCTCTCTTGTAATTTTTTAACTACTCAATAAATAAGTATAATTTTTTTATATGTAATTCTACAAGATTTATTTATTATAATACAAGTTTTAAAATTTATGAAATTTTAGCCAAAACTAAAATAAATGATATTAAACCTGAAGGTACTTGAACACACTGTGATTAGGCTTGTGCGGCAAATTGTGAGGTCAAAATTGAAAAAATGAATAAGAAAATGACTTTATATTGTACAAATATGTACAAACAAAGACTTATACCTAAATTCTCAGCTCAATTTTAATTAGAAATTATTTTAAAAAAATTTTTTAATCAAAATTTTTAAATTTTTATTAATTTTTTTAGAAAAAAGTTCTTAAAATAATTTCTAATTAAAATTGAGCTGAGAATTTAGGTATAAGTCCTAGTTTGTACATATTTGTACAATATATAGTCATTTTCTTGGTCATTTTTTCAATTTTGATCTCACAATTTGCCGCGCAAGCCTAATCACAGTGTGTTCAAGTACCTTCATGTTTAATATCATTTATTTTAGCTTTGGCTAAAGTTTCATAAATTTTAAAACTTGTTTTATAATAAATAAATCTTGTAGAATTACATATAAAAAAATTATACTCATTTATTGAGTAGTTAAAAAATTACAAGAGAGATCAAACTATGCTATGTAGTATCTTCTTTGCACATTTTTAAGACTCCTGTGACCCCTTAAAGAACTAAAATAGCCTACTTTCCTGTTACTTAAATACTTACTTAAATTCCAATCGGGAAACAACTAGGTTCGTAACAGTAAATACCATCAACAAGCGTTTCCACACTAGATTAATACACTTTGGAAAATAAATCGTTAAGCAAAAATCGTAATCCAGCTAATTTATATTTCTAAAAGCCAAAATCAACTACCTTCCATACTATTCTTTCGCAAATTAACTTAATACTATTTATCGTCTGCTTAACTTACTTGCAGTTCGAAGAATAGTTAAATATTTATTAACAAAAGTAATGAAACTCTTATTAAAAAAATAAGAAATGTAAATTGAAACATATTTATATGCAAAAATATACCTTGCCGATTTCCGGTAAACAATTAATGAACAATAACATTGTGTTACATTTTATTACGTCATTCTAAACTGATTCGTGAACAAATTATTTTGCTTCAAATATATTTTTTTAAAAAGTTTCTCGTGCCATTATTGAGTTGGCATCAGAGATTTAAATGACTCAAAATTGAACGTCAATGCTAATTCAATAGGAAATTCGCGGACAGATTTGTCCGTCCGTACGTACAGACGGGTGGACAAAAAGTATGAAAGTTTGGTCTTTGAGGTTATAGCTTTCTAGCAAAAAAAAAAAAGAAATTTTAATATCCGATTGATAGAACCGATTTTGGAAGGGGCGTACGGACATCGACAGCATATCAATACCTACTTTTTAATTTTTAAAAAATTCTTTCGAATTAAAAAAAAAAAGAAAAGTAGGCTAAAAATTAAAAGTGTGAGGACCAACCAGGTATAGTTCATTTCGGAGAACAGTTTAGTGTGTTATTCAACTGTCGAACTACAGAAACTAGCCAAATAGTTATCCAGGTTATTTTTGAAATATAGTTTTCCCAAACGAAATTAATTTAAATGAAATATGATTTTGGAAAATTTGAATGATTTCGTAGTTAAACATGTAATCAATGAAACAAATCTGGTCTGGGTAATAAAATAAAACTTTATTCAAACGAAATGAAAAACTGTATTATTTCAGTTTGCACGCAGACGTTACTTATCCGAGATATCCGATATCCATATTAAAAAATAAGGAAATCGGAAAAAGATTTTTACAATTGATTATATTACTACCCTAGCTGACTAGCTGGTACAGTCCTGCCCAAAAGTTTAGGCACAGAAGCAATTCTTGAAAAAAGCGTCAATGTTACTATTTTTCAGTAGATTTTTTTTTAATATATATTCTTCAGACAGCATGAAAAATAATAGGGTAAAAAATTTTGACAAAAAATATAAATAAATTTGACTTCCATCAACAAATTAAAAATGTCCATACTTTCCTTGCCACAAAAGTATAGACACAAGTTTCCGTTTTAGGCAAATTCTATACAGGAAGTGATTGAGGGAGGGGTTTTAAGTTGCTTTAAAAGGTTGAAGGTAATTTTCAATGCTTAGTACCATTCTGAAGTCAACTGAATTTTAGTATGAAGAGATTTTAAGGATATGGACATTCAAATTCAGAGGTAAATCTGTTTCGGATATTTCTACTAAATTTAAGCGTTCGAAACGAGGTATTTATAAAGTGTCAGCACGTGGCGATCAACATCCACCAAAATCGCGGTCTGGAAGACCTCCAATCACCAGAAAACGAGATTAAGGACAAATAAGAAAATTGGCTTCAGACAAAAATTGCTCTTCAAATCAAATTAAAATCCCAATTGTAGCTTAATTTTTACCAAAAACTATCAGGAGGTGAATCAATGAATCTGGTTACTTGATAAAATCCAAACTTATAGCGCAACCTAGTTTGCTATCTCATCATAAAAATGCAAGACTACAATGGTTGCGTTGCGTGCCTATTCAGGTGTCAGCTCGTCATTTGACTGTGGTTCTAAAATACGACGCCCGTCACCAATGGCCCTCGCGTAGCTCTAGTGCGACGATAATTCAATCCTAACCTAACCAAGACTGCAATGGATAGCTGTAAGACATGTGTTGTTGAGTCCATTGCAGTCTTGCATCTTTATGATGAGATAGCAAGCTAGGATGCGCTATAAGTTTGGATTTTATCAAGTAATCAGATTCATTGATGCACCACCTGATAGTGTTTGGTAAAAATTAAGCCACAATTGGGATTTTAATTTGATTTGAAGAGCAATGTTTGTCTGAAGCCAATTTTCTTATTTGTCTGTCCTCTCGTTTTCTGGTGATTGGAGGTCTTCCAGACCGCGATTTTGGTGGATGTTGATTGCCACGTGCTGACACTCTATAAATACCTCGTTTCGAACGCTTAAATTTAGTAGAAATATCCGAAACAGATTTACCTCTGAATTTGAATGTCCATATCCTTAAAATCTCTTCATACTAAAATTCAGTTGACTTCAGAATGGTTCTAAGCATTGAAAACTACCTTCAACCTTTTAAAGCAACTTAAAACCCCTCCCTCAATCACTTCCTGTATAGAATT
This sequence comes from Hylyphantes graminicola, assembly GCA_023701765.1. NCBI lineage: Eukaryota > Metazoa > Arthropoda > Arachnida > Araneae > Linyphiidae > Hylyphantes > Hylyphantes graminicola. Next base: position 15,719,275 of record CM043120.1, on the reverse strand, counting down.
TGCATAAAACGGAAACTTGTGTCTATACTTTTGTGGCAAGGAAAGTATGGACATTTTTAATTTGTTGATGGAAGTCAAATTTATTTATATTTTTTGTCAAAATTTTTTACCCTATTATTTTTCATGCTGTCTGAAGAATATATATTAAAAAAAAATCTACTGAAAAATAGTAACATTGACGATTTTTCATGAATTGCGTCTGTGTCTAAATTTTTGTGCAGGACTGTACTGCTTACAAACAGATTGTAAAGTTATAAAATTTAGCAACACATTTTCCGTTGTGTGCACGCAAAAAACTGTCTGGTACGTACAAACGAAAATTTAGTTCTCCCAACCAAACTGTTCGGTTGCTATAGGACTGACAGGACTGTCTAGTTGCAAGAACCAAACACGTTTGGTTAGAAGCGTTCGGCTGGCGCAAACGACTAGTTTGGTTGAGAGAACTACACTGATACCGCGCAGTCTAGTTCTCACACAGAGTTTAGTTGTCTCAACCGAACTTATTGTGGCAGTCTGGTCCCGTTGACTAAACTCGTTCAATCGAACGAGTATAGTTATGGTAACTAAACTGGTAGGTTTGAAAGAAACCACCAGTTTGGCTGTGCCAATTAAACACCCTTCAACCGAACTTGGTTGAGTTGCAGGACCAGCACCATTTTTTTGCGTGTGACCTTTACATATGTCGTGTATTAAATAACCTACGATTCACTATTACGATGGGTTGAGTATCTACTTTCGTTTTCGTCCTTCACTAGACTGAGTATTAGAGAGACTTAGAGTATTAGACAGAGACTGACAATGTACGGAAACAATTTTTTCCCTCACCGTCATTATATGCTAAGTATTTTCCTAAATTCCTTATTCATAGAATGTTACTTACAGTCAGGGCCTGTTCTAATAAACTCAGACTAAATTCACAACCTATTTTGGGGTCCTTTACGGAAAATGTTGTGTACATGGTTTCCAGTAAATATGGTGCTATATGACTTATGTATCAAAATTTTCTACAATTTTATTGGCTTCCTTATTAACATCGGTTCAAAATCGAGCAAAAAACAAAGTGGAGTATCAGATTTTATTTTACTGATATTTTGGGGATTTTCAGCATTTAGCCTAATAGAAACTAAAATTTAGGGGCAACTAAAGATTGGGGGCCCTAGGCCCGGGCCTTATGGAAGAACAGTCTCTGCTTACAGTTTAGGAGAAAGATAATGTAAAATGGCAAAAGGGGAGTTGAATTTCTTCTCATTAAGAGCGAATGAGGTCTCCAAATCAAAGTGCCTCAGTGTTAATCCAATGAGGGGTTAAAATCACTCGTTTGGAGTGATCTTGTCGCAGATTCAACATACAAAGGATCCACTCCTGTAGGTTAGGTTAGGTAAGTTAGGTTTTGAATTATCGTCGCACTAGAGCTGCACGAGGGCTATGGCGACGGGCGTCGTATTTTAGAACCACAGTCAGGTGACAAGCCGACACCTGAATAGGCACCCAACGCAACCGTTAAGGGCGACATCGTAAGCAGCGTTAGGACTTTAAAAGATATTTTACGTGCACTCCCTTACACGGGGTATTATCCGTCGGACATTTTCGGCAGCACGGGCCGCGTTTATCGGTCGGCAGTTATTTTGGCGATGCCTGGACCCGAACCTGGGACCTTTCGCATGCTAGGCAAGTGCCTAACCGACTGGGCTCCCCAGCCCCTCCACTCCTGCAGGAGAAGTGCATTTTCGACACCGGAGAAGTGAAAATTAACTCAGACTGAGTTAAAATCACTCGTTTGTTTTAAAAGAGTGTGTAATCCCACTTTTTGAATTATTAAACAGAGGAAAAGGATCGAAAGCTTCAGTTCGAAATCCAACCCCATTTTTATCACGATTAGGGAACGTTGAAAGAGAAATAGAGGGAGAAACACCAAACTCTAAAAGAATTTAGCATGCTAAATACGAATAACACACTGATTTTTCTTCTTAGTTCTAGTTGTATAATAGTCCATATTTTTTTGTTAAAAAAGGTGTCACAAATATTATTAACCCGAAAATTCATTACGTTATTAAGCGAATCTGGAAGCCAAAACTAAATAAAAAATATATTCAAAAAGTGATCTGTTTATGTTTTTTTTAATTCTCTTAAAATGTAGATATCCGCTTTCATATCATTTAGTATTTATTTGGTTTCCCATTGAGTTAGGATTTAAATTCAAATACGAAGTTTTGTTGGTATTTTGGCTGTTGGAAGTATGACCATAAACAAAAAATAAAATTTTAAAATTAATATTAAAACTTATCTAATATTTTTTTTATCACAATTTACTAGGAAAATATCGTTCGATTTATTTTTTAATGTTGGATAAGATATAATTGTAAAGCACTAGCGATTATCAGTAGCTATCTATTTTCTGTGGGTTGAAAGCTGTTTTAATTTCTATTATAATTTATATAACTATAGAAATCATTTGAAACACCCTCTTTTTTAAACAATGAAAACATACTTTGCTAAGTGATTTAACTTAAAATATTGCGTAACTAACTGATAACGGAAAATTTCATAAATTACTCATTTGTTTTTAACATTAAGTACTTTAAATAGTTATAGCTATTTTGAATTATTTAAAATATTTGAAAATCTCTTATAACTATAAAAAGTACTCGGTGATATACACAGATTAATAATAATGAAACAAAGTGCAAAATACCGTTTGAAATAATATTACACAAGTTTAATGTACGTGTGTGTTTTCCTACAACTCTTAATTACGAGGTCTGTATTTTTACAACCTCTGATGAGCTGTAACAAAAAGACAGGGTCAAAATACAACAAAAAAAATTTTTGCCAAAAGTAATGTACAATACTGCTTATTTTTCCATATAATCACCTTGACGATTAAAGCACTTGTCATATCTGCAAACAAGTTTTAAAATACCCTCTTCATAAAATGTAGCCGCCAATGATTTGAATGGAGTTGTGACGGTTTCCTTGAGCTCCACGTCAACTTGGAAGAGCTACAATCTAAGCCACTATGCTTATTAATAATTCACTTATGGTAAACCTTCGAGTTTCCCACTTGGTCAACTCGCTGGACAATACTGATGTTCACGAAGAAGGAGACCAAGGAAGCAAGTCTGTCGCTAAAGACGGTATTGTTCAGCGAGATGGCCAAGTGTTTAGGGAATCTCAAAGGTTCACCATAAGTGAATTATGTACTACCGGTGGCTTTTAAGACATAAAAAATTGACGTGAAGCTTCCAATTTTACTTTTTTAAACGAAACCGTCACAGTTCCCTCCCAATCATTGGCAGCTGCCTTTTATGAAGAGGGTATTTCAAAGCATGTTTACAGGTATGACAAATGCTTTAATCGTCAAGGTGATTATGTGGAGAAATAAGCAGTTATGTACATTACTTTTGGTACAAAAACCCTTTTTGTATTTTGACCCATATTTTTGTTATACACTCTTAAAACAAAAGGGTGAAATCCACTCCAGAAGGAGAATTGCATTTTCGACACTGGAAAGGAGTGAATATTATCTCAGACTGAGTTAAAATCACTCGATTGTCGGAGGTTTAACACACAAAGGATCCACTACAAAAGGAGAAGTGCATTTTCCAGACTGGAGGAGTGAAAATCAACCAGACTGAGTTAAAATCGCTCGTTCGTTTTAAGAGTGTAGCCCATCGGAGGTTTAAAAAAAAAAAAACAGCCCTCGCATTTAATCGCATTACTTGTCATTATTAATCCAAACTTTTCCAAAGTAGTTTATTACAGTAACTGCCCCTTAGAACAGCTCCCGCATAAAATTTCGAAGCCTTGAAAACAGTAATGAAGAAAAATGTTCAATTTGAGATAAATTAGGATTTTGCATGCAAAATTGGTTGTACTTAAATTGAATATGGTTGACAAATTCACATAATTTATACATAATCTCTTATATATTTTTAAAGTGTGAGAATATAATTTTATTTTCTCTAATGGGGCTGCAACATTGGCGGTCAAGCCTTTGCAGACTCGGCAAATCCCCCAGAACTGAGAGCTACCAATTTTGACGCGCAGATTACAATGAATACGAGATCTCTGTGGGTGATAAAATATGTCGAGATTCAATTTTGCCGAGAAAACCTAGGCCAAATGGGCCCTCCAGGGATCTTTTACATGCCCCATAATCATATGACATGCGTGCTCAAGGTTTTCCCATCCAGAAAATCCGACGACTCAGCCGCGGGGCTCGAACCCGCCATGAGGGAAACCTCGAACCAGAGAAAAAATGACGAAGGAGTTAAAAAAAAAATAAAGGCAACTTTTAAGGGAAATTAGTTCAAATGCCTATTAAATTGCTGTAATTGTAGGAAATTTAGATTCGATAAATGTAGTCTTAAATCCTGTTATTTATGATTTACTTGTTCTTTATTTTACTCAAATAAGTCACGACCCTTTTTCACTTTTTGAGAAAATAGAAATAAAATAAGTACAATTTATTAAGGAGCAAAGCTTAACCAATGTTACATTAAGAAATAAAGTTACCCCAGGCAACGGCACTACAAATGTTCACTGAAAAGCATTAAAGTAGGAAAAAACCTACCTGAGGCATAAAATCCAAACAGGGCCAGTAACAAAATACAGACCCCTAACTGCCCCATGGTTCACGAGCCGTTAAAACGGTCAGCAATGTCCTTCGCTGACCATTGACGTATAGAAGAACTTTCAACCAAAAACTCAAAATCAAAACAAACCAAACAACTTTCTTTGTATGTTTTTTACGAAGAAGTTAAACTCTCCAACCTCTGAATTTACACACAGCAGGTGTAAGAGTGACTAAAATATCGTTTGCACTTTTTAACCACCACCCCTATTGTTATCTATTGTTCTTCATGGAACACATGAAAAGAACAGAAAATAACAATAAGCGTTCGATATGTGTGCCTCCCCCAAATCAAAGATCGTTTGATTAGTACCGGGCCGTTAATAGATATTCTTTTGAAATTATGCAACGATAGGGGTCTTTTGTATTGTTTTAATATTCCTTGTTGATAAGTTTTCGAACTGTGTATCTCTTTTGATGTGAATATATTTTACTTAATTTTATTGAGGAATTACACTCTCAGAAATGAATACTCAAAAACGACGAAATATTCCTTTATTTTGACAATGCCGTTTACTGGCAAATGATCCTAGTTTTTCTTTCCTCAAAGTGAGGAAATTTGATTTTTCATTTTTATGAGGATTCGAATTTCGTCTAATTTAAAGAAATGTTTCGTCATTTTTGAGCATTTGAGTACAGTAATGAGATTCAGTTTCCTCACAATCAAGACACAGAATCGTCAAATCAAGATCGCTAAAGTGAGGATTCGCGTTTACTCAAAAGTCACGTGATAGTTTGACGAAATAATCCTCAAAACTAACGAAATGAGGCTTGAGGATAAATGAATCGTCAAAAATGAAAGTGTTATTTCTGAGAGTGCAGTACAATCTAATTTTTTTAATATAATTGAAGAGCTTAGTGGAAGAACGTACTAAGTGACAAAAAGGTGAAAATGAGAAATTGGGCTATAAAGTTTTTCGTTTGCACTCAGATCTATTGAAAACTGTACTTGTAAAGCATAAAAAAATATACTATAGACTTAATGTTTATGAAAAAGAGGAAACTTGTTATAGTTTTAGAAGTTAGGAAATGTTCATTTACGTAAAAAAAAAAAATCTGTTTTTTTCTCTCAAAAATGTCACTTAGCACGTTTTTGTACTAAGCTCTTCAATTATCCTTTAGAACCGGTATCTTTTCATAAATCACAAATTTGAAATTCGGATTTTTACCGAATAAAGGTATTTGATTCTTATTAGCTACTGTTGGTTTGTTGAAAATATGACGAAAACCTTATTTAAAAAAAAAGGGGAAAAAACGAAAAGTCACATTTTTACATGTTAAGCGTGAGGATAATTTAATAGATATAGCATAATAATATGGATTTCGGATAGTTGCATTTCAAATAAATTGGCGTATTCTTCTGTCAAACAATTTTTTATGAGTCTTCATTCCGCCTTCCTTCCTTCCTCAATGGCACGACAGCGCCGGGTGGGCCCTGGCCTTCTCAATCAATTTCCTCCAGGCCTGCCTCTGCCTGGCAGTGGTCTTCCAATTTGAGACCCTTAAGACTGATAAGTCTCTTTCCACGCAGTCGGCCCATCTCAGCTTTGGTCGACCTCTGGGCCTGGATCCGATGGGCTGAGCTAAAAAGATAACATTTGTCGAACGCTCTCTGTTCATTCGCATGATGTGACCAGCCCATTTAATTCTTTGAATTTTTATAAACATGACAACATCGGGTTCTATAAAAGCCCGATAGAGTTCCGAGTTTGAACGTCTGTACTAAGTGCCATCAACTTGTTTGCCGCCAAAAATGGATGTTAGGATCCGACGTTCGGAGATTCCCAAGAAATTCTTGTCTTTCTGTGTTTTGCTATCCAAGTTTCTGAGGCATATGTTAGGATAGGTCTGATTAAGCATTTATAAATTAGCAGTTTAGTATCTCTTTTAAGAAGGTTTAATTTTAAATATTTTTTTAATTCATAAAAACATTTACTTGCGCTATTGATTCTTCTTTGTATTTTGGGAGCGATATTGCCATTGGCGTTAACTTCAGAACCAAGATAAATAAAACTGTTTACTTTTTCCAACAGACTTATGGACCTGGTGTAGGCTTTCCTGCACCAAGAGGATGAGAAACAACAACGCAAAAGATAAGTATCTAGTGTAAAACTTTTTTTGACATACCCTTAATGACAGAAAACATGGAGCATAAATTGAAACCCATCCTTAACCATTTCAGTCCCAATGACTATTTGGCATTATCATTTAAGAATTTTTTTTTCTGATGGTCTATAGCCATTTATGATATCAAAAAGCACATCATTCGATTCTTCAATCTTTTTTCTATAAGAAAATATTTTTTGCTAATCCCAATAGATGTCAGCAATATTATTTTTGTTTAATTATATGATCAGAAAATTGATGGTGCCAAATGGCAACACTGGAACTGAAAGGGTTATAAAAGGATGTACAGAAGAACGGAAAGAGAAACAGATGTATAAAAGACAGAAAGGCCTAAAATTGGACAACCAACAAAAAAATAATAATTTTCAAAATTGATGGGTTAAAAAGGAATTTAGAAGGGGGTTGCATGCTCTAAAGATATAATATCCGCACGCTCGGGATACGTAGCTTACTCGCGTACGTAGAGTAAAACAGTTCGAAAATTGCACTTTTTAAAAAATTCTTTTATATTAAAGTTCATGGCTAGTAGCTTTCTGAAATTTTTTTGGGCGTTGATAGTACTTTTGTGATTTCTAAAGCAGGATGAATTTTTTGGGGGTAATTCTATTCAATGAGGTTTTTTTATGTGGAAGTTATTTTAATATATCAACGACTCGTATTAGAAATTTAACCATAATTAAATAAATCTATGCGGGGGAAGTCTTTGCTTTTGTTTAGCTTCTGTATTTGTTTAGTTATATTTGTATTATTAATGTATAACTTTCTATTAATTTTTTTATATTAACTATAAAATAGATTAAGAAAAACCCAAAATATTTAATTATATGCAGCTCTTTTATAAAATTCAAATGTTTATACAACATTAGAATTTGTAAATTAAAAGCTGTACAATATTTGATATTTTTTCATCAGCTTGTATTCTAATTCACTAGTTGTTATTCAAATGTAGAAGAAGTAAAATACAATTGAAATAACTCTTTTCGCATCCCTCACTTTAATTTTTTCTTTCTATTTTGGAGTTCAGTAAAAATAAAGACATTGACAAGAGGAATTATACTGTGTCTTAATCTATTGTCACCTTTTCAAGTGTCGCTACAATGTACAATTACATTCAAATAAATGTCACGTAAAGCCTGATAAACAAAAGTTCCGCAAATCATCCAAAACGCAAGCTTATCTTTCGATTAATAATATGGAAACTATTGTCATTATCTTTTTATCAAATAAACATAGCATCTATATGATAACATTACACCTAGTTTTTATTGAATGGCATTGGAAAGGACATCTTAACCTAAAAGGAAACCGGCCGAATGCTTGGTTTGGTTTGAATTATCGTCGCACTAGAGCTACACGAGGGCTATTGGTGGCGACGGGCGTCGTATTTTAGAACCACAGTCAAGTGACGAGCCAGCACCTGAATATACCTTTGGAGCATATTTAACGTTCACTCCCCTACACGGGGTCAAAGTTCCTTCTACACCAAGTTAGGACACACCATACATTCGATCGGAGCCAAGGTTTTTCCCGCTAGAGGCACTGCGATACGCTGAAGGCCGAAAATGACGAAAAAGCGTTATGTTCCGGGATGCAAATCTGGATATAAAACCAAAATTAATTGTCGATTTTTCTTGTTTAAAGCACCTAATAGTGAAGAGGATCTTAAATTATGGCAGAAGAATATCCCTGGGAATTACTGTCTGTTGAAATGTACCGCCATGATGATTTTTTAAAGGGGAAGTCAAACACCTCCCCTCCATTTTCACTTCCCATGTTAAGTCTATGGGACAGTTTTTAATGCACACTGACTTTTTCCCGCTAGAGGCGCTGCAATCCGCTGAAGGCCGAAAATGCACCGAACCAGTTGAGCCACTCTCTCCCATAGACATCCCGCGTTATGTCCCAACTTGGTGTAGAAGGAGCTTTGACGGGGTATTATTCGTCGGACATTTTTGGGCTGCACGGGCCGTTTATAGGTCGGCAGTTTTCTTGGCGATGCCCGGACCCGAACCTGGGACCTTCCGCATGCTAGGCGAGTGCCTAACCGACTGGGCTCCCCAGCTCCCCGGTCGAATGCATCTGTTTCAAAAAGTTGCTTTGATTGATAATTTTTCGGTTTTTGGATGCTTGTGCGTGAGTGTAATAATTAATGGTGTTCTATTAGTTTTCTGGCATATCAAAGGTTAGGTTAGGTTTGGATTATCGTCGCTAGAGCTACACGAGGGCTATTGGCGACGGGCGTCGTATTTCAGAACCACGGTCAAGTGTCGAGCCGAGGCGACACCTGTCACCCCAACCGTTAAGGGCGACATCGTACGCTGCGTTAGGACTTTGAAGGAAATTTAACTTGCACTCCCTTACACGGGGTATTATTCGTCGGACATTTTTGGCGCTTATAAAAGGAAACGACATTAGAGTCAATATTATGAAAAGTGCCATTTACAGAACTGCTGATCAGGCATTACAGCCCTGATGACGAAATTCAATTATAATATCAACCATCTATTTAAACTATAGAAGTGTAGCAAAAAAGGTTAAATGTGCATAATTTTAATAACATAATTGCGCATAATTACGAAAAACTGGCAACTGAATCACATTTCGGTTACAAATCAAGTTTTCTAAACGTTACCGATCTGATTAATTTTTCAGATTTTTATTTCTTTCATTAGCAAACTGAAAACCACGTTGGATTCTTCAAGTCTACGAAAACCATCATTTAACATAAAAACATATATTATAGTGTGTCGGTAAAATAACAAAACCACGAATGTGCAAATTCTAGGGATTGGCAACTATAGATAACAGTGGGTTAACGGTATCTATAGTTTTCCATCTCAATGTTTTTGCACATTGTCATTCGAGGTTTCGTCATTTGACCGACAATATTATATGTTTACACTACTTTTGGGTGCGTTACCGATCTGAGCTACTCAAAAGTTCGCGTGTTTAACAGATTAAATAATTCTTACCTGTTTTTCCACCAGAATTATTTGAAGTTGCAGCATGAAACTTTGAAATCAGTCTATAGAGAGGACTCAATGACGTAGTTCCCTTCTGTAAATGACTTTTTCAGCTCGAAACTCGGTTTGGAAGTGGATGTTACCGATTCATTATACGTCAACTTGTAACAAGCATATTTTGCATCTTATTGAGTATTTCGGGTATTTTTTTTTAAAAAAAATGATGTACAATATTGATAAACGACATTAATTAAAGGATTTTTCATTCCAAAATATATTCGTTATGACAAATAAAACGAATAAGATATATCCTATCATCAAAATAGGCATCTGTGACACATGAAAACTTCAAAAACTTTCACAGTAAGAAATGAGCACAAAATGTGATAGTTTGGAAAAATAGTTTAAGACACTATTTAAAAAATATTTTAAAAAATCGTCTGGTATGCAAAATGAGTATTTTCCTAATATTAACCCGTTATAATATAAATAATTCTTTAAAAAATTAATACCCACCACAACTAAAGAGATTACGGATAAGAGTATGAACTGTGTAGAACCTCTACAACTATAACAAATTGACTAAAAAAAACATTTTAAATGCTAAAGTTTTTTTTTTTTTTTTAGAAATAAACAATGAACATTGTGCAATCTTTAATTACGATTTCACTGGCCTTATAAGGAAAATAACTTCATCTATTCATTTACAATTCTTACTTTTATCTCATAAATTACCATTTTACAGTTTTTTGAAAAATAAACTGTTTTTGTTTCTTTTATTTTGTGGGGTATTGCAAAGTTAATAATTTAAAAACGTAATACAAAAATATCTACACACATTTGACCCAAATGTTACAGCAAGCTTTTTACTAGCAAGTGATTTTTTTAAGTACATTTCCATATATATTATAATTAAAAATAAAACTATTTTAAACGAATAAAATAAAAATATATATTTTATTAACCTTTGTCATAGTGCTTTTAGCCTTTCACATACATCTGAACCTTTCTCTTTGGTATTTTCAATTTTAGCAATTCTTGACCCGAATTGTATGGCTCTTTTTGGCAACTCTGCAGCCTCAGTTAGGCCTAACTTCAGAGCCATTATTCGAAGCAGCAACTTTTCTCCAACTCCACGGGGATATTTCAAATCCATCTGAAATTTAAAAAATACTGTGTTGTATTTGTTGTGATTAATAATTACATCAACAAGTCTCCCACAGCACTCTAAAATTCTCCTACATCACTGTTTTTTGCCCTCAAAATGTGTTCAAAATCCTTTGTTTTTTGCATAACTTACTTTGAGAAAAACAGGAAGTTTATTTAGAAATGAGACCACATTTTCATCAAGAAAAGGATACCGAGATTCTACACTGTTGTCAGCAATGATTCTGAAAATAAACATGTTGAATTAAAGGACATTTTTCATATGATAAATGAAGAGCTTAGTGGACAAACATTCTAAGTGTGTTTTTTTTAATTAAATTTTTATGTCAGTGAACATATTACTAGCTTTTTTAATGATAACAAGGTTCCCCTTTTCATAAACTTAAAGTTTAGTTTATTTTTTTTTAGGGTTTGCAAGTACACCAATCCCTCGTTATATCGCCCTTCCCGGGAGACAAGCAAAAAAACCGCGATATAACCAAATGAGCGATATTTTGATGTATTTATGCTCTCAACAAAGTTTTTAAACTAAAGCACAGTATATGTATTTGAAAGATAACTAAATCATATTATATAACTACTATAAAAAAGGGGGGAAATTAGAAAGGACTTATTATTATTAATTATTATAATTATTATACATTATTGCAAAAATAATAATACTATGCATATTTCGCTCATTTTCTTGTAAAGTATCCATCTAAGGTTAGCTGCTTGATTTTTCTTGCTTAAATGTTGACTTGTCGAATAACTTGTCTTATGTCGATTTTTTAAAAGAAAAGTACTTATGTGTGAAAAAAACCAGGGGAAAATTGAGAGACAAAATACAAGGAGCGATATATCCTAATGCTCAATATAACGAGGCGAGATTTAACAAGGGGTTACTGTACTGTTTTTAACAGATCTGTGTGCATACTTAAAACTTTAAGGCTCATTATCATCTTTTTATTACTTATCAATCACGTTCTTACACTTAGCTCTTCAAATGTTTATCAGTAATCATAAAACAACTAAGTTTTTTTTTTTCCTAATAAACATTTGTTGATTGGCACCTAGTAAATTTTAGTCGGCTTTTACGAAAATTTTTATGATATAAACCACAATTTTATTCTGTTTATATTTGCACAACCAGATTCTAGATTGATTGCACACATTTCCTCGAATCTGCTATCAGACACAAACGAAAAATCAAACAGTATTATTTGGATTTCTCCAATACTTTATTTAAAAAAATATGTTTTTTAAATTGTGTAGAAGAAATTTAACTTAGTACTAACACATTTGCCACTGAATATTTTAACTGCCTCTAAATATGACATAGGAATAGAATTATCGAAAAATTAGTTCACCATGCCTTAAGGCATCAGCAGCAATAACGTGTTCCGAATTGTGAATGAGACAAAAATACCGCTGGTCTCCAAACCAAAGCGTCACTGTGCTAAACTAATGAAAAAAAAAATTTCTAAGCCACATTTCTCCGACTGTATATAATATTTTTAAAAACATTTTTTATGAAAAATTTAGCTCACTTAAAGGTCTCTATAATACCACTTTCTAAAAGAGATTTGAATACTCTTTTTTAACTTTCAATAAATAATTTTACAACAACATATCAGAACCAATTACAAAAAGTAGGATTATAGATACCTGTAGGTCAGCAAAATTTATCATATAAAAAAACTTTTGTAAAATATTCAATACAGCCATAGATAGAAAATATTTTTTCTTAATTAGACTAACATAGAGGCACTTTGGATTAGATATTTGAGGTCCTCAGTTTCATTCACTGTTAGTGCTACCAAACGATGCTTGAATTTAACCACCCTTTCAGTCGCAGTGATGTCATTTGGCATCATCATGGTTCTGATCATAATTTAAAAAAAAAAATAATAATAGGGCTGACATCTATTGGGATAAATAAAGTATATTTTCTAATAGAAAAAGATTGAAGAATCGAATGATGTACTTTTTGATGTCATAAATGGCTTTAGATGATCAGAAAAAAAATTCTAAAATAAAGAAGCCAAATTGTCATAGGGACTGAAAGGGTTAAAATAACTACACATAACTGTTACCTGTCATCTCTACCAAGGTTTCTAGAACCAATTCTATCCAATTCCAGAGACAATTCTTCAATCAGTCCAGGCCATCCTGATATACTTTAAAAAGGAAATGAATTAACTATTTTTTTAAATATAAAATTTGAAAATTAATGTCTACAAGTACAAAATAATATGTACTTGAACTTTGCTCTGTGCCTAGCATATCCACCTAGCTGTTCATCAGCTCCCATTCCAACAAGCAGAACCTACAAATAAAAGTTTGATAATTATGAATATATAGCAAGAATAATTTCAAACATAATAGTTAACAGGGTTGCCACACTTTTTGGTGAAAAAAATCAAGGACTACTAAAGGACTTTTCAAGGATATATTTCTCTATTTTCAAGGACTGTATATTCAAACATGCAACACCTAAATTTCACAATAGTTTTTAAAAATTCATTTAGAAAAGGAATAAGAGTCCTCTAACTTTCAAATGAACTTAAATAACTGTTATAAAATAATTTTTTAGCTATTTAAAAAAAATAAACCTAAAATCCTTGCTCTGCCCCCATGGGTTATACAAACAATAAATAAAAATAATAAAATGGGAACTGATTCACATTAAACGAGTTTTTTTAATGAAGCCAAAATTAACATTAGCAACACTTCAAGATAAATTCGTCAACCCAAAAAATTAAGGACTTTTCAAGATGGATAATTTTTTCAAGCACTTTCAAGACAAGAAAATCAAAATATTTTGTGCCTATATTCTTTATTATCCTAAGTCATGTCCCGAGTCTATCAGATGCCTGAATGGGTTAAAATATAAACATTGTAGTTACCCTGGCAGGAGATGTATAGCTTTTAGGTCCGTCACTTGAATTCACCATACCGGTACCTTTGGCAGCAAACCACAGCGCACAGCCGATACTGTCATCAAGTACCGTACAAGAAGGGTTGAGTAGATGACTTATGATATCTCTTCTACAAATTTAAGAAAAAAATAATAATAAAAGAATAAATTCATAAATTAGGTTGTTTAACTTATCTTGAATAGTTTTTGTTAAACTTTATTATTACATAGATAAAATTTTGCTAAAACAAATAAGTAATGTCAAGTTGTTTTATTACAAATTACGTTCTCAGTCATAATTTCATATTTTAAGTATTTATTGTTAATGTATTAAGTTTACTATTAATATATGCTGTATTTTTTTTCACTCGAGTTAATTTCAATGTAAATTACTAAATCCTTAACATCACACTAAATACAATAGTATGTGTACAGATTTCCTTACCTTTGGTTCACCAACTCTTCCTCAATAACGTTAACCTATAAAAAGAAAATATCTTTGAACCCCATAACAAAAGAAAAACCCAGTATCACTTAATTTCAACTACTATGATTCAAATACTCAAACTATTTTTTTAGAAAAAAAATTGAACATTAACAAGTGCAACCATAAAATAATCAAATAAAAAAATTTACAATAAATTATTTCCAAGTTATTAAAAAATATATATACAACTATCCTTCTAAAACTTATTTTATAATTCTCTTGTTAAGAATTTTTTCTTCTGGGGAAAAAAGGAAAAAAAAAAACCTTTAGAATATATCTATTATTAAAAATAACTCTTAATGCAAAAGACAAAATGCAACCTTATAAAAAATTCAAATTTAAGAACAACCAACATGAATAAAATTTATATTTTTCTTTAAAATAAAAAGTCAATTTTGAAATAGAAATCTTATCATGAAACTTTAATAGAATACAAATTTTTTTAAAAACACCAGATAATTTTTTTTAAAGAAATATTAACTTTTAGTTTAACAACCATGTTTTTAATCCTGACATGTTTTAAGAAAAAAAATTGAAAGTTAACAAGTGCAACATTAAAGTAATCACATTAAAAAAAATTTGCATTGTTTTAATATTGATTTGACAAAATTTACACACAAAGCTATCCTTCTAACTCAAATTTTATACTTTGAATAGTAATATTTAATTTATCAATTAATATTTTCTTCATTTGGCAAAAACTTTGGACTACATATTTTTAAAAAGAATTAACGAAAAACATGCTACATGCAACTTTATAATAATTTTTAATTTAACCCTTTCGCTACGAAGGATTTTTGCTGCCTCGTAATATTTGATAGGAATAACATTGTCGAATCCTTAGTTGTTCGGGCGTTTTGGGGCGTTTCAGTAAGGACAGGGTTAGATTTATCAAAATAACACATCCAATGGAATGTGTTCTCTCTTTTTTTTTAGTAAATACAATACAATACAATAGAAGTCATACATACAATAAACTTATAATTTTAAACTAAAGCAAGAGAGTTTTACTCACTTCCACAAAATTCCAAATTCTATTAGGACAAACAAGACGCAAAGCATCAACTCCCTTTTTCCCTGTTATCCGATCAGGTGTCTCAAATGATTGGTGTCCATAATGTGAAACAGAGCCTTTTAAACTTGAATTGCTGGCAAATGCCACATTAATCAGATCAATTGGTTGACTTTCTAATAAATGTCTGAAATTTAAAAATATATGTTTAATTTTTAAATATCTGTTATACAAATTAATAGATTATATTTTAAATATTTTTTACATCAAAATTTTTTTACAAATGTTGCAAGTCAGCAACTTTTGAAACAACTTTGTTTAATAGTGTAAAATATAGAAGAGTAGAATAATAGACTTTAGTAAAATATAGAAACTATAGAAGCTTGGTATTTCTATATATTTTCACTTTCACATAATTTTAGCCACAAATGAGCCAGACTAAAGGGACACTTAAAATTGTGGCTTTGAATAAGGTTTATGTTTAATTCAATTTTTAGCCATAATGATAATTTCAAATAGAAATAAATATGGAAGTGACTTCAGCAACTTATTAACATTGATTTGCCCAAATCCTTATCATAGTCAAAATTATGTAATATTTCGGGGCATTAAAAATGGTTAACTTCAAGAATTAATTCCTCTTTTTTTTATTATAAAAATTTGATATTGAGAATTTATCTTTTCAAATAAAATTTATTTACTGCTAATATGATACATATAAATAACTTGTGATATCACATGCAAATAATATTTTTTTTTAAATTCTTAAGTAGATATTTTCCTTTTTTTTTCTTTGCTAAAATAAATATTTGTCAAATAATTTTAAGACTAAATTCAACTCTAAAAAAAATAATATGAAATAGCAGGTTTCTTTTGGATAATTATTAAATTATTAAGTTATTTACTTTGATCTTGAGAATATTTCTGCTAAATGAAACTTCTGTATTATGAAATTAACCCAATTCTATTTTACAAAGACAATATATGCAGCTTCAATGTTGAATAATGTTATTGAAGGCTTATAAACCCTTCAAATGACTGTCAGGTTTTCTAAAAATATTTTATAAATTTAATGAATTTTGAAATTCTAAGCATGAGTCATTTTAAACTATTTACTGCAGTAATACAATTCGTTAAGTATTAAAAAATTTAATTAATAAGTTGAAAATGATGCAGCGACTACAAATTTACAGTTTGGCTTAATTGTGTCACCCCCAGAACATTAACAATTGCAAACCACTCTACATTGAGTAACATTAGTTTTTAATTTTTTTTATACAAAATATGTTTATTGTATGGCAGTTACAAAGATTAGGGTCGTGTAGTCTGAAGATTCCTCTTTAGTAACTAAGGTCTGAAGCTCAATGTATAGGCGTAATATTACCTGTCAGTCAAGCAGGCGATAACAATAGAGTCCAAACCACCAGAGAATAAAACTCCAACCGAAGCATGCTGACAGCTTGGCTTTTCTAGAGGTTTACTTTCCCTCATGGAATAACAGTTTTTGCATAAACATGAATGGTTGTTGACCCTTTTTTTCACAGCTTCGGAGAGAATGTCTTCAAATTCTTTAGCAGTGTCTTTGAGAACTGATATCTCTGATAGTCTGTGTAACAATTCTAAGTTTGAAAGCTTCAGTTCAGAGTTAGAAGGTTTTCTGGACACAAAAGGTTTCAGTTCCAAGTCAGATTGTTTCAGTTCTGATTCAGAATATTCAAGTCCATTTTGAGCCAAAATGTTATAACCTAACATTTCATCAGTTGGCAAAGTCTTATTTAAAGGTATTAATATTGGACATTTTAACGATGATGACTTGAGGTGAACTGTTAAATTTTCAGTAATTTCTCCTTTGATTTTATGTTCTATAGGCAAACCAGAAGGACCAGATGACCATGGGTAGAGACAAAGTTCGAATCTTTGTTTAATGTAGCTTTGATGAAGATCAATGGAGAATACACCAAGAGTAGGCACCTCTTTCCACTAAATTTTTAAAGAAAATTTATATTATGTCAATAGAAAAAAGTTATTATACAAACTTCATATTGTACATTAGCAGTGAAAACTAAAAACTGATTTAAAGCTAGTTTCAAAGATTTCATTTTGAACTAACTAGAATTAACTAGAAAATAAGCTACATTTTTAAAAGTAGCACAAGGCATACTTCACAATAAATTTTCAAAAAATAAGGGTATAATCTTTACCTAATGAAAATATAGGTAACAGATGAAGGGGTGACTGGGATAAAAATGAAGAAAATAAGTACTAATAATATATTGTTCTGAAAAATAGCCAAACGCTTGGTATAAATTTGCGTAAGAGGAATTCCATAAATTTACTGCAATCCTTCAATTTAAATGTAAAAAATAACATACATAATGCAAGAACATTTTAAAAAGTAACTAAATGTACATTAGTTATTATTTATTTAAAAATTTTCAAATAATATATTAATGAGCTTAAAATACCTTGCTTTGTTTTGAAGCGACTGAGCACAGACTAAAACACGAGTCATCAAAATTCCATAGTAGACTTCTTCGGCCAAACAGATCTCTTCCAAACCATATGTGGCCAGAGTTCTAAAAGAAGATTTACGAAATTTTTATTACTAACAAACAGTGAGAAACTTTGAAATAAGCTCTGTAGGCCACAGCAAAGAGGAAATTTTGAACTGGTGGTAATATATCAATTTATTCCAAAGGAATTATTTAATTTATTAAAATTGCATTTTTATCTAAAGGCAGCCTACTCTTAAATCCAGCCTTTAGTAAGAATTTTAATCGAATAAGTATAGTAACAGAAAGAAATAAGCATACACTACAAATTTGTCACATGCACAAATATCTTTGGATTCAGAAGCGAACAAAATACATTATAATATAATAATATGTAAAAAGAAAATTAGGAATACATTTTAGTTTCCATATAAGCTTAAAATAGTAACTTAAATGTAAATAATGTGGTTTTAACATTTAAAGGTTGTTAAGAGTCTTGCCAACTTAGTGTAATTTGAGGTTTTGAGCCAGAAAAATACACATTTGTTTTAGTGCTAACAATACAAAAACAAGCTTATCAGTTTTCTGTAATTAATAGTTCACTGAAAAAACTTTTTTACCAGACCTCCAAAATCTGCTAGGGTATTTTTTTATTAAAGAATTGATAAATCAACTATCTTCTTTGGTATCAGTATTTTTGAAAAGCTTGAATATTCTGGTTTACACAAAAAAAAATAGGAAATTTCTGAAATGCGAAATGAAATGAATTCTATAAAGGTTTAAGTATGTGTACCTGTGGAGCAAAGATGTTATCATTTGCCAAACAATACTTTAGATTAAACTTGTTTATACCACACTATGTTACTTTACATTAAAATAATGAACACTGACCTGATAAAAAATAAAAGCAAATGGTCCTTTTATAGTTGAGATAACAGATAAAACTTCCATCTCTGAAGTGGATTTGAAAAGTTCTTTACTTAAAACTTCTGAGTCTGAAGCAGATGTCTCTAACTGAAAAAAAAATAATCAAAATATTGATCAAAAATACAGTTTTAAAAAAATTATTTAAAGTAAAATGCTAATAAATAGTGTTAATTTTTCGCATAAGTCAGCCTGAAGCACTTTTAATATACAAAGAGTCACCTCTTGGTACTTCAAGAATGAAGCCAGATTAGTTCCAATATACATAAATTTAAAAAGAAAACCTTAAAAAACTAATGTTTATAAGAATAATCTATCTATACACTGTCTAAAAGGGTTATACCTAATTACAAGACTCTAGGTTATTATTTAAAACAAATTTCACTAAAAAAATCCTATTTGAACCATCACTAAAGTCCACTGTTCTGACAATTGAAGAATATAGGGGAAAAACCGCTTGATTTCGTAAAGAACTTTCCTCAGCAGGCAACTTTGGCGATGATAGCAAGTAATCACCTAAACTGGTGTAAGGATACCAGTTTCAACCTACCGAGATTCAAGCGATGCTTGCCAAGCTTCGCTTGGATCCCAAGCGAAGAAGTGAGAAACCAGTTTTCTGTCGTCAATGTCCGCCAAGCAGACGCAATTACGGAACGACTCCTAATTCCTAATAAATCAAGCGGTTCTTCTCCTGTACTCTTCAATTATACTAGAGAATTTAAATTCATGTAAAAAATAAATATTAAAACTTACATCAAAACCACTAAATATTTCTCCATTCCACAATAGAACATTTCCAGCCTTATCTGAGATTGGCTGCCAAGCTGGATATTCTCCTCTTAAATGCAAAACAGAAGCAGAGAAATGCATGTCCACTGCATTTTGAAAACAGCATGTTGTATCCTGGTAGTGATTTGGTCCTCTTCGTTTTAACCACCTTGATAATTCCTGAAAACAACATGCAAAATGTAATAAAATATTTTAAAATATTTAAGTACAGTAGAGTCCTGTTTATCTAAAATTCGGTTTAACAAAAATTCTCAAGATTTTTTGCTAAAATATGAAGTGTATATGCATAAATAAATACACAAAAAATAAATATGTACTTACAAAGTTGGATTTATTTCTCAAAATATGCAGCAATTTTTTATTTTTGCTACTCAATTTTGGTCCCATACCTTTCGGGTAAGCGGGACTTTACTGTAAAATAAAGAAATTCATACAAGAGTGGAGACTTCTTTTTTTTTTAAAGAAAATTTTAAAAAGTAGGTCTAATGCCTCACCGTAGACTTCTAAATTTAAACAACTTAACAAACGAAAAAAGTAAATTTAATTTCTAATTGTCGGACATTTAACAGTATTTACCTACTTGCACAATAAAACATTCATGTTGAATAATATAAGAAAAAATTACCACTTTTATATATTAGTCCATCTGATCACAAATCAAGCTTGGAAATCGCCATTTTCAATTTGTATGGTATTCCAGATAACCGCTAGAGAGTCACTATTTCTGTCTCCCTCCAACCTACTTTGGATTTGGAAAGCAATCGCCATTTTCAATTTGTATGGTTTTCCAGATAACCGCTAGAGAGTCACTATTTCTGTCTCCCTCCAACCTACTTTGGATTTGGAAAGCAATCGCCATTTTCAATTTGTATGGTTTTCCAGATAACCGCTAGAGAGTCACTATTTCTGTCTCCCTCCAACCTACTTTGGATTTGGAAAGCAATCGCCATTTTCAATTTGTATGGTTTTCCAGATAACCGCTAGAGAGTCACTATTTCTGTCTCCCTCCAACCTACTTTGGATTTGGAAAGCAATCGCCATTTTCAATTTGTATGGTTTTCCAGATAACCGCTAGAGAGTCACTATTTCTGTCTCCCTCCAACCTACTTTGGATTTGGAAAGCAATCGCCATTTCCAATTTGTATGGTTCTCCAGAAAACAGCAAGAAAGTGTTTTTGTTTCCCTCCAACCTACTTTGGATTTGGAAAGCTATCGCCATTTTCAATTTGTGTGCTTTTCCAGAAAACGGCTAGAGAGTGTTTTTGTTCCCATCCAACCTACTTGGATTTGGAAAGCAAGCACCATTTTCGATTTGTGTGGTTTTCCAGAAAACAGCTAGAGAGTAACTGTTTTTGTTTCCATCCCACCTACTTGGATTTGAAAAGCAATCATTCAACTTTTGTGGTTTTCAAGAAAACGGCTAGAGAATCCCTGTTTCCCTCCAACCTACTTGGATCTGGAAAGCAATCACCATTTTCATTTTGTGTGGTTTTCCAGAAAACGGCTAGAGAGTAACTGCTTTTGTTACCCTCCAACCTACTGGGTTTGGAAAGCAATTGCGATTAACCTCCCCACAGAGCTGCAAGCAAAGTAGGTTTAGAACAGAGATGCTCACGCTGTTTGCTAAAAAAAATCACACATTGAATGTAAAACAGCTCTAGTATATGCAATGCATACTGCAAACATTGGCTTGGTTCTGGATGTTTTGTTGCATACTTAAGATTTGCTAAAAATAAATAACTGAAGTAAACACAAAATATGAAAGGGTTGCCAAGTACCAAAAATTTGGCAATATGGTGATAAGTCTTGAATTTTCACAAAGCCAAAACAATGCACGAAACAGTAGAGCTGTACCATATAAATGTAAACTGTGAAAAGAACCTTGAGATCTCAGTGCAATCATTCTGAAACCATACACAAGGAACTCTAGTTATTGAGGTTTCGTTTGCTTTGAAAATACATGATAGGTACCTGTTTTTTTCTTTGTTGAACTAATTTAATATCAAAGCCACAATTAACGTCAATTAACAAACAATACTGATTTTAACCCCAAATCAACATTGCAATGCCATATTAGGATTAATTTGGTGCTATATCTTGTATTTGTTATTAAAAGAAAAACAGTTTTCCTTCACAAAGCGTCAGTAAATTCCCAGAGACACATATGGCTTTTTAAAATTTGTGGACTTGGCCTGTTTTAAAACTGAAAATGTTAATTAACGAATGAGAAACAAAGCTATAAAAACAACACAATTGTAATCTTCCGAGAAACAAGTATACTTAATAGTTTTTAAAAAGTTTTATTTAAAGCATTTAAAAATACGGTATACGTCTACGTATATCACAGTTTACACCCAAAACAACACTGAAAATAAATTATTTGTTTTAACAATTGCATTACCTGAAAAGTAGAATCGTCACTACTTTTGAATAAAGTGCTCGTTGTGTCCTTCCGCAAGTGAATAAAAGCACATATTCCACACATAACTTTTCTCTGAAAAGTATTTTTAATTTGTTATATAGAAACAATACTTTAATTTACTTCATTTGTAAATTTCAGCTTTTGCCTATGTTCATACCTTTGCTTGTTTTGGTTGGTGAATGCTCCTTCGCATCTTCGGAAAACCAATGACGTCAGAAAGACATAGGCGAATCGCAAAAATTGGGGCGCCATCTATCTCATCGATACTTAAGCAGAGACTGATTTGAAAATGCTCGATTTAAATGAAATATATATATCAATTTATTTACACCTACTCTCCAGTATTGGTTAATTTAAGAAAAATTTAACTGTGCAAATATTTTTTAAGTAAAATATTTCTAAACTAATTATATAAAATACTGGAATTTGTTTTCAATCAATAATTATTGTATTACATATTTAGAAAATATATATATCAAAATATAATGTAATGAAGGATTTTACTTAAAAATACATTAAAAGTAATTTGAAGCATTTTACAAATTTCTCTTTGAAATCGATTTTTTTTAATTCTTCCATTTATTTGGAATAAAATGAATAAAACAGTTTGCATATACAAAAAAATAATTTATTTTAGTTATTTAATTTCTTTTTTAAAAATAAGAAAATGGAAATTGTACATGAAGTTATAAAAGATTCATTAAATTTGAGTAGCATTGCGCTCCCATAGTGTAATACATTTTATTTCCTACAGCTAAATAAATTATTAAATTATTGAAAAGTCAGATAATTTTCAAGCAAAAAAAGGTACACAAAACTTTAATTTAAAACAAATTTTATATTTTTTACAACGAAAATATTTTCATGATCTTTATGAAAAAATATTAACTGATCATGAAAAATACATATATTTCAGTAGATTCGTTAGTACAATAATAATATAAAATAATTATATGCACAATATGAAGATACAAAGAAAATTTCTTTAAAAAAAGGAAGGAATAACATCAAATTGATGGCCTTGTAACAATTAAAATGAAACTTAATAATCTAAAAAATTTCAATGAGGCTAAAATTTAAGTTTAAAATCTGGATATATATCAAGCTTGAAGTTGGTGAAAAAAATATAAAATGTTACTATTTATGTATATTCATGATTAATTATATAAAATGGTATATAATACATATATTATATAAAATGCAGTATGTGTCATGTAATTAGACATAAAAAAAGCTTAGAATTAACGACAGTTCATACAATTGTAAATGTAGTTCTCATTACTAAAAGCAACTTCTGTGATCTTTGCACATTTTTTGTGGTACCATTCTTTACTAGTACTGCACTGCGCCATTCGCATATTCAAATTTGTTTCCTCACATTTTTCATAGGGTCTTTGCACACACAGTACACCTGTACCTGGATATCCTGCATTTTGTTTCTTTCCGTGCGTTTAACAGTTTCAGGAAATAGTGTAAAATGTCCATTAATTAAAATATAAGGGATATATTGAGAAGGGGAAAATTATTGTTCATCGAGACACAATACTAGGGGTTTTCGTTAAAAAATTCACTTTTCAGAAAAAAAAATTGTTGCTTTGAAAACCCAGCTATAAAAAATGAAATTACTTATAAAACCCTATAATTCTAGTTCAGTGCCTATAAAAGAGTTATATTAATATGCTGGAAACAAAATTTGTAAAGTTGTTTATAAAACTTGTGAAATCATGTTTTATGTGAAAGTTTTTTTAAAGAAAAATTTTAATTTCTCATTAAACTCGTTTAAACTAAAGATTACGCTTTCTTTAAAGAACTATACAAAGACTATTATTAGCAAAATGTTTACT
Source organism: Hylyphantes graminicola (assembly GCA_023701765.1). NCBI lineage: Eukaryota > Metazoa > Arthropoda > Arachnida > Araneae > Linyphiidae > Hylyphantes > Hylyphantes graminicola. Next base: position 15,695,516 of record CM043120.1, on the reverse strand, counting down.
TCGTTTCAATCGTAGTTCGTACAATCATCCATTTGACTTTAAGCGCATAAACTACTTGGGGACAAGTCACTCCCCCGACACATGCATGGCTTCTGGGAATTTGTTGCAGGGGTGCATAGTTGAGCAAGAGAATACCTCCATAACAGACCCAGGTGGATCATTGAGCACGTACTTGATAAGTTAATCATCGATTCAGATATTAATGATGACCAAATTCAAAAACGCGTGGAAATGACTGGTATTAACTCTTTTTTAGTTGGTTCGTTTACTAATAAAGATAAGTATTACAAGGTTGATTTCCATGAACAGGTCACATTTTCTTCTTGTGTTTGCAAGGATTATAGACAAAAAAGATTAATATGTAAGCATGGCCTTCTAGTTGGTATAAAATTTCCCAATTGGAAATTGGAAAAGATTAGTTCGCGGCTTTTCAGTAATCCGATATTTCGCATAGATGAAAACATTGCAACATGCCATTGACAAAAGCCGATACTTAAAAATTAGTTATGCCTGTGCAGAAGCAAACAAAAGGGAGTAATGATTGTGGAGTGTTTGCCATAGCATTTGCTGTTTCCCTGGCAAGGGGGTGTTGCCCTTCAGAGATAAATTACGATACTTCATCTTTTAGGTCACATTTAAAAGAAATGTTTGAAAAATGGACATTTTACCCTATTTTCTGAAACTGTTAACGGAAAGAAACAAAATGCAGGATATCCAGATACAGGTGTACTGTGTGTGCAAATACCCTATGAAAAAGGTGAATAAACAAATTTGAATATGCGAATGGCGCAGTGCAGTACTTGTAAAGAATGGTACCACAAAAAATGTGCAAAGATCACAGAAGTTGCTTTTAGTAATGAGACCTACATTTACAATTGTATGAACTGTCGTTAATTCTAAGCTTTTTTTTATGTCTAATTACATGACACATACTGCATATTATGTAATATATGTATTATATACCATTTTATATAATTAATCATGAATATACATAAATAGTAACATTTTATATATTTTTTCACCAACTTCAAGCTTGATATATATCCAGATTATAAACTTAAATTTTAGCCTCATTGAAATTTTTTAGATTATTAAGTTTCATTTTAATTGTTACAAGGCCATCAATTTGATGTTATTCCTTCCTTTTTTAAAAGAAATTTTCTTTGTATCTTCATATTGTGCATATAATTATTTTATATTATTATTGTACTAACGAATCTACTGAAATATATGTATTTTTCATGATCAGTTAATATTTTTTCATAAAGATCATGAAAATATTTTCGTTGTAAAAAATATAAAATTTGTTTTAAATTAAAGTTTTGTGTACCTTTTTTGCTTGAAAATTATCTGACTTTTCAATCATTTAATAATTTATTTAGCTGTAGGAAATAAAATGTATTACACTATGCGGGCACAATGCTACTCAAATTTAATGAATCTTTTATAACTTCATTTTTTTAGTACAATTTCCATTTTCTTAATTTTAAAAAAGAAATTAAATAACTAAAATAAATTATTTTTTGTATATGCAAACTGTTTTATTCATTTTATTCCAAATAAATGGAAAAATTAAAAAAAAATATCGATTTCAAAGAGAAATTTGTAAAATGCTTCAAATTACTTTTAATGTACTTTTAAGTAAAATCCTTCATTACATTATATTTTGATATATATATTTTCTAAATATGTAATACAATAATTATTGATTGAAAACAAATTCCAGTATTTTATATAATTAGTTTAGAAATATTTTACTTAAAAAATATTTGCACAGTTAAATTTTTCTTAAATTAACCAAGACTGGAGAGTAGGTTAAATAAAGGGATGTATATTTCATTTAAATCGAACATTTTCAAATCGGTCTCTGCTTAAGTATCGATGAGATAGATGGCACCACAGTTTCTGCAATTCGCCTATGCCTTTCTGACGTCATTGGTTTTCCGAAGATGCGAAGGAGCATTCACCGTTTTGGTTAAACACGTGGAAAATTACTTGCTGGTCTGTGTTAAGTAGCTTTCTTACTGGTTGAGAAAAATTCCAATTTATTGGTGATGTTTCAATTCCAAAAAAAAATTAAAACGATAATAATATCGGTTATCCAAATGTATTTTATAATGTTTCATATTCTTCTTTTGACAAAAAATAAAAAAAAATTGAGCTGAATCATTATTAGCAGATTTTTTTTTTTTGTACCAAGGTCGCTTAAGACAACGCCTGAGCCAGAAAGGCATCTGAATGCTACCGAAATATAAATAAGTATCAAGATTTGATTCGTGCAGTACCAATGAACAAATTACTTTATTTGTTCTAATTTTTTCTCCACTTCAAAGTAAATAAAATCTTCTTCATACTACAAAGATGCACCATTTTACAATGGGAATGTTTTTAGGTGTTGTAAAGCTCTTGTTTCCAATTTTCCGTATCCGGCGATTTCATTGTTGTTTCGGTTTCACTCCCAAAATAACAGCCTGAGATAAAAAGAAAGTTTTCTATAATGCATGAGCTTTCTTTAACAGAAATAAGACAAACACAGAATTTTTACTAACACAAAAAAAACTAACCTTTTACAGACATTTTGCGCTAACATAAAAGTTAGAAAACGTTCAATAACAATTACAAGAACGGATAGAGCTTGTTTATTAATAATACAAATTTTACTAGCTTGACGTGCCTCTTAGCAATTGTGTGTTTTGTATAAAAGTATGTTTTTATAATCTACCGAACGGCCTGTAAATGGGAAAAAATGATTTTCGCTGAAAATATTCTAAAATTATTATTTCTAAATGATATATTTGTTTCGGTGCCAGTATTTTTTTTCGTGAACACATTAAAATAATTTCCTAATGTAAAGTAAACTAAGATAAATTCTCTATTTATAAAACTCATGGTTACAGCAACAAAAACTTATGCAAGAAAACTTATGCAAGTAAACTTATGAAATGACGATGAACCCAACTACAAATGTAGAAATAATTTTTGAAGATAATTTTAATGGGATACAATGGATGTGGCATCTTAGATTTTTTTATTTTTAAATTAATTTGGAATGAACCGTCTTATAAAGCCAAGCTATTCTTTTTAATGTTTCACACGTGTGACAGTAATAAATTCAACTGTGAAATTGAGACCATATCTAATGCAATACATTCTATTTAGATGTTATTACAAAAGTATGGAATCTAAAATTTTAAATAAACAATTTATTACTACTACATGAAAATAAGAAAAAAAAAATACCATTAAACACCTTTTTTCTAGTATTGTGTAATTATATGTATAAGAAGAAGAAAATAAGCCAAAGAAATCGACAGTAGAAAATAATTTATTAAGCACTTCGTTGATTGCCTTACAGTTAATTTGTACACAATTGATATTATACTTGTATATACTTTATGTATACAGTGCAAGTAAGGTCTTAATAGTATATATTACATAAAAAGTCCTTATAGAGTACATAACAAGTCCCTAATAGTACACAATATTGCAGTATAGTGTCAAAATGGTTCATGACAATCATAAAATATATCAAAATAAAGGAAACAGTAGCATTGCTAATCTAGAATACATAAAAAATTAACAAAAATATATATCCAAAAACTTCTTTTTTAAAATTTAATCGGTCATTTAAATTATGAAGAAATTAATCAAATAAAGGTTGTTGTAAAATAGTTTTGGTAGTTGAAAAAGTAACAACTATAAACTGTAATAGATTTATAATTAGTAATTGCACTTTACTAAACAAACATTTTTTTTCAAGTACAATGTTAAATTCTGCATTAACATCATTAAAACTTTAAATCCATAATTGAAGGGTATAGTAACAAAACTAACATTCTTCAAGGTACGACTAAAATATAGGATCTAGAAGTTTGCACCATTTTATCATTATTTCTGCATAATTTTTTCATTGGAAACTTTATCCAATTGAATTAACAATTATCAAGTCACAAACGAATTTCCAAACCATATACCTTAGGTTAAACTTGGTAGAATTGAAAATTTTAACTACATCTTTCAATTAGAATATCATGTTTGTAGATGATAGCCATTTCTTTAAGAAGTAATTGTTTTAATGATAATTAATGTAAATATTATTCTGAAATTAAATTTTTAAATAGGGTAGCTATAAACTTTTTCAATGCATACAGTAAAATTTAAAGAGTGATATGCAGTACAATACATTGATATTCTTAGGTTATTTCCGCTAACAAAAAAACTTTTTGATTAATCTAAATATTTTTCAGGAACTAAAATCTTACAAAAGTTAAGTTTTTTGGTGATGGACAATTATGCCCCATTGCACCCAATGGGCATAATTGTCTGGGTAAGCAACACTAATGTTAACTATGGCTTTTAATAACAATTCACAGTCGAACACCTAAATCCATAAATACTAATAAAAAAACATTACAAAATCAGATACATATACATACAATTGAGTTGGCAACAATTTGTTTTTGTGTTGTTGAAGGGCAAGTAACATGCAAATTCAAAATATTTGCCTCCTAAATTCTTCTATACTTCCAATATTCGTATTTTTTTTATATACACAATAATCAGTAGTCTGCTAAAACATCTCAGTACAATTTACATCTCACAACCACATAACACCTGAACGGAATTAATAAACTTTAATCAATGTAAAGTTCATACTTTTTTTAAAAAATTAATGTAAGAGTAAATTGTTAATGATTACTTGATTCACAAATTTTCATTTAAAATTGTTTTTGGCAAAGTCTACTAATTGTTGTTTTACAAGTCCACTAATTGCTGTTTTACAACAACCTGAAATCGTAAAGATTCTAAATCTAATAAAGGTATTTTTACAATTTTTTTTATTTTTTAATTTATACTGTAATTGCACTTCATGACACAACTTTGGAGAAAGATTTTAGAATTTAGGCAGATTTTAGGTAATTGAGACACTATCAATTAGACTTTCAAATTAATAAAACTATTTATCATTCTTCCCAGTCTGGAAAAAAAAACAAATTAGTTTAAATTTTAATACAGAACCTCATTACAGTGTCATTAAAGAGATGGACAATGTTTATGACGCTATGAACGACAAGCAAATAACGTTTATAAACAAGGTAGAGTATTAAGTGTATTAAATCAAGTAAGAGTATATATTTTTTTTAGAGATCATTAAGATGGACTGGCCATGTACTCAGGATGCCTATGGAGAAGTTACCAAACATCTTGCTGTCTTGTTATCCTGATGGAAAACAAAAAAGAGGAAGACCTAGAATAACATGGAAACGACAGCTACAAAAAGATTCCAAGAATTTGAAATTATCCAGTTTGGAGGACGCCAGAACCCATGACGAAAATCATAGGGCTTGGAGTAGTAGGCTGGATGTCTTATGCGCCAGAAAGGCATGAAGAGCTTAAGTAAGTAAATCAAGTAAAATAGACATTACACTCATTTTATTGATTCAAGTTATAAAATGATATTTATTGAATAAATTTTAACTACGAGTTACTAGTAGTAGTAGTTTAATTGCATCTTCCCAAGTCAATAATTTTAAACAGAAATTAATTTCAAATGTCATTATATGCTATATATTATTACATTAACATCTATAGGCAATTCAAGGGACTGAACATTTATAGTGTGAAAGGCGAGTTGCTGTTGTAAATGATTTCGTTGTAATAGAGTTTGACTGTATCTGCAAACGAGCAGATTCTATGTCGGTGGACCTTTCGGAAGTCAACTTTATTCTTTGACTATTATTTAGAAAATGTAAAAGTTATTTGTATAAGAGTAACAATATTTTGATATAAGTCTAGAAAACTACAATAACTTATAGGTATTGTCACAACTACAAGTTCCAGCTTTGCAGATTTCAGGTATTTTATTTTATTAACAAACTTGTATATCACATTTGCAATAAACCATCCTCACCAAATGAAACTTTTTTTTGTACACAGAATAAACATTTAATATATTTCCTATGTAGTTCATATAAAAATATCGTCCAAGAATGTAACACAAAAACATGGTGAATTATTCCATGCACATCTGAAACGTAACAGATTCATACTTCTAATGAATTGTCATGGCAGGAATGAAGATCTATAAAATAAAATTAAAATGAGTTTAAGTTAGGAGGAAAAAAGGGGCAATTTTTTATATTAAAGTATTGGACTTAATCCTTTACAACAAAGATAAATATTTACAAGATAAAAAAAGCATTTAGTTGAAACTATATTACTGATGTAAATTATTTTCTTATTAGATTATCTTATTTTCATATTATTTATTCTTATTCTCATATTATTTATTCTTATTTTTTTTATTAAACTAAAAGTAATTAAGGGTAGTTTTTTATTTAGATTGCATAAAAAGATTTAGTCTGCCATTAAATAAAATTAACTAAGAGAAGTAATAAAACCCCCAGATATGAATTGCCTCGCAAATTCCAAAAACCAATCAAGCTATTACAAGTATTCTTCATTTTCTAATTCGACTATTATTTTTCTGTTATTAAATTGTATAATTAAATTTACAGTTTTAGTCTGATTTTAAGTCAAACTAACTAATTGTAAGCTAATTTCAGTAAATTTTGCTTATGCATGTTAGATTTAAAAACAAAGAAAAATGGACAGAAGAGCCATGTAGAACATGAATTCCTTTCCCCCTATTATTTTAGTGATAGATAGAACAAAAAGAACAAATGTTATTTCAATTAAAACAATATAAATTATTTTACATGGACCAAATTATCCTTAATATATTTAGGTTGAATAAAAAAAATAACATTTATTAGAAAAAATAATTATTATCAATTAAATTGGCTAAATAACAATAATATTTTACAAAAAATTTTAACAAAAAACAAGCCAGTGATAACTAAATTTCATTATTGTATCAGGCCAACTTAAAACGTAAATTTATGCTTAATATTACAAGTGCTCATGAGAAAATGGGATAAGTACAATAAAATTTAATAAGTTCTATGTGCCCTGTAATATTAAAAAAAAAAAAAAAACTGTAATATTACATACTTAAATTTATAAATTGATAAGCTACAATATTTGTGTAGGATAGTTTAACTAAAAAACTAGTTGAGACACTCAAAACTATATACTTAACTACAACTTACTTCGGCAAGTAAAAATGTCAACACTGCAGTTCCACAGCTTTGTTAAGTACAAGATTTATATCGACATTGGGGAAATTCTGAAAGATAAAGAATATTTTATAAATTATATGCATAGGTACAATAGAAAAAAAACTTAACTCTGAAGTACATAAGTATAGATGACAATCAAAAGGAACTTTAAATACAGGATTTAATTTTTGTTGGCATTCTAAGTTTAACCTTTTGCAACCTGGCGTCCCCATTTGGTCTCCCCCAAAACAATTCACACGTTAATTAGTTCAGAAATTGACCCGGTCCGATAGAAGAATATCCAAATATCAGTATTCAGCCTTTGATTACAGGTATCAGTCATTTATTTCTATAAAAAAATGAAGTTAAACAAGGGTCAATACCGTATTAGAGTTCTTAAAAAATTATTGTAAACTTTTTTTCAAACTTGTAGGTTATTTTAGCAGTTAATTAAAAAAAAATGGCATTAAAACGAATGTTAAAATAATCTGTTAACTACAAATAAGTGATACAGCCTTTTTTGGTTGCATTTACAGCACACAAAAAATTGTATTTTTAGAGTTTAAGGTGTGTTCCTAAGTTATATAAAACAGCTTTTTTTTAAAAATTTATTTGCAAAACATACTTTTTAGCATATATTTGTATGAAAAGTATGTTTAGATTAAGAATATACCTGTAGGATTTTAATTGGGTCTTAAGAGGTTAAACAACTGAATCAGTGAGTGCAGAAACAACGTCAGTCACTAATTTCAAATTTTTCAGGAGGGAGAAAAAATGTAATAACTCCTCCATTATTTCTGCACTCAACACTTGAAACAAACGTCCTGTATTTATGGAACTACTCAACAGACTAACATAGTTTTTTGCACCCAACACGCATCTTGCCTTTCTATGCTTATTTTCATTGAAAACGAGTTTTTGGATTTTTTTTTTAACTGAAGTGGTTTCTGCACCCACCGATTCAATTGCAATGGAAAAATATTTTTTTAAAATAGAAAATTACCTGGAGCAACTTCATGTTGTTCGCAAAATCCCCTTGCATAATTTTATCTTTGAGCCACCTAATTGGATTGAAAATGCAAATATATAAGTAGGTAGTAATATAAGTTTTATTTCAAAATGACACTTTGTGTTCTTAATAGTTTAAAAAGTTAACGTAATGTAAACCCCTCGCATAACATGATGATTTTGTTAAATATTTATAAAGGGTAAAATACAAATTAATCAGAATTATTGTTAAGCATTGAATTCAACTAAAATAATTAAAATATATGTGGGGTATCACATTAATAATTATTATAAAGTAAGATATTTTAATGTACAATACTTACAAGATCATTGCACAGCAAACACATATTAGGAATTGAAACCTTCTTTCATCCGAAAACAAGGAATCCCAAACTCGAATAACATCTGAAATAATGAAACTTCTTAAAACAATAACATAACTTGGTGAAGGTTTTCTTTTTCAACCGGCATATCATCACTTAAGTTCACACATGTGCTATCTCATTTTGCACAACAGAAGAAATTTACTAGACAGTAACCCTTGGTGAACTTTCCAAAATGGGGCCAAGAGTCGGGCGAAAACCCCACCGAAATGAGCAAATAACGGTCAGATAGGTTTGCCGGAAAACTTCATCGTTGCGAAGTCAAAGAATTCAAATCATCAGCCAATTATTTTGGGTTTCTTGCAAGGAAATTTTTAAGAGTAAACACATTCCTAGCCACAGTTAATTACAAGCCAAACCAGCCAAGATCAAAAAGTCAATGACTGCAACTAATCAATTGGACTGGACCCTCTAGATTATTATGCATTTATTAGAAAAAATACTTATTATCAATTAAATTGGCTAAATAACAATAATATTTAACAAAAAAAATTTAACAAAAAACAAGCCAGTGTGATAACTAAATTTCATTATTGTATCAGGCCAACTTAAGGGCCAAGTCAATTAATAGTACCAGGCAATGGAAACTCCTGTGATAGCATGAGTGTGATCCACCTGAAGGAGTAGCACTGGGGCTTGATTTCCTGTTCATGTATCCGCTGCCAGACATCATGGTCTTGGTTTTTCAGCTTGTCCATGAGTTTCTTCATCATGGCCCCAATCCCAGAGGCAGAGTGGCCCAGGGTCTTGATGAAGAAGACCCATGGACAAGGGCAGTTTAGGAGAACACTTCCTTTTGTTAGGTCACACAAAGTCTATTGCGGATCATTTGGGTTCTCTCAGATGGAAATTATTACGGTTGGGTGAAGTGTTGTTGCACTAGACCTACACAAGGACTATTGGTGCTGGGCAAGGAAATTATTAAGAGTAACCACATTCCTGGTCAAATTTAATTACAAAATCGACTGTTCCATGACCAGCCAAGATCAAATAGTCAATGGCTGTAAACAACTGAACAAATCATACCCTCCAGCTCATTATGTATTATTAACCTAAGTCAACTATTAGTACCTGGCAGTGGGAACTCCTGTGATAGCATGAGTGTGATCCACCTGAAGGAGTAGTACTGGGGCTTGATGTCTTGGTCACCTATCTGCTTCCAGACATTGTGGACCAGCTTCTTCAGCTTGCCCGCGAGTCTCTTTATCATGGCCCCAATCCCCAAGGCAAAGTATTTAAAGGTCTTGGTGAAGAAGACGCATGGACAGGCTTAGTTTATAAGACCACTTCATTTTGACAAATCATACCAAATCCATTGGTGATTATTTTGGGTGTCTTGCAAGGAAATTTTTTAGAGTAAGCACATTTCTATCCGCAGTCAATTACAAGCCAAACCAGCCAAGATCAAATAGTTAATGACTGCAACTAGTTGAACACATCACTCCTTTAGCTTATTATGTAATGTTAACCAAAGTCAATTATTAGTACCTGGCAGTGGGAACTCCTGTGATAGCATGAGTGTGATCCACCTGAAGGAGTAGTACTGGGGCTTGATGTCCTGTTCATGTATCCGCTGCCAGACGTCATGGTCCTGTTTTTTCAGCTTGTCCATGAGTTTCTTCATCATGGCCCCAATCCCAGAGGCTGAGTGGTCCAGGGTCTTGATGAAGAAGTCTCGGATCTCGGACATGAGGTTGGTGAAGCAGTAGAAGGTGTCGGCCTCTGCATACTCTGAAGAAATCAAGAAGTTTCAATGTTTGTAGACAGTTTGTGAATGAGGTACATGATTTAGTTGGATTAATATTATATGTAGTCCAGATAGCCTACTCGGTAGATAAATTTCAAAAGATATTATTTACAGATTTATTAAAGATCTATAACGATTTGACTATGTATTAAATAAGTTGTGGTTTTATATTAACTTTAGACAAGAGCTATGCGAGGGTTAAGTCAGCAATTATAAGTTTTTATTTGTTAAGTCTTAGTTAATAATAATAAGTTAATCCACACAAAACTAAATTAAGTATACTAAAACTACCCCCCCCCCTCACGGCACAACAGCCCATTACTGGGTCGAGGCCTGCCGTGCCCATTTCAGCTTTCGTGACCTGGGGCTCTGGGGTGCTAGGCATGTCCCGTTAAGGTAGTCAGCCTCACACAGAACCCCCAGTGTTCAGTCCCCAAGCATGCTTGGTACTCATTTGATCGACTCACTCAAGGTATGAAAAGGCTGGGTCAACCTCGCCCAGTCCGGGATTCGATCCCCCGACCTGTGACGTGGCAATAGGAAGCACTATCACTAGGCCTCAACTAAGTATACTATTGAAAGAAATTAAAAATTTACTTCTCCATTCAGGGTCTGGATCGGATGCAAAGGTGTAGTATATTGGACCAATTATCTCATTCATACCCTGGAATAAATCATAAGACAGCTCAAACAAAAAAGTTAAAAAACAAACAGTTAAACAAAATTACAAATTGTATACGAGAAGACACAATAATTCTGAAATTTTAAGGTGTTTTTTTTAAGTCAGAACAATGTTCAAAATTCCTTGTTTTAACAAATATCAAGGTTTACCAAGATATCCCAGCATATCTTGGGTAAGACATATTGACATAGTTTTTATTCTTTTTCTGTTTGAACACTTTGCTTTCCATTAATCTGCCTTAACATTTTTTTTTCACTTTCTGTTCAAAATATCGCAATTAAAACTAATATTTCTTTCATTAGAAAGGCCTATGGGTTAATTTTTTGGCCAAATTATTACTCGGATGTTTTTTATCTTTTATAAAATAAATGTGGCTAGCTTAAATGCCTATTTATCCCAAGAAATGCCCAAGAATTATTTTTTCATTGCTTTAACACAGAGAGAAGAGCTCCAGTTTGGAGACCCCGCTGCTGCTTCTATTCTTCCTTAAATCTGCCAGTGCCAAATTGAGAATGCTGTAATTGAACTGATGTTTGATGTTCTAACATTTTATACTAAAAACTGAACTGCTCATTTAAAACATTCAAGATAATTATTTTTCATCATCTTAATTTTAATTAAATTTGTAAGTAAATTGTATTGCTTGTGGATAAAAAAAATTAAGCAACTGCAAGTTGCTTATTCTACAAAACAGATTGATAAACTACACAGTACAGTGGATCACTTTCTTGGTGGGGGGCAAGTTCCCCAAGCACTGTGACTATTGTACTCAACCCCTGAAATGACGCAGGCACAAGAGACACACATAGAAAGAGAAGACACAAACACATAGACAAATAACATTTATTGATGGATACAAACATCCATGCCTTACCAGGATTTGAACCTTAAGCTCCAAAAGCTAGATTCCTAACAGTTGTGCAACCGGGTCGGCCAGTACAGAGGATACAAAGCTTAATAAAAGTACAATACTTATAACGGGTGGTTACAAAATCTTAGAAAAAAAGTTTCCTGATATTTCCATGATTTCCCTGATACTTTCACAAAAATTTCCCTGATTTTAAAATCACATAGAAAACATGCAATACAAACAATTCTGTGCAGTACACAAAATTTAATCTAGCAGACATAGCGGGAATTAAGATTTTCCCTATTATGGGTTAGCCTATTCCTAACTTTTCTACATTTCCGAAAATCAGAGTTTAGAAGAATCACTTGATCAGAGAATCATATTAAAGCATGATTCATGAGAGATATTGAACCTTCCTCCAAGATAGGTCCCCTTCAGGCAAATCGGAATAATCCGAAAATATATTTTTTGATCTAGTGTCGGTTAGTAGTGATCGCAAGAACCTAAACCTGCTGTTAAAAGTAATCCAAAATGGAAAAAAATTCCCTGATATTTTGCAAAATTTGAAAAATTCCAAAAGAATTCCCTGATATTTACAGAATTAAAAAGTTCCCTGAGAATTCCCTGATTTCCAGGTTCTGTTACCACCCTGTTATCCTTACCTGCACATAGCTCTGCCCAGGATTGAGCTTAGCGTATATGAAGAGTATCCTCTCCACCACTTCCCAGTGGGCCTCTTGTCCTGGAAGCAAGTGCTGGTACTCCTCCTGGGCACGTTTCTTGAACAGGGAGATCTAAGGGAGTAAAACAAATTAGCACAGTTAAACTTACACTCCTTGCCAACCCAAGTTGGGTAAATAGAAATATGCTATGGGGAAGATCCTTCCGCGGATGTAAAGAGTTCCATAAATAATTATCCAATCCATCCAGAAAACATGTTTAAAAAATTAATTTTTTTAAGGTCTAACAGATTTGAATATTTGAGAAAATTGGGCAATTTTATCTGAATGAAAAGAAAAGTGTATTTTGGTTAAATTGTATTCAGATCATTTTGTATGTAAACATTACCTTACAAGAGTTTCCAACAAACGGACCAATCACGCTTTTCCCTCTGCCTTTTTACCCCAAGCACTGAGTGTTATGTCCTTCTGCTTTTGGTGGTTAAGGGGAAATGGGAGCGGATGTCAGAACCAAAGCGTCTGTGTTAATCCAATGGAAAGAATAATTTCCTATGCCATATTACTACTCTGGATGTATTGAATATTTTTTGCAGTTTTTCTATATGATAAATGTAGCTGGCTTACACGGCTCTATCACACACTTTTTTGAAATCGATAAAAATATTTTTGAAATAAAATAACTTGTAAAATAATTTATTGAAAAATAATTTATTGAAATTTAAAAAAAATATTCTGACCAATTTATAAAGAGTGCTATTATAGAGCCCTCCATGCTAACTACAAAAAACCCATTGGTAAAAATATTTTCAATAAAACCAGAGTAATTTGGCCGACAAAATTATTTTCTTCTATGAATTACCACTGAAACACTTTGGTATTAAGACCCTCTCCCAATTCCCTTTAAAATATACAAAATACTTTGTCACACGAAATGGAATAAAACTTCTCAAAATCTTGCCGAAAAACTTACATTTGTAATACCCAGGCGGTTCCTCGTGACATTGGCCGACCTCAATACTGTTTGCTCGACACGATCTCTAAGCGACTCAACTTCTTTTCTTCCAACAGTCGCCTTGCAAGGGTAGTCGGTGGGTTGTTGGAAGAAGGATATGTCTGGACAAAGTCGCCTACAAAGGTAATTGTATGTATTTGAATAAAAATTATTAATTTTATTCTAATATATACATTATATATTGTATAAATCTCGATAAAGTAATATTAACCACACAAATCTAATATTCAGTTCTTTCCATATAATCTCTAATATTCAGTTTTTTTGAGTAACTCTCAATTAATGTCTTGCTTATCCATCGAACAGTTCCCACGTTTTAATAGGCTTCAATGCATACTTTCAAAGAGAAATTGCAGACACAGCAGCAGAATTTGCTGTGACTTCTGATCCACTCTCCTCATAACCATTAAAAATAGAGTTACTTTCTAATAAGACCGAGATTTGTAGGTTTTGGGTGCTTTGGCGGTCTTTCTTAGCACTCTTTAAAAGCCATTAAGGCTTCTTTACTACTTTAAATGAACTATTTTAAATCCTTAGACGTCTAATCTCTCCCCTTTATTAGAATTAACTTCAGAAATATTATAACTCTGATGTGAAGTAGATGTTATTCTATTACATTACACATTTATATTAAGCTGCATAAATTTTTAAGGTGGAAGTTGGAAATCATGATAACTTGAAAAAACACTTGTGCAGAATTGTAGATTTTGCAGATTTAGGTTCTAAAAAACAATATATTTCGATTTGGCTTAAAATAAGCAGTAGAAAGGCAACCATTTATTAGAAGAAAATTACATTATACTATCATATATTTAAAATTGATTAAATAAATTTAGAGAAAAAAATCACTTTTTGAGAACCAGTTCAGTGGTAAAGACTTAATCTAATTTTAATCATTGTTTTTAATATCTTAAATTAAGCTTTTACAATAGGTATTTGATGAAACAGGAATTAAAAATGGAGTAGTGATGACTAAAGAAAAAGTCACAGTTAGTCAACAGTCTTATAAACTTACTGGTGAATATAAAATTACTTTATCATATGTAAATTATTTGTAATTTAAAATTTTTTAAACAGAACAACATAAAGACAAAAAAGCAACATATGTATATTCCAAAATACCTGACGTCTTTATTTATTTGTAATAATACTTCGTTGTCTTTAAAATAGGCCATCCATTTTCCGTCTGGATTTGGGTTTAGTGGCTTAAAAAAACAAGTTTATTCAAATAAGATTTTTTTTAAAAAAAAGTAATACATTTAAATATAGATTAATAATAAGAATTGATAGAGACAGAAAAACCAAAGGAGAGTTTCGTATGAGAAAGTTATTTTAACACTTACATGGTCTTCTAAGGTAACATCAATACGAGATCCTGATTTAGACATTTGCCCAGGAGTAACAATCATTTCTTCAATGAAATTTTCATACGAATTTCTGTATAAGAGATAAAGACATGTTATCTAGTTTGAAACATAAATAACACTATTAACAACTAGTAATTTATGCTTATCTATTAATGAAATGGGACACTTTACAGCTTTTAAAATTTTGGTATCTGCTTATTAGTATGCTTTTACTGATCTGAATGAGAATCACAGACTAACAAGTAAATTATTATGCTGGGTTAATAAGGTGTTAACCTCAAAACTAAGGTTTGTATGTTGCAAAAACATAAACTTCAATTACATACAAAAGTATCTTAACCACAAAAAAAGTTAAGACATTCTTAATAATAAATAGATACTAGATTTAAATATTAAAAAACTTAAGAAAATAAAAATAAACTTATTGAACAAGTAGACTAAACAATACTGGAAACTTATATATACACGATTGCTTATAACATTAAATGATAAGAAAAAAACTAATTTTATACTTAATTTTTTTTTCGTTAACTTTGAGAGTTGATTAATCAGCAATAAAAATCGGTCCACATTTTTACTTTTTTCCCAAGAAAATATTTTACTTAGGCAATATTAAACAATTGCATCAAACGTTATTTATTTTGTTAATCATAAAATATTGTTAACAAATTAAACAAAAAAAATATGACACTAGATACATGAGATACAATTGAAAGGCAAGATGCATAAGATATTACGAAAATACTTACCTTTGCTTTAGCAAAACAGCAGGCCACTCAGATTTTTGAGTCGGTAAATAATTCAACAAAATCTAGAGAACAAAATAGTCACATAAAGGCAAAGAAAATTTGAATGATTTAAATATAAATGAATTCATAGAAACTGAAAACAGTCCCACACAATGAAAATATTATTTTTAAAAAATTTGCTCACCTTCCATGAAAGAGCTCGGTAACCTAAATCATCTGGAATACCTGTAAGATATTATTTATTCAGTTTTAAATGCACATTACAGATAAAAATCGTATTACAATGTACATTGAACAAAAACAGACAAGCACATTACACATATAAAAGTTGGAAACAGTTAGCTTTAAAATCATTAAAAGACATAGCACAAATAACTAGGTCGTGAGAACAGTTATTATAAATTTTTTAAACTCATACAAAAAGAAATTTTACATATAATTGTTATGAGAAGAGTTATGAGAAAATATACAACGATTGCATGTAAAACTATAGAGAATAAAGATCAGTACTTATGCAGTTGGAATTAATTGTTATGAAATATTAGGCAAAATAACAATTTATACATGTACCCAAAAACATAGGTTCACATTCATAAATAGATTCACTTTAAAAAATTAAAAAATGTACATTTTTTTAATATATCTTTTAATTTATCCTAGTGCATTTCAATTCAAGAATTTTGTTTTAAAATATATTATTGATTTTGAGGACAACTTCTTTGTTCTCTAAACACTTTTAAATTATTTGTATGCTAACATTCAATAATAGAATTAAGAGCCTCTCTATCAACCAACCGGTTATTAGTTAGTTCTACAGAAAACCTTTGGTACCATCAGTTTGATTTTGAATGCATAACTAAATGAATCTTATTGACCCTTTCAGTCCCAATGACAATTTGGCATTATCATTTTAGAAATTTTTTTCTGATCGTCTATAAACATTTATGGTATGAAAAAGCACATCATTCAATTCTTCAAATTTTTTTCAATTAGAAAATATTTTTTATTAATCCCAATAGATGTCAGCCCCATTTTTTTTTTAAAATTATGATCAGAAACATGAGGATGCCAAACGGCATCACTGGGACTGAAAGGGTTACATCTCAACTCATTGTCTAAAAAAAGATGGCTTTAAGGACAATCATTTTTGGCCTTAGAATATGATAAGTCTGTATCTGGATTGTTAAACACTGTAAAGGATGTTTAATAAACCTACCATTAAAACATAAGGTCTTTAGTTCTGTTAAAGGGATTTTTTCTTTATTAAATAGTTCTGTAAAAAGCTGTAGTCTGGAAAAGAAACATAATAAAATAAAACTATAGAAATTTTATTTCACGAAAATAAGATAAATTTTTTCTGACAACTATCCAAGCATTTTTTTTAAACACTTAGAGCAGAAATTTACTGTATGAATTTTATTGTATTTACTGTTTACTGCAACCCTTGGGAAACTTTCCAAAATCACACCAAAAGTCGGCTGAAAACCCAACCGAAATGAGCAAATAAAGGTTAGATAGGGTTGCCGGAAAACGTCATTGCAAAGTCAAAGAATTCGAATCATCAGTCAAAGTTAGACAGGTTGCCACAAAAAATTATTTATTTCCAAATCCGAAAAAATTGTGCCAATGGCTACCATGCAGTAAATCTGATCCAAACTTAGTTCAATAAATATTTAAATGTACATTTCTTACCTTGCCTTATAATTAGCCATCTTCTTTGTAAGGTAGTATTAACAAAGCAAATTGATGAGAAATGAACAAATAAATGAACTGAAAAAATATCTGAAAAAAAAAAAAACATATAATGTCAAATATTAAGAGATTATAGCCAAAAAACACTCCTAGGAAACACTATTCAGATAATTTCCATATATTCAGGCATAAACAATAATTTAAAAAAATATACAGTGAAGTTTAAATAAATTTTTACAATAGTATAAGTAGGGATTAATAATAATCTTTGGCAACTTTTCAAGCTTGGTGAAATCATGAAATCATTTTGAAAAGCATGTTTTTCAAACTGCTATCTTTTCAGGTGTTTCTTCCGGTTTCCCTAAAACTGGGGAAAATCGATCAGCTTTTGCATGCATGCAACAAGAGTTTACTGTCCACATTCTTTTGATTAGTGTACATGGTTGTCAGAAAAAAATTATTGCTCTTTAAGAACTAGCCAAACATTGTAATTTGTCGCCGGACTAGCAACTGGGATTTTACCATACAATAAATATAAAAATGCCATACAAACATAAGGTATATTTGTAAAAGCCTGTGCAATGTGGAACCACAGTAAAGTGACAAGGGTATCATCCAAGCTGGAACTCAGGACAATCTTACATTCAGTCAGAACCTTATACTATAAGAGATTTAATGTGCACCAGTCCACAATACACAGTGGTATACTTATTGCAGGTTACTTCATTGTTCTGTTCGATTTACAGGTTAGCTTAGGTTAGGTAGAAGATACATCTCAATAGAGGTACATAATGCTATTGGCAAAAGAGGTCAAAATTTAGAACAACAGTCAAGTGATGAGCCAACATGAAAGTTAACACAAAACCAATAAGATAGGGTAGGTATGACGAAGAAAGAACTGGCAAAAGTAACTTTACAGCTGGAATAACATGATTTCTAGCAAATATTTTTATAGTACCAGCTATTTCTTATTTATGAATAAAGAGCCGCACATTTAACAAAGTTTTAAAACATTATTAATTTAGAAATTTAAGTTTAAATCAATATGTAGATGTAATGGGAATGTAGTTAAAATTTCAAAAGAAAATAAAAATTGTTAATTATATTTTTCTATTAAAAAAGTGTTTACAACAAACATTTTATATAACTTGGGAAAATATTTCTGAATAACAATTTCTCACGATATTGAAATGTAATTGGTACAAAATATCACCGATATTATAAAGTCAACAAACAATCAGCTCCACGCTTTAAACGCCCCCTTTTAAACCCAATATCCTAAAATATATCATTTTTAAGATTGAAAAAATTCTACAATTACTTTTTGAGTATCATGGAAAGTTCAGGTAAATGCATTAAATAATATAAATGCGTTTATTATTCTGGATGTTATCTTAAACAGCCAAATAAACCACCATTTCGGCTTGAACTTTTACAATTCACAACAATAACAAAACAAAAAGTTCATTACACACACATGTTTGGGTTAAGAGTTTAGATGTTAAAAAGAAAATCAGCAAGGTTTCACGTGACCAAGTAAGCTAATAACTATGACGTATAACTTGGGGAAAAATAGAAATGCATAAAAGAAGGAAATTTAACAAGTGCAAATGTACTGGCGTATTTTATTGTTTCTTTTTACCCAGAGGGTCAGATTACAAACAGACAGCTGTCAAAGTAAATCTGTTGATTAGGTATTGTGCTCCACCCCACCTTGTTCTACCGAGAGATTGAAACCTCCAGTAGAGGGTGTTGGGGGCCCTGGTTGGGTGTGTTTTAGTGATGGGCGGTCCAGTTCCTTTTGAGGACCCGTTCCAGTCGTTCCGGTCCTTCTGTGGACCCGTTCCTCCGGACCCGTTCATTCCGGACCGACCCCCCCAAAAAAATTCCTCCCCCCTTTTTCGAAAGTGGTTTTGACGACGCGCGAACGAAATCCTGACCGTTTTGTAATTTGATATGGGGGGGGGGGGGGAAAGGGGGTGTCGAGAATACCCCTTGGGAGAGTGGAATGTGACTATGTGAGTGTTCTTTTTGCTGATGTTGTTATTGTCTGGGGGTTGGGGGAGAATTTCTTGGAAATCCTTTTCTTTTTAGGGGAATAGTACATGTACTCGCATCCGCTCTCTCTAGACGACCGAAGGAAAAAGTATTTGGATTGTAGCAACTCTTTTCTCGTATGCTTCCGATTCCGAGGTTCAATGTTATGCGTATGGGAGAAGTCTTTTATATGTTAAAACTGTAATTCTCTGCTTGCGTAATAGTTATTTAGAATTATGTTTTGAAGCTTCTTAATTTTTGTAATGAAGAAATTCACAAACACTGTAAGTAAAAGACATTGCTTTCGTGTGAATTAAGAACTATTAAGTCTAGGAAAAAAAAGTTAACATTTAAAATGGAATGTAAATTGATCGGAAAGAACAGGCGGTATGCTCGAGACTATTATTATTACTTGCTGAAAAGATTTGAAAAGCGACAAAGAGATTATTTGAAATTGGGGTTTAAAAAAACTAAAGAATTGCAGAGTCGGACCGGACTGACATTCCTGGATTTTAAAATGAACCGTACCGGACCGAAAGGGTACTACTATTTAAAAACCATATTTAAAAAATACAGTAAGGTTGATTTAAATTATCATCGCTTTAGAGCTTTACGAGGGAGTTATAATTAAGACTCACAGTCAAGTGACGAGATGGCGTTTGAGTAGGCACCTAATGCAACTTTTACGAGCGACATCGTACTTTGGCACTCACCGGAACTTTGGAACAATTATTGGGTGTTATTCGTCAAACTGCTGGTCTTTACAGACCTTTTATGGGTTAGCAGTTATTTTGGAAAAGACCGGATCTGATCCTGGGAGCTTTCGCTAGTTAGGCATGCGCCTTACCGACTGGGCTCCAGCCTCCACATTTAATAGTCGGACCTCGGACCGATATTCCCTGATTTTTGAATAAATTTTCCAGCCCGAAAATATATCAATATGACAATCTTATCGAAATTCACGGATTTTTGAACCAGTCGGTCCGGTCACTCGTTTCAGACCAAAAGGGTACTACTATTCAAAATATAGTGAAAGTGCATCGAAAATATTAAATATTGTGCTGGAACGAGAAGATCGGAAACAAAGTTCAATCAAGTAAAAAGTAAAACATAAATTCAGCGGTTGGACCGATAGTCTCGGATTTTTGAACAAACCGGTCCGGTCATCTGTTCCGGACCGAATGGGTACTACTATTTAAAATACAGTAAAAGTGAACAGAAAATATACATTATATGCTGGAACGAGATGATCGGGAAATAATGTATGTAGCCTAGCGAAAAGTAATATACATTTAATAGTCGGACAGACATTACCTGATTTATGAACGATATCTTTCGGCTTCCGGACCGAAAAGATAAAAGTATATGACAGTCTGACCGACATGTTCGGATTTTGGAACGAACCGGTCCGGTCCTCCGTTCTGGACCGAAGGGGTACTACTAATACTATTGAAAGTAAAGTAAAACTGCATGAAAATATACAATATATTATGCTGGAACGAGAAGATCGGAAACAATGTCCAAGCAATTAAAATGTTTAACATGTATTTAGCAGTCGGACAGACATTTCTGATTTTTGAACTATTTCGTAAGGCTTCAGGACCGAAAAGATATCAGTATATATGGCAGTCTGACCGACATGTTCGGATTTTGGAACGAATCGGTCCGGTCATCCGTTCCGAACCGAAAGGGTACTACCATTGAAAGTAAAGTAAAAGTGCACCGAAAATATAAAATAATTTAGCAGTCGGACCGATAGTTTCGGATTTTGGAACGAACCGGTCCGGTCATCCGTTCCGGACCGATTGGTACTACATACTATTTAAAACACAGTAAAAGTGCACCGAAAATATAAAATAATTTAACAGTCGGACCGATAGTTTCGGATTTTAGAACGAACCGGTCCGGTCATCCATTCCGGAACGATTGGTACTACTATTTAAAACACAGTAAAAGTGCACCGAAAAATAAAATAATTTAGCAGTCGGACCGACAGTTTCGGATTTTGGAACGAACCGGTCCGGTTATCCGTTCCGGAACGATCGGCACTACAATTGAAAGTAAAGCAAAAGTGCACCGAAAATATAAAATAATTTAGCAGTCGGACCGATAGTTTCGGATATTGGAACGAACTGGTCCGGTCATCCATTCCGGAACGATTGGTACTACTATTTAAAACACAGTAAAAGTGCACCGAAAAATAAAATAATTTAGCAGTCGGACCGACTGTTTCGGATTTTGGAACGAACCGGTCCGGTTATCCGGTCTGGCACGATTGGCACTACAATTGAAAGTAAAGCAAAAGTGCACCGAAAATATAAAATAATTTAGCAGTCAGACCAACAGTTTCGGATTTTGGAACGAACCGATCCGGTTATCCGTTCCGGAACGATTGGCACTACAATTAAAAGTAAAGCAAAAGTGCACCGAAAATATAAAATAATTTAGCAGTCGGGCCGATAGTTTCGGATATTGGAACGAACCGGTCCGGTCGTCCGTTCCGGACCGATTGGTACTACTATTTAAAACACAGTAAAAGTGCACCGAAAATATAAAATAATTAAGCAGTCGGACCGACATTCGCGGATTTTCGAACGAATCGGTCCGATCATCGCCCTTTCTGACCGAAAGAGTTTTCGAAAAATACATATTATGTACTGAAGCTAGAATATGGGGATCCAATGTACAGGGCAGCCAAAAGTAATATAAAAGTAATATATGGCCGGATCGAATTCCCCTATTGTGGAACGATTTGGTCCGGATTCCGTACCGAAAAGATATCGTGTATTTACATTTAAAGCGGCAATATAGAGTTCTTTAATCCCATTTCAGGTAAAATTCCAAGTTTCATAATGTTTGTAAATTCTACATTTTTTGAAATTTAAAGAAAAAAAGTTCGCAAAAATTTCTAAATTATGCAGTTGGAACGATGGACCCGTTCCTTTTGAAACAGTGGACCGGACCGAGTCGTTCCATTTGAGGACCCGTTCCTTCGGACCCGTTCATTCCGGACCGACCCATCACTAGTGTGTTTATAGTGTGTAATATTATTTATCGTCTTACCACTGCCCTCTTTATATTTCTTATTTCTTGTAACATTTCTTTTTCCCCGTTCCAGTGATTCTTTTCCATATTTCTCTTTCTGGTCGTCAGAACTCATTAACCTTCTGCGAACTTGTCCTTATTCCAGGGCATGTGGCTCTTTTCATTTTTATCGTCATACCACAGGTCCTCCATTTCTTACTTTTTTTTTATTGTAATCTCTTCTGATCACCGCAGCCTTCGTCGACCTTCTATAATCTTGTCTTTATTCCCGGAGCAGTGGTTCATTTCATTCTATATCGTCGCACCTAGAGACCTACATCACTACTGTGTGTAAAAGAGACGCGACATATTGGCAGTCGCTCCTGATTGGTCGAGGTCCAAAATTGTCCCCCTTAGGTGGTATTCGTTTCGTCCCTCATAGAGTTAGCATAGGAAAAAAAAAGTAGTCTTTGCAATCGTCAACAATCCATAAAATTTAGGGTAGTATAACTTTTTAATGTTTATTTATGGTTTCTTAAATATGTAAAGAATATTCTAAAACCATAATTTTCTTCAAAAGTACTTTAGTAGTTTAAAAAAAGACAGTTTTCCTTTAACAGTACACTTTCAGAATGCATTTATGATGGCTATTAAAACATATTATGCATAAAATATTGCTTCATTTCGTTTTAAACAACAGTATTTACTCACTGTATGTGTGTAGCAATCTTTCCACCTTTTAAATATTCAAAAAATCTTCGTATTTTCTTGAAATACGAGTATAAAAATATGATTCGCGTTCTTTTCTACTTGGCTACTTCTTGGAGTCTCTGGCGAAGATTCCTTTTTGTAAACAAACTCGTCTGCTCAAAATCTAAAAGTATCGTGTCACTTATTAATAGTATCGGTAAATACGGAATTTTTGTTTTGAGTATATTTTTTATTTTGGGATTTATTAATAAAATAATATTAACTTGTATTTTGCCATCTTGTTAGTGTTGCTTATTTTCCAAAATGTTGACAAGCATTATGTTTTTTTTAGCATTCTTGTTGAACATTGTAGTGTTTATCTTGATTTTGAAAGAGTTACTCATTATATTAACGTCTAGTTAGATACCTTGTTAATAATTTTGTTAATAATTTGAATTAATTTCATAGGGAAGAGTCTAAAGCCTGAACAAGATATCGATAGGTGTAAAATGGTGCAGGTAGAGTTATATATATTAAAATAAATGTCAATTAACAATTTTTATTGTCATTTAGTTTCTATAATTATTAAATGAGGGTTTAAATAAAATATTGCAGATGTTGTAACTGGTAGATATTTTTAATTAAGTGGCATTGAATATTGCTTAAATGGTGATTGTGTTTCATTTGTAGTAATACTGAAATCCGGATTGTTTGAGATCGCATCGAAATTTATTTAACTGTTTTAAGATTCAATCCGATTTGATTTATTTCAATGATTTTGCCGAAATGAATTTATTGAACTGTAATTCTGCTGAGATAACCTTCATTTTAAACATTCAAATCTTGCATTAAATTTCGAAAATCAGTAGTTGCAGAAGTTTAAAGCGAAACTAAATACTCTTCCCGGACAAGATTAGTAAGATATGTACGAAAAGCGATAAACCGCCAAGCTCAAGCAAGCCTGATTAGTTTCTCCCCGGCGGTTTCGCCGTGGCAACCCGGCTTGGACAATTTTCGGCCGCATTGTCGCATCTCTTTCTACACAGTAGGGATAGAGGGCTCTAGTCGCACCTAGAGCCCTACATCACTACCTGCGTCTATAAGAGACGCGACATATTGGCAGTCGCTCCTGATTGGTCGAGGTCCAAAATTGTCCCCCTGGGGCGATTTCCGTTTTGTCCCTCATAGAGTTAGCATAGGAAAAAAAAAAGTAGCCTTTGCAATCGTCAAAAATCCATAAAATTTAGGAAAAGTACAACTTTTTAATGTTTATTTATGGCTTCCTAAATGTGTAAAGAATATTCTAAAACCATAATTTTCTTCAAAAATACTTTAGAAGTTAGAAAAAAGACAGTTTTCCTTTAACAGTACGCTTTCTGAATGTATTTATAATGGCTATTAAAACATATTATGCATAAAATATTGCTTCATTTCGTTTTAAAAAAACTTATTTATTCACTTAATGTCTGTAGAAATCTTTTCACTGTTTAAATATACAAAGAATCTTCGTATTTTCTTGAAATACGAGTATAAACATTGATTCGCGCGCTTTTCTTGTTGGCTATTTATTGGCGTATCTTGGCGAAGATCTTTTTGTAAACAGACTCGTCTGCTCAAAACCTAAAAATATCGTGTTACTTATTTATAGTATTGGTAAATATGGAATTTTTGTTGCGAGTAATTTTGTTGTTGTTATTTATTAATAAAAGAAGATTAACTTGTATTTTGCCTGCTTGTTTTTGTTAGTGTAGTAGTGTTTATCTTGATTTTGAAAGAGGTACTCATTAGATTAACGTCTAGTATGATACCTTGTTGATAATTTTGTTAATAATTTGAATTAATTTCATAGGGAAGAGAGACTCTAAAGCTTGAACAAGATATCAATGTGTGTAAAGTGGTGGTAGAGTAATATATATTGAAATAATTGTCAAATACCAATTTTTATTGTCATTTAGTTTCTATAATTATTAAATAAGGGTTTAAATAAAATATTTTAATTCATTTCAAACATTCAAATCTTGCATTTCATTTCGAAAATCAGTCGTTGCAGAAGTAAAGCAAAACTAAATAGTCTTCCCGGGAAGGATTAGTAAGATATGTAAGAAAAGCGATAAACTGCCAAGCTCAAGCAAGCCTGACCAGTTTCTCCCCGGTGATTTCGCCGCGGCAACCCGGCTTGGACAATTTTCGGCCCTATTGTCGCATCTCTTTCTACACAGTAGGGATAGAGGGCTCTAGTCGCACCTGGAACAGCTTCGATAACCCACATGGCCGTGATACTACTATTAACGTTGTAATCTGGAATAGTGGTAGGAACTTGGGTGGTAAATCAGCGCCACCTAGTTTTTGATGGAATATTGAGGTTGCGTGTGTAGTAACCGCCACACACCTCTGGACATCTTCATCTTTATTTTGTCATTTCCTTTCTTCCGGGCCGATGACTGTTTTTCATCTTCCCTTTCTAGTCATCAGCTCTAGTCGACCTTCTTTGATCTTGTCTTTAATCCTGTTGTAATATGCAAACCAGGATACATCCGGATCGCAATCACAAAGTGCGCGCGAATCTTGGGTTAGTGTTTCCTTATTGCCCAAAATATAACGATCACGCTTCGCCACCGGGGTATAAGAAAATAAAGTGCTTTTTAAACTAGATGGCTGAGTGTTTATATGTAATTCGTTAACACTTATCATGGTCAGGGTTTCTATACAGTTTTAAAAAACCTATCTAGTCAAATTTATATAAGTAATTTGGTTTTAAGAATGGCAAAACCTCGGGTCAGTTTTAGATATTAAAATATGTCAAAAGATGGCGACACTATGGTTTAAATTGAACCAAAACATTTCATATCAACAAACAATAAGCAAAGAATCTCTTAGTGAAATATGTTAAAGTTGCAGTGCTTGGCGATCTTGCCAACTACCAAGAAAGTCACAAGTCATAGTGAAATATATTTGGCGCCATTTCCAACCTATTGGATGTCGTAAGAATAGATTTCTTTTAACATGTAAAATATAGTATTGACTAATCGGATATAAATATAGACTGACTAAACTTTATACGGTTGAAATAAAGCATTAAGTCACAACTGCTTCGTCGTATCTGTCAAAGTTTCCTCGAAAGTAAATAAAGATTAAAAAAATAAAGATCTTTATTATTGGGGTTATTTATTTTTTAAAGATTTGTTTATTATTATTTAAAGATCTTTAACCCTCTAATGCATAGTGTTACCGTTCGGTAACAAGTTACATAATCCACTTTATTCTATTAAAAATAGACCTCCCTCTCGACAAATTTGTGTTTTTTTCATCTATTACATTCCATTTTAAAGTTTTAGTTAATAATTACCCTCATAATTGACAGTAGTAAAAGTGTATTCAAAATTAAAAAGTGAAGTTTCTAACTGTTGTGAATTTACGTGTTTGGCAGAATTCAAAGTAATAATACTAGTACTAAATACAATTAAATTGCTTTGAAAAAAATATTATAGTTCAAGAGTGTTATTTTAAACTATTTTTAGTAGTTTTCTAATCATTCTTTTCAAAATTGGTAGTTTGTAGTTGGTTTTTACATGTGTTACCGTTTGGTAACATCATGCATTAAGCACAACTTTTGTTTGCTAATTTGCGTGTATCTCTGTAACGGATTCACAAGAGTTCAGTGTTTAAAATGCTTGGTACTACTTGATTTTAAGAGTAAAAATAACTGTTTTATGTCGTATCATTCTGCCATTTAAAAAAATTATGTTTAAAAATGATTTTTTGTATATTTTTATTCATAAATACCTGCTATTTGTACTAAACCTGCTATTGCCTTCTATTTGTACATTAATTTTGTTTCAAAAGTAACTACTATTCATAATTATTTTAATAACTAATTTTTCCTGTTTAACAAAATCTAAATTTACTAAATATTAATACTCTTTTTTGTTTGTTATACACGTTTTTATTAAAGATTTTATACCTAACTATGTGTCTGTGTGCCTCTGCAACTTCTTATGGAATAATAAAATTATCAATAAGCTTTATTTTTAAGTATAATTTATTAGAAATATAAAAAGTAAAAAAAAGTAATAATTTGAATAAAAATAAATATTCGTACCCCGAACTTTAAGGGGTCAGGAGTCTTGAAAATGTGCAAAGAAAGAACTACAAAGCATATTTTGATCTTTCATGTAATTTTTTTAACTACTCAATATACAAGCATAATTTTTTTTTATGTAATTCTACAAGATTTATTTAATATGAAACAAATTTTAAAATTTATGAAACTTTAGCCAAAACTAAAATAAATGATATTAAACATAAAGCTATTTGAACACATTGTGATTAGGCTTGCGCGGCAAATTGTGAGGTCAAAATTGAAGACATAACCAAGAAAATGACTTTATATTGTACAAATATGTACAAACAAAGACTTATACCTAAATTATCAGCTCAATTTTAATTAGAAATTATTTTAAGAACTTTTTTCAAAAAAAAATTAATAAAAATTTTAAAATTTTGATTTAAAAATTTTTTAAAAATAATTTATAATTAAAATTGAGCTGAGAATTTAGGTATAAGTCTTTGTCTGTACATATTTGTACAATATAAAGTCATTTTCTTGTCATGTCTTCAATTTTGACCTCACAATTTGCCGCGCAAGCCTAATCACAATGTGTTCAAATAGCTTTATGTTTAATATCATTTATTTTTGTTTTGGCAAAAGTTTCATAAATTTTAAAATTTGTTTCATATTAAATAAATCTTGTAGAATTACATATAAAAAATTATGCTTATATATTGAGTAGTTAAAAAATTACATAAAAGATCAAACTATACTTTGTAGTTCCTTCTTTGCACATTTGTAAGACATGAGCATTAGAGATACAAATATATTTTTTTGGGACGAAACAAAAAATTCATGCATTAGAGGGTTAATTTGGCTTTTCTCAAGAGGAACATTTACAGTGAAAACTAGGTTATAGCCCACCTGTCACTTCTAGGCATCTCAAATATTTTGATTGTGGAAGATTCCACGTTGAAAAATTGTAAGGAAGATTTTGGTTTAGGCTAGTGTTACTATATATTTGGCGCTGTAACGGGTGCCTGTTCGATTCCCGCCTTCACCCTGGGTGTACTTCCTTTCTCTGTGACAGTAAAAAGAAATTCTGTGTTTGTCTTACTTGACGAAGAATCTATTTTTCAGATTAATAGCTATCTTTCCCCGAAAGGGGAGAATATTGTAACAGGAAGGCAACTCGATCGTAGCTTACAGGCGGCAAATCTTTAAATCCGACCCTGAGAATATAGCTAAATGAAACACTCTATACTATTCATTTATTTATGATGATGAATATTACACCATTTTTTTTTAAAATTCTAAGTTGAATACTTTTTATGGCAATAGCTATACTGTCTTGTTTTCCCTTCTCTCTAACAACCTTCTAAATGTCTGTTTACTTTTGTATTGGTTGGTTGGTAGAGATAATCAGGTTTGTGGGCTGATCAAGCACACTAACCTGAATATAATTCTACCAACCAACCAGCTAAAAAAAAATAGAGAGTAGGGAAAACAACACCGTGTAGCTATTGCCAGATCCTCCATGAAACAACACCATTACGAATATATTATTTCTACTCTTATAGTAAAATCGTTTGCGTTTTATAAAGATATTTGTTAGTAAATATCGCTTCCAAAAATAAGTTACTTCCCTTATTAAAATTGGAGTTTACTTTTTTTTTAAAAGCAACAATCAATACTGGTATTCATAGTGTAAAGTCTTTCTACGATGCAGTGCAATGTAAATGCTAAATTATATACCATTTATAATAAATATGTATCTTCTAATTTTGTTATTTTTATGTTTAAACATTTTAATGTTACTCTATTTAATCGATAACACAGCCTTTATGGATGTTAAAAAGTATGTTTCTTATATATTTCATGCTAGGACAAAAGTTACCCGCTCAGATCCCATTCGTGTCCTTAATTTTTAAAATTAACACTATTTTTTTTTTAATTTATAGATTAAAGAAAAGTGATTGAAAATTATTCCTTAAAGTACAACACTTGGAATGCATAACGATTTTAAGTGTTTAAATCGTTTTTGTAGTTTAATTTATTTCTTTTGTAAAGAAAAACTATGATTTTTACCAAAGTTACCCGCAGTGTCAGTAGTTGTTTAAAACATAACTAGACAAATACAAAGAAAAACCACTTTTTATTCATTAACATAAAAGATAAGTACAATATTTATTTCCATAGAACAATTGGGAATCAAATGTTATAAATTTTGTAAGGATAATGTAGGTATATAACATCGCCACTTAAAAGTGAACTTGTATTTTCTTTTTAACAAGCAACAGTTAACATTTTTTTTTCCGAAATAGTTGTCAACTTTTTAATACCAGTAACTTGAATACATTATTTCCATTGATTCCAGTTTTCCATCATATCGAAGTACACATTCTTATTCTCATACTCAGATATCAGTTCATTCAAAATCTATATCTGCAATCTGATAAGGAAATCTATCAGTGTAATCTGCAAAATCTATCTGCGTAATCTGTCAACTCTATCTGTGTAATCTGTCAAATCTATCTGCGTAATCTGTCAAATCTATCTGCTATCTAAGTAAATCAATCTGTCTGAGTAAATCTGTCTGCTGCTAATCATGATACAGATTGAAATTAAAATCTCTGATTCTGCTTGACTCTTCAATATTCCTCCACTTTCCATTCAAGTCACTAAGGTGTTTTGCAGTTGATGCATTACTTTTTCTTTGACTGAAGAACCATGCACTATATTTGTTCCTTCCTCTTTTTTTTGTTATGTGAATTTATAAATATCAAACATTTCGTTTACTGGAATATCTTTATCTTCACAGACCTAAACTCTTGCCCTAAGAGCTTTGAATTTCCGTGGAAGACAACATTTTATTTTGGATGTTGCCGTTTCTGAAAGAAAACAAATTTGTTGTGAGCATATATATGTGATGAATCAAAATATCTAAAGAGACAAAATTTAATGGAGTACACCCAGTTGAATAACAAGGGTTTTGAACATATATTAACATTATTTTATAGTTAGAATGTAAATAAAAAAATCGATTATTCAGAAAAGTGCAATAGATTACCTGCATGCATATTTATTTAGTTACGGATTTAAGTAAAAATATTTTAAGAAAATGTTTTCTTGGAAAAAAAGTATCGACCTACTTTTTTAAAATTAGTATTACAGTATTATTTTATTGTACTTATATATTGACACGATTAAAAAAAATTAGACATCTAACCAATAACTAAATTAAAACTTTTAAAGATACTACTTTGTGTTTAAAATTCTTTAAGAAAGTCAATGAGATAGTACACTCTTAAAACGAACGAGCGATTTTAACTCAGTCTGATTGATTTTCACTCCTCCAGTCTGGAAAATGTACTTCTCCTTTTGGAGTGGATCCTTTGTGTGTTAAACCTCCGACAGGATCACTCCAAACGAGTGATTTTAACTCAGTCTGAGATAATATTCACTCCTTTCCAGTGTCGAAAATGCACTTTTCCTACTGGAGTGGATTTCACTCTTTTGTTTTAAGAGTGTATTATTTTTTTATTTGAAAATTTAATAGATTGAGTATGGTGGGAGAAATCTTACTTGTTTTTTTCCACAAATAATCTTTAGGCTTTCTGTGGAACGAAGTGTTATTTTCCTCGCTAAAGAACGGGTGCTTTAGAGCGACATCTGTATCCATCCTTTTTGTCGGAGATTTACGTAGAAAGCGGTGCACGCAATCGAACGCTATTTTTACTGTGACTTCATCCACATTACAAAAGGTGGACTTGACTCTTTCGTAGAACTCTTGTTTCTGTTCAAAAAAGTTGAAAAAACACGTTAATTGGTGAGCAACAAGTAATGGTAGTGTTATGTAGGGCCTGTTCTTCCATTAGGCTCGGGCCTAGGGCCTCCGAATTTTAGGGGACCCTAAATGTCAGGTTATATTATGCGAAATGCTGTAAATCCCCAAAATATCAGCAAGTTAAACAAATATATGATGCTCCACTTTGTTTTTTTGCTCGACTTTGACTGAGAAATTGACCAAACGTGATTATTTTGATCGATGTTTATGAGGAAGCCAATCAAATGTAGCAAAAATTTGAAACATAAAGTCATATAGCACCATCATTACTGAAAACCATAAACAACATTTTCCGTAAAGGGCCCCCAGAATAGGTAGTGCCTATAGTCCGAGTTTTCCTAGATCAGGCCCTGGTGTTATGGAGTAATTTTTGAGGTAGCATCTTTTCGACTTACAAGTTACGCATTCGATAGAAAAGAAAACTGTATTAAATAGTAGCTATTGAAGAGTGTTTAACGTAACGTTTACTTTATAAAACTGGGAGCACTAAATTTATGTGGAGTGACGTTTCACCATAAAAATGAGTAAATATTCACCAAAATGGAGTATCCTTAAGCCTCAAAATGGATTACATAAGCTAACGCCATAAAATGGTGTAAACTCAAACTTTAAAAAAGTAAAAATAACCAATGGAAACATTGTCACTCTCCAATAAACTGTGGAAAGTGACTGCTTTTACGACTTTATAATACTAAACATAACAGCGAGAAATTATAATATGATATTCTATTGCTAAATACGAAAGTCAAACTTTGTGTTAAGGAAAGATTCGATCTCACAATCATCTGATTTCAAAAATGTCATTTTTACCCTCTTCACAATCACAGGTTTAAAATAATCTCCATTTTTTCATTATCCTTTTTTGTTTTACATTATAAATTATTATTGATGCGTAGTGTATACGTTTGCAGTATGAAGAAAAATACATGCCGTTTTGTAGAAGGTTCTTTACATAATAGTTTGATTTTAGCCAACTTATTTCAAATTTTGTGTAACGTTATGTCTAAAATTACTTATATTTTAACAGTGCGGGTACAAATGCGTAAAGAAATTTTGGTAGCCATACGTTTGCGGCAAAATACTTATATTTTGTCCCCTGAACTAATACTTCGACATTAGTACTACACATAATACTGACTTTTATTCAAAACTTAGTAAGAAAAGGTTTTTTAAGACAATAGTTGTTTAATAACCATATCATCAAATTTCTTAAACAAAAATATTAAATAGAGCTAAAAATATTTCTCAAAATATAAAAATTACCTGAAGAACTCTGAAGAGAACAGGATACACTTGTGACGGCCAATCTTCTCCTGATGGCACTTCACATAACGGAAAATATATCAACAATTCCACCAACATGATTCCAAACCCCCAGAGATCACAAGCTTTTGCGTCAGGTATCAGAGTGTCTGATCCTAAATTAATGCAGCCTTCTGGGGGTCGGAATTTATAAGGCATTCCCAGATTTGAACTGAAAAAAAAAATGGGAAAACATTATATAAATTAAAAATTTAAAACCATCCCGTCATAAAAACTCGTCTTTCTACACTAAATATTCCCTTATTTTTCATCCTTTTAACCCTTGCAGTCCCGGTGATGCCAATTGGAATCATTATGCTTCTGATTATAATTGAAAAAAAAAATAATAGGGCTGACATCTATTGGGATTAATAAAAAATATTTTCTTCTAGAAAAATGTTTGAAGAATTGAATGATGCGCTTTTTGATATCATACATGGCTATAGACGAGCAGAAAAAAAAAATTAAAATTATGATGCCAAATTGTCATTGGGACTGAAAGGGTTAATCCACAGACATTATTTTTCTGTAAATTTTGAGATTTTCACAGGGAACAATGACACATTTTCACTGCGCAGGTGTATTCTGATTTTTCAACGTGATTATTTTATGTTTTCTTACAACTGCTCGCTGAAGTCTCAGTGGCCGAGTGGGTTTGACACCAGCCTCTCGTCAAGAAAAATATGTTACTTCCCTATTAGCACATCAGTATTGGGAAATCTCGGCTCATACCCATCGCCCAATGAACAATGGACTACGTTTTACCGACGCTGGTCAATCGGGGCGCAATATTGGTTTGAATATTATATTTAAAAAAATACAATTCAAAATTCTTCATTGTAAAATATTGCTATGCATAATATTTTGCCTTTTACACTTCCAAAATACTATAAGATTGCAGTAAAATAAAGTATTAAATTTTTTGTAATTTCCGGTATGAAACCTCAAAGAACGGGGAAATTGATAGAAAATGATCGATTTCATCCAATATTCTCCAAGTTTGGCCTATACTCATGCGACATGGCCAAAATTGTTGTGCTACCTGTGTTAATAGATATAATCCCTGATAAAATGAATAAAAAATGAACGAAATGGGTGTCATTCACAAACACATTCAGATACTAAGCTTTCCACCAAAATTTCGGTAAATTTATTTATTTATTTGTTTCAGATGCACATAACAGAAAAAAATCCAATTACAATGCACATCATATTAAGAATATTTTAAATTGTATTTGTAACAAATGCCCACGAAAACTAACTAGAGTCTTTTTTTTTGTCGAAATCATAGGTACAAATGCAAAATGAGCGCTATTGGAACATTAAAAGATTACAGTACAAAAAAAAAGATTACAGTATCTGTTTTAAACACATTTTCAATCGATATGTAAATCTAATTGTGTAGTTTTACAATTAAAATAACATACTTAAAATAAGTGTATATGTGGGGTACCCAGAAGATTAAATCATCAAATTAGATTAATTGAATGTTATTCAAGTGAGTATCACAACACGAATCAGCAAATCATTAATAAATTTGCCGACGCGTCGGCGCAACGGTTAGCTAGCCTTTGGTTGGTTCGGGCTTAGTAAGGCTTTATTGTTTGTGATTGTCGAGTATATTCGGAGTACGTGCCCGTTAAATATGTTGGGTCCGTATGTCCCGTGGGCGGTCATTGCACAGTTTCCCACGGGTACAGGTCCCTGGAGGCTATTTCCCTAACTTTCAGGGACATGTCTAAATTGTGGATTTGGCGCGCGATGGATGACAGCATTTATACTGTGTGTGTGTGTGTGTTGTGTCTGTCTTACTTGACGAAGGTATATAAGCGGGTCTCTGACCAAGCACACGAGCATGAAAATATATGTCGAGCAACCTTAATAAATTTATTTTGGAAAAATATCGTATACACATCGTACAATCTATATTTGAAAACATTTTCATACTTAATCATTAACTTTATTATCTTCGCACTCATTTTTGTCTTTCAAAAAACATAATAAAGAAGTTGAAAATAACTGAAAATGAAATTGAATACGAACTTTTGAACACTTTTAATTGCTTAGCAATTCTAATTATATTTTCAATGTTATTAATAATTATTCTTTATAAAGTAAAGTTATCTAAAACTTTATCACTACACTCTCAGAAATAACACTTTCACTTTTGACGAATCCTGAATCCTCAAGCCTCAATTCGTTAATTTTGAGGATTGTTCCGTCAAACTATCACGTGACTTTTGAGTAAACGCGAATCCTCACTAAAACGATCGTGATTTGACGATTCTGTATCTTGATTTTGTGGAAACTAAATCTCATTGTTGTACTCACATGCTTAAAAATGTTGAAATATTTCTTTAGATTAGACGACATTCAAATCCTCATAAAAATGACGATTCAAATTTCCTCACTTTGAGGAAACGAAAACTCGGAGCATTTGCCAGTAACGGAATCGTCAAAATTAAGCAAAATTTCGTCGTTTTTGAGCATTCATTTTTTAGAGTGTACATATTAACAAAATTCATCTGAAATACACTTACATATGAGTGGGTTTGCTTGTGTGAGCGACAAAACCGAAGTCGCATAGTTTCGCTCCTTTTGCATCTACTAGAATGTTGTCCGACTTGATGTCCAAGTGGCACAATTTCAGGGAGTGAAGGTAGTTGAGCCCTTTCATCGCATCGGCCAAGTACTTCTGAATCTCTTGGAAGGAAACTTTTTGGTAGTACACGAGATTACACAGATTATTCTCCATGAGCGGACAAATGAAGACTTGACAATCTTTACTTTGAAATGTCTGAAGCAAGAGTATAATTATTGAAAAAAAAATTAAAGTTTATTTCTTAGAAGCTAAGTTATTCATATTGTGGAAATGCTTGATGTGTTTTCCTCGGTTTTTTGGCAGAAATTTCAAAGTTAACAATTTCAGAACTTCTGAAAGATTGCGTTATCATGTCACTTAAAAGTTCGGATTTGTTGCCACAGATAAAAACAATATATGCTGCATCTAAACATTTTACTTCTAAGTACTTCAAAAACTTAAATCAAGTATATATATATATTTAAAATTTATCCCTTTCATACTCTTTTTTGAATTTAAAGCAATACCTATATTGTAGAGTGAGTTTTTTAAAAAAATATTTTCATTAACATATTTGAAAAAGAAATTTTGTTATAAAAGATCTGGCACTGAAACTATTTTAATACTCTTTGATATAATTTGAAAAGAGTTATCCAGGAAGTTAGTGAAAAATCAAAGTTAAAAAACTCAACTATACTATTCTTTTATTGATTTTAACACATATTTTACAATTTATATTGATACAGTTTATATTGATACATTACTTATCTTTATACATTTTTGTAGAAAACAAGAAACCAAACTGCATTGCAAAATTCACTTTAGAAATGACAGTCTAGCTTTCTGAATAACCCAGTCATATGTAAAAAAATACAGTTACTAAAACTTTCAAATCCATACAAAGTTTTGTGATTCACAATTATGAGAAATAAATGCATATTTATTAAGTTTAATTTATGTATATTGATTTAGTTTAACTTGTTAAGATTTTTGATATTGATTTTATAATTTTAAGATTTGTGAGTTGAAATTTTGAAGCATAATTCTAAATTTAATTTTGAAGAGCAATTGCCGTAAATAAACAATTTACAAACTTTCCTAATATTTTTTTTTACAAAAAAGAAGTTTTATCACAACAAACAATGTATTTTCAATCAATTGTATGTATTGTATAATGAATTACATATTTTTACTTGAATTTATTTATTTCTTACCTCTATAAGGGGTAAAATCTGTGGATGTTTAAGAGTCTTCCATAACTCCATTTCGTTGTCTTTCACGTATTTGGATTCCACAATTTTGGCGGCAATTCCCACCTTAGTGACTCTGTGCTTGAGCTTGCACACGCTCCCAAAGCTTCCGGAGTCAAAGCAGGACTCAAACGTGTACGAGGTCTGTAGAGGCTTCAAGACCTCTCCGATCCAATAGTGGCAGAAAACACCTTCAGGAATAAAATCCTCTTCAGACGTAGGACTCAAAGATTTTACAAATGTTTCTTCCTGAACACGAAGTTCATCTGTGTTTTGTGATTTGAGTTGACTTGTTTGATCTAAGTCATCCAAATTGAGGTTGGGTGCTTTGGAAAGAGGCTCTTTGCAATCAGTTTCTGAAGTTTTTTTCGGTTTCTCTTCTTCACTTTCAACTGTGGAAATTTTGTGCAAAGTTGATGAGAGCGGCTGTTTGGAGACTTCTAGAGGCTCTAAACGAAATACATCGTCTTCACATTCAACTTCAAAGGCCAAGTCAATGTTATTCACTGATTCTGTCAGAAAACTTATGGGTGTGCAAACAGCACCCTGTAAAAAATTTAGAACATCAGTTTTTTGAAAAATGTTTTTCAATAAAATCAAGTTTAGCAGTAATGTATATTTAAATAAAATATATATTTGAATTGACATAAAATTTTAATTTGAGCATTAAAACATGTTTTCAATCTATTGGTTTGGCAAACATGCATTTCATAAAAATACCAGATATTAATACCTGACGAAACTTTATTTATTTAAAATAATAAAATATTTAGTTGTATAATAATATTATTATTAATAGTTTTCTAGGTTATTTTTTTATATAAATTTCTTCAACAACATTATAGGTTTACAGCATTTCATAATTAAAAAAAACTTATTATTGTTTTTACGTGCATGTATAAATAAATCAAACAAATTAATAAGCTTCAATTAACTGACTGAATTATTTCAAATAAAAATATTCTTACTTCTTTCACTGGAGCATCAAAGAAATTCAACTTATTCCTAAAAAAGACAATCTTAATTAATTTCAAGGCAAAAACTTGAATGATCCTGACAAATGTGCTTACAAAATTTAACGTTGTAAGATGTGAATTATATCGTGTGTACCACAAAAAAAAAAAAAATGAAAAAGTTCATGAGATGTATGTTTAAAAGATGGATTCTAACACTTAAATGATCAATGAAGAATATTTTTTTTTAAATACATAATTTTTATTATCTGCTTTACCGCATTACAGAAATACATATACTAAAATGCACAAATACCACTGGTACCTGGATTCTATGTACAAAAGATTAACATTAATGATTGTTAGAACGCAATTCCCAACACTTATAATATTGAAAGAAGTACGTTAATGATTGAAGAGAACACGGGAAGAACCAATTGATTTCGTACAAGGCGTTCCTTAATAGCCTCTTTGGGGATGATGGCGAGAAATCGCATTAACTGGTGTAAAGAAGCCAGTTACTCGAATTGTTTATATTTCGCGGCAACCCTAATTCACGCCAGAGTTGAGTGGAAAGAGTCACACATTTGTACCGCAAATGAAGAACCCCATAAGGAAAACCGGTTTCCGGTCGCCAATGTTCGCCAAGCAGAGACAATTACGGAAAGACTCTAAATCAATCAATCGGTTCTTCCCGTGTACTCTTCAATTGTGAAAATGAGTTGTAAGTATAGGTAAAGAAAATAAATGCGTAACTAAAAATTATTTGAAAATAAAGAAAGTGTATAAAAATATTAGAAAAAAGTGTTTCGATATGTTCATTTTAAGCTTCTTGTTTAATCCTAATTACTTGAATGCAAAAAAAGTTTACAAGGAAATACTTACAGCTTTTTCCTGAACCACGGAAGAACCTTATTCATTTTTTATTCGTATTTTTGAACGTATAATGTGGGAAATTTAAGTATGGCAGATTATCAAGCAGCAGAATAAACTTTTTACGATATTATTCGTTAAATCACACAGTAAAATCAAGATATTTTATATTTTAAGTTACTTTGTGCGCAAAATCAGACTTGATAATGACTTTTTTCCAAGGAAAACAATACATTTTGTCAATTTTCATTAATTGTTTAAGCGTTAACTTAGGATTTGCGTGTTAGAAAATAAATTCAGTAAAGGTATTGTTGAAAAATTTAATGTGTTGCTGAATACGAAACTGCGGTAAATACAACAATGATCTGACATTGTTACAAGTCCTGCAAACAGGGCCGGCCCTAGACATTTTGGCGCTCCGGGCAAAACCTCAATTTTGCGCCCCCCCTCCCGTTTTAATTAGGTAAATCTCATGCGACCATATCAGAAAGTCAAGGAAGCATTGAAAAAAAAAGTTTCATTAAAACTCAAATATCAGTTAACAAAATCACCAATTTGGCACTTAAGAAAAAAAAATTAAATAAACTAATATCCCATATTTTTTAACGTGTTAGCCCTTGAGCTGGTGGACTCGGGTTCGAGTCCCGGTCATGGCATGGATGTTTGTGTCCGTCAATAAATGTTGTTATATTTGTCTTAGTGTTTGTGTCGTCTCGTTCTTTGTGTGTCTCTTGTGATTGTGTCATTTCTAGGGTTGAATACAATAGACCTAAGGTCGCAGTGTTCGGCGAACTTGCCCCCCACCAAGAAAATCATAAGTCAATATCCCATGTTTTAAATAAATTCTAACTAACCAAAGTAATTAAAATGCCCTTTTTTAAACTTTTCTTTCTGAAAACTCATGAACCAGTGATTTCAAGTCTAATTTGTCACTAATTTGGTATTCTATAGCTATCATTGCCAATCCATTAAGCCAGGGGTGCCTACAGGGGGGGGGGGGGCAGCGACGCAGACTGCGTCATTGAAATTTTAGGGGGGGGTCGAAAAACTTAGAAAAGTTTCAATGTAAATGGTTTATTTTGTCAAAGATACCACTCTGACAAATACTTTATAATCATCTCCCCCCCCCCCCAGACTTCAAGGGGGGGGGCATAACCTCCCCCCCCCCCCCAACCTTCACAAATCAAAAATGGTAACCAAAATCCTAAAGAACATTACAGAAAGAAGATCATAGATAATAGAATATCGCGTAATCCTAACGAATCTTTCTGACATTTATTACCCATAAACAACCCATCACTTCTAAAGCAGAAACAAAGCACTATACTCGCCGCCAACCAAATAAGAAACGGTAGGGATGGCGGTTTTTCAGAAAAAACGGTGTTTTACATCAGAGGTCCATCCCTAAAGTGTTTCAAATAAGTGTGGTAGGTACTAGCAGCCGCCTTACTGTCTGTAGTCTGTATAACACATATACAACATATAGAATTCGATTAAATGATGACTCCTGCATATTTCTTTTCAACCAATGACATTCGTGCAATTTTCCCGCTTAGAAGTGCTGTTATAAGTTATAAGTTTTTCGGTAGATAGTTGATTTCGAAACGGAGGGGAAGCATCAAAGATACCTTTATTAATAGCCTCTATTTGATATATTTTAAACTTAAGTGATGTGAAAATGCACTGTAATATAAATACTCCAAGAGCTTATTTTGAAGTGCTATGGAAGTGATTCTGGTAAGATTTTCGTAATTATATAATTTGAATATTTTTAAACTTATTGTTAACCCTCTGAAAAAGCAAATTGCCAGAAATGTAAACTTGTTTTCACTGCTGGTGATTTAAATTAAAATTTTAACTGTAAATTTAATTTCTCAATTAAAAAATTATATTTTTGTAGTAGGTGGTTATAAGCCTTGGTGGACTCCCCCATGCTTTAAATTTGGAATTTAATAAAATTATTAAATTTTTAAAAATTATGTGTGTTGCTGGTAAAACAGACATTTGACGGGTTGGTTAGGGTTGTTAGACATATATTTTCAGGCTTGTGTTGCTTGGTCAGAGACCCTCTTATAAACCTTCTTGACGAGTTTATTGTTTATGTCTAGTAAGGAGGAGGGGCAGTAAAGAAGAAAGCAACTCTTTAGTGTAGAAATATCCATTTAATGAAGTGCAGCTCTGAAGAATTACATCCTCTCTCCACCCTTACCGCCTTTACTAGTGACAAAAAGATGGCGGTTCAGGGCAGAATTTCAATAAGTGGCCGATAGATGGCGCTGATACAACACTCTGCTATCCTGACGTTTGTCGTCCCGACAAATAGCAATTGAATAAAATAAAAACATGCTATCTAAATATTAAAAGTAAACATGTAGCAAGATAAAAATTAAACGTAAACACTTAGCAAATAATACACATAAATTCACTACTAATACTGAAAAGAACTATAAAAATTAGCATAAACAAATAAAATACTTTTATGCATTTCTCAAGAAAATTATTCTAAAATCACTTTAAAATTCTCTTTTGAAAATTATAAAATAGAAGAAAACACTTATATAACATTAACTTAGCAACTAAATAGAAATAAATTTTTAAGTCTGTGCAAAAAGTTCTTAGCACAATTTGGGAGAGAAAAAAAATAAAGTTCTGGACTTCAGAAAGTTTGTAAAATAAAAGTCAAAGTTCAGGTTTTTGCCCAACTCTTCATTTGGTCGGCAGATGTGGATGTGCATGTTGGTCCTTCACCTGTACCGGTCTTGCGTACATCATATCGGTCATTTGGGCGAACTTTAGTCACGACCGCGACGTATGGGCCAAAGAACTTTTGACGAAGTTTTAAGCCTGTCCCGAACTGAGTACGTTTGATGGCGACTATATCATCAAGTTTGTATTTGGTAGCAGTCTTGCGACGAGTGTTATAGTTGTGCCTGCTCTGTTCTTGTTGTTGCAATATATTTGCTTTGGCTTCTTTGCGCATTTGTTGTTGATGTTGGACGACTGAGTGTACATGTTGTTCTTCTAAAATTTTCTTGATGTTAAGATCTTCCTTATTTTTCATTTTAAATCCTGTTAGAAGCTCGAAGGGTGTGTACTTAGTAGCTGAAGAAATAGTGCTGTTAATTACACGTTGTACAGATGGTATGTGCTTGAACCATTTGTTCGGATCATCAAGGGATAACTTGGAGATAACTGGAATTAACGTTCCATGGAATTTTTCAACCTGACCGTTTCCTCTTGGCTGACCTGTAGTGATTAGGATATGTTCAATCTTCTCATCTTCGCAGTATTTCTTGAATTCTGTTGCAGTGAAAGCTGATCCACGATCTGAGATTATTCTCCTAGGATTTCCAAAGGTGGTTTGCTGAAGTTGGAGTTTGTCCAAAGCGTCTTTTGCAGATGTTGACTTGACAGGATATATCCAAAGGAACTTTGTAAAGGCGTCTACCACAGTGAATATGTACTTGTAATTTTTGTTTGTACTTGGCAGTGGCCCTAGAAAATCTATATGGTATGTGTCTAATGGAACGTCACCTTTAGGAATGGGATGGAGAAATCCTTCTTGTTTTCCTGTTTTTCGTGAGGCAAGTATGCATGGTACACAGCTGGATATTACGCTTTCGACAGTCTTACGTATGTTTGGAAAGTAAAATTGTTGTTTAACTAAAGCTTCAGTTTTATTGATTCCAAAATGTCCTTTATTGTGTTCAATTTGTACTATTTGTTTTTGCATGTCTTGTGGTATTACTAAAAGCTCTTGGTCATTGACTATTTTGTAAAGAATATTATTTTTGTATTTGTATTCTGATGTTGGAGAGTGTTCTAGTAGTTGTTTAATGCTTAGTGTGAACTCATCTTTTGACTGAGCTTCGCAGATTTTTCTGGTTGTGTCATCAACTTGTATTGCCATGACAGGATATCGGCTTAGTGCGTCGACATGTTTCATCTGCTGTCCTGGTCTGTGAATTAGTTCGTAGTCGAAATCTTCTAGCAACATTGCCCATCTGGCAACTCTAGGAGGCAGTTCTTTTTTGGACATTGTTTTTTATTTCCTGTTGCAGGATTTCTGTTTTCGGAGAGAGTGTACTTTCATTTTGTGTTATTTGTGATCTTTTTAGCTCTTGGAAAATTGAAGGTGGGATTATTAGATTTGAAAATAAACTTTCGCAAATAGCGGCATCGTATGTTTTCGGTTGTCTTTGTGGCAACGAGAGTTTTACCTTGGCGGATTTGGCGGTGTACGTGTCGCCAAATGCAGAAACTAATGTGATTTCTTCGTCATATGTTGTTGTTTTGGGTAAACAATCGGCTTTGACACAAATATGAGTGCATCCACTGTCAATAATAGCGAGCGTATTTTTATTATTAAGTAGTACATTTTCATATTGAAGGGAACCGTGATCACGTGGTTTGGGTGTTGTTGGAGCTATTTGTAATACTGGACTGTTATTCTCGTGTGACTCGTTTTCAGATCGTTGGTTGTTTACATTGCGTTGATTGAAGCGGTTATTATTTGTTCCACGGGAATTTTGATTTTGTGGTCTACGAAAGTTATTGTATGGTTGCCTATTATTGTATGGTGGTCTGTTGTTTTGTTGTTGTTGATAGGTATTATTGTTGTGTTG
Source organism: Hylyphantes graminicola (assembly GCA_023701765.1). Taxonomy (NCBI): domain Eukaryota; kingdom Metazoa; phylum Arthropoda; class Arachnida; order Araneae; family Linyphiidae; genus Hylyphantes; species Hylyphantes graminicola. Next base: position 15,652,995 of record CM043120.1, on the reverse strand, counting down.
GCGACGGTTTACTTCGCTTAGAGATTTACGCTGTGAGGTATAAAAAATATCAACTTTTTGTGCAAGATCATTTGGCTTTAGCCATTCTTCGCCTTGTGTGACAGCTATGTATGACTGAGTCTCTCGGTCAAGTGTAGAATACAATTTATCTGAAACCATTAATTGGCATAAAGTATCAAAGTCACTGACGTTTCTAATCTTGCAATAATATGCGAAAGTTGTTTGCAATCGTGAAGCAAACTGCGTGTGTGACTCATCTGCGAGTCTTTGCATACGGCGAAAATTAATTAGGCAATCCTGTGCGGTTGGTTGGAACTGACGTAGCACTGTATTTTTGACTTTTTCGTAGTCTTGGATATCATTATCCGAAATATTTAATAAAATGTGATTTGCTTTTTCGCCTAACATATTTATAAGTATTTCTGACTTTAATAACTCATCCGATATATTCTTCGTATTAAATGCTCGTTCTAACGATGCGAAAAATAAGCTGTAATTTTCTGGACGGCTAGGGATTGGCATTGAAAGAGTTTTAACAGAACGAATAAGATTTTCGATGTTAGGTGAATCATCGGTTTCGGAACTTTTCGAAATATTATGTTGAGTTTCGGCATTGTTTTGAAGGGAAGCTAGTTCTATATTTCGTTCGATTTGTGCGAGTTTTACTTTTTCGACTTCTAATTTATTTCTTTCGACTTCTACTTTATTTCTTTCAACTTCTACTTTATTTCTTTCGATTTCTAGTTTAACATTTCTTTCATCTACCGTTTGTGCAATTAAATTTTTAACGAATTCGTTATCTTTCGTGTAGGTCTCACTGGACTCAATTAGCTCTTTAATTTTAGTTAACGTGGACTTTTCTGGAAGTACGATGTCCAATTCAAAAGCAACTTTCACTAAATCTTCTTTTTTAGTATTTTTATACATCTTGAATAGAAAAATAAGAAAACTTTTACCTTTTTGGTCGTTTTTGGTTTTGTTTCGTCGGCGATGTAGTAGAATTTCTTACGTGCTCTGTGGACGATGTATTCCGTTTTATGGAGGGTACTTTTGTTTTTCGGATTGACGTGCTGCGGACCTCGTCGTCGTGTGTCGTCTTCTGCTTAGCGGCTGAAGATGGATGACTCACGGGTGGCGTCTTCTGCTTAACGGCTGGAAAAATACCACTGTACGATGGGGTCGACGATGGCGACTGCGATGGCGACTTCGGCTTGGCGGCTGAAGAAGGAATCGCTTGACGATGGCGTAGGAAGTTCTTTTTGAAGCGGGAGTTTTCACTTTTTTCGTGACGATGGCGATTTTGGCATCGCTGATTTATTGCAGTGTAGATAAAAGTTCGTTTTTGTGCATGAGTTCGTGATTGCCCACCGTGGAGAGGAACTTTATGTCTGAACCTCGTGGGACTAGAACTTTCGTTTTGTAAAAGTTTAAATTAAAATTTTTTTTTTAAAAAAAATATCGATTTTTGCGACGAGAGGCGGGTGGCAATGCGGCGGTGAGCCCCCATGTCTAGTAAGGAGGAGGGGCAGTAAAGAAGAAAGCAACTCTTTAGTGTAGAAATATCCATTTAATGAAGTGCAGCTCTGAAGAATTACATCCTCTCTCCACCCTTACCGCCTTTACTAGTGACAAAAAGATGGCGGTTCAGGGCAGAATTTCAATAAGTGGCCGATAGATGGCGCTGATACAACATTTATACGTCGGTTTCCTTCAGAAGGTTAGGCAAATAAAGGATATTAAAGAATTTTAAAGGATACAAATACTGAGAAGTTAATGATATTTGATATTGCCAGCAAGGCGGGACCATACAGTTTTTTTTATACCAGATTTCCCTCTTCACCAGCAAGAATTTGAATTTCGATATCAGCTTTCAAGAAATTAGATTTTTAAAATGTTACCCCACTCCTCCTTCCCTTCATTAAGCACTAGATATATTAATAATTTTTATTATCGATTTCTAGATATTTATTTGGAGAATACTATAAAATTACATGTTGAGGTTGAAGCTGTCTTTAGACGTAGCCTCCTAAACCACAAGGAAGGAACGGGCTAATTAAACTTGCATTATTAGTAATTTCTTTGAATGAAATCCTTAATTTGATAAATTAAGCACTTAAAACTCAAACTAAAGGAATCGCAACAAAACTCTTTAACAATATGCAAAATGATAATTCTATTTTAAGAGGTCCCGGCGTCGAAGAAAGCAATGTGCTGACAATTATTTCTCATTCACATTTCTTAATCGCTGTTATAGCTGACATCATAAATATTCCGAATTTTGTATAACATTTCTTTGAATGAATGACCTTCGGATAATATATCTGGCTTAGCATACATACTCACTACTCAGGCCCAAGCCATTTTCGCGCCAAATTATACTCGAAGAGAAACTTAATGATTGCTTTACTTAGAAATAGTAGGAAGATACTTGTCGTCTGGTATCAAATGTGTGATTGAATTTAGTTAAGTAGTTCAGTTCCAAGTTTTACGGTAAGAATTTTTTTAATTTTTAATTTTAATTACAGTCATTAAAAAATAATAAATTTAAAAAGTGAAACTATATCTGTAAAAATTATAAAATAATTCTAATTTGTTTTATGATGCCAATTGTGTTGCAATAGAAAAAAGCGAAGAGTGTATTTTTTTGCATTAAGAATTGAAGGGAGGAAGGAATTGGAAGCTGTTTTTGATTGGATCACGTGTACGGCTATTTTTATGGATTAAAAAAATATATATAATTACATAAATTTTGAGCGGAACTTTTACCGATTACTTAGATTCCCGATAGCTTTTGATGTAAAGAAAATGTATTTAAAGGAAAATTAAAAATAAGTTGTAATTCCATATTATAAAAGCTATTAAAAATGTGCTTCCATTTTTCAATATGGGCAACTCTGCGTTGACGTTAACCTATCAGTAGAAAAATATTCAAGAACTAAGTCAGTACTTGGGTTTTATTTCTCAGGACCAAGTTACTATAAGTTTCATGTATCCATCGTAACGATTCCTATTTTTCACAGTATGGTGTAAATTACTTAGGTAGGTACTCCTCTGGAAAATCGACAGCGTTTTTTTTTTTTTTTTTGGGGGGGGGGGGGGGGTTCAAGGAATTCTGGGGGGGGGGGGGGGTGCGTCATTGTCTCTGGGGGGGATCGGCACCTCTGATTAAGCCGATTTTGCGTCTGGATCGTTCTGCGATTTTTTTAAAATTATTTTTTGTTTTTAAAAACTTCTTTCCCCTGAAGCCACAGTGACTGGCAATGTAAGTAGTAATACCGACTGCTGAGGTTTGGTGCGAATTTGAGCGTAGCGATAAAATAAAACACTTCAGTAGGGGTTTCCTTTTTTGTTAACAATGACGAAACAATCCTTATTTCATCGGCTAGTTACAGGCAGAGAGTTAAGATCACTTGAATTTCCATCACTTAAAATATTTCCAAATTTTTGCAATGAACCTGTAGCTCATTTCTGGGCATGTCTTTTAGACCAAAAATATTATACAAAAGGCTGAAACAATTACTGTGAGTATTTAATAAATTATATATGGTTTCCAAAGAATTTATTGCTTGATCTATACTGTGAAAAAAATCTATTTTATATTTTTGTTTGAGGTCTTGAACGGGTTTATCCGGGCCCTCATACAAAAAAATTTCTTGTTTTGCTTCTGACAGGATGACGTGTTGTGGTGGTTTCGAAATTAGTGCATCGGGAGTACAGTCAAGAATCACGGAATAATACTTGGCCTTTTGAACTTGCTCATTGATGCGATGCTTTATGTTTTCATGCAATAATTCAATTATTTCATTTTGTATAGTTTTCCCTAGATATGTAGCCTTGATTTCTTCTTTATTGAGGACTCTGAGAACGTGTTAATTCATTTTTGGATCAAACTCACTCAGCCAATACTTGAATAAACTTCAAAAAGTTTCCGTGCTTGCAGATAAGAAGTGGTGAAACAATATCTGAGTGCATATCACTTTCTAGTTACTATAAATGATTTTAACTTATTTTCGGAATATTTTTAAATGTAGTGAGCTGTATTAAATTTATTTATTTAACTTTTATCATACATTGATGCATTAGATTTTGCAACGGTTCAATTTAAAAACCGTTTCCAGCGATTTTGGAATTTTTGATTTTAGGATAGCTTGTGACTTAATTTTTTATCTGTTTATTTTCATTTTCCGTGATTTTGGCGCCCCTAGATCATTGCGCTCCGGGCGGCCGCCCGGACCGCCCTACCCTGGGGCCGGCCCTGCTGCAAAGTAAGGGTATTAGGAATTTTAAGGATTTTAAATTGATCGAAAATAATTCTTTTTTTGAATTAGTCATAAAATAAAAGAATATTAATGAATTGGTTAAAACCTCTTAAGTTTTAATGTAACATTTATTAACAATATACAAACTGTTTCAAATGAATCACATTTTTTCATTCGTTAAAAAACTATTTAAAAAAGTCTTGATTTAAAATTTTAAATATTCTCGTTAGAGTTGCGCACATTAAGTTATTCTGAAAACTACCATACATAATTCAATCAGATCAAAATACAATCATGTAATTTATAGAAACTTTATAGATTTTATTATTGTGATTTAAAATTTTTAAACACATTTTAAAGCAAAGTTATTGAAAGGAAGTTTATTTTCCAAATTTATATTTAGCTTATGGAGGTCACTCCTGAAAACAAAAGAGTGAAATCCACTCCAGTAGGAGAAGTGCATTTTCGACACTGGAAAGGAGTGAATATTAACTCAGACTGAGTTAAAATCACTCGTTTGGAGTGATCCTGTCGGAGGTTTAACACACAAAGGATCCACTCCTTTCGGGGAAGTGCATTTTCAAGACTGGAAGTGTGAAAATTAACTCAGACTGAGTTAAAATCGCTCGTTAGTTTTTAAGAGTGTTCAGGGGAAACAAAGGGAAATTTTTTGTATTTTTTTTTAATGTTCCGATGATAGGGTAAAAAGTACAGTGATTGGCCCCCAAAAGACAGTGATTGGCCTGTTGACATTGAAACATATTTCTTTAGCGGCCATATTGCTTTTCCGATTGTTGGTGCACTGCTGCCAACATGACAAATGAAGAGTACACGGGAAGAAGCGATTGATTCATTAGGCGAACGCCCGCAATCACCTGCTTGGCGGCCGAAAACCGGTTTCTCTCTTTCTTTTTCACTTGGTCCAAGCTTCGAGATCGCCAATCGCCTGAATCATGGTAGCTATGAACCACATATATGGTAGTTAAAGTATTAGCGTGGCATATCACGTGACCTACGACACTGACTTCATTGGGGCTCTTCTGATAGCTCCTTGCGCGTCCCGTCGTTGGCATTGGAGGTCACGTGATCTGCCACTCAATTACTTCAACAATGATCTCTGTGGTAGGAACTGGTTTCCTTACACAAGTTTAGGCGATCACTCGCTATCATCGCCAAAGTGGCCTGCTAAGGAAACTTCTCTGAAAAATCAATCGGTTATTCCCGAGTACTCTTCAAATGTTAATGGCGGGAATTTTAAAAACCTTTGTCACACCAATTTTGAGCTTTAACATCTTATTATTTACAATGATGAATGAGGGGGCCAATCACAGTGAGGATGCCAATCACTGTACTCGTTACCCTAATTGCGCTTCAACAAATTATCAAAATAAACTGGCCCTTTGGGTAGAGATTGTCATGTACTTACTATGTTATGCTCTAGCCTTTGGAGCTGCTGGGCTCGGGTTCGAATCCCGGTAAAGGCACGGATGTTTGTGCTTGTCAATAAATGTTGTTATTTGTCTATGTGTTTGTGTCGTCCTTCTTTGTGTGTCTCTTGTGACTGTCTCTTCTGGCGAGCTGGGTAATTGGCTATAAATTCTACACTCTCCCTTCTAGAGGGTGCAATCACTGTCATACTATGTTATGCATCCATAGCAGATAGCTTCTCGAATAATCCTGAAACAGAAATCAGTAATATTATAAACATAGACAATACGAATACAACATTATATAATAATGAGCAAAATTCCAAACAATATTAATTATTGAACGAAAAACAACAACAAAAATCATACACATGCTATCTATTTTAATTTAGCCAAATAGCTAACCAAAACAGTTTTGGGCTTATGATGTAAATTATTTTTTTTAACAAAGAGAGATAGAAAATTAGTCGAAATAGACAATAACACCCAAGTCTGGTAACCCTGGCTATATCCACTAAAATTTTTTAGTTTATCAGGAGATGGGATGGGATAGTTAACATATGAAGAGCTGAGTGGAAGTACGCGCTAAGTGACATTTTTGAAAAAATTGAGATTTTTGTGTTAATGTTTATGTTATTACCTACTTTAAACATAACAGCCTTCAATTTTTTAGAAAACATTCGATTTCGTACATTTTTCGTAAACGAAGTTGGTAGGTGCACGCGTTTTCGTCACTTTTTCAATGGAAGAAAGTGCTAAGGGCTCTTAGCATTTTTTGCCTACTTTTCTTTTTTTTAATTCGAAGAATTAAAAAAATTGAAAAAGTAGGTATTGACATGCGGTCGATGTCCGTCCGTCCATCCGTCTGTCTGTCCGTCCGTCCGTCTGTCCGTCCGTCCGTACCCCCCTTCCAAAATCAGTTCTAGCAACCCGATCTTAAAAATTCTTTTTTTATTAGAAAGGTATAACCCCAGACACCCAACTTTCATACTTTTTGTCCGTCTGTCTGTACGATAGGACGGACATAAATCTACTATTTGACGACGAATTTCCCTTTGAATTAGCATTGAAATTCAATTTCGAGTCATTTAAATCGCTGAATTTAACTACAAATGCTACGGACAAGTGAGATACGTCAAAAAATTCAACGCATCGAAATTAGAATACATTGAAAATTTCAGAAAAGAATTCGAATTCGAAGTACTTCAATTATTTAAAAAACATCAAAATTTAATGCTCATTTAAAAAGCATGGAAGCCATTTTTCATTAGAATTAAATCACCATTGCCATCGCAACGATTACTTGAGAAACTTTAATTCTTTTAGACAATAAATTAAAATAAATTTATTTTTGAGACATCGATCAATTTAAGATGACGTCAAATATATATTTCACTACGAGATCTTTGTATGTTGATATAAATTGTTTTCATTCTATTTTAAAAGCGAGGAATATTACATATTTATTCTTTGAAATACAAATTTTTGCAAACGATTTAAGTTATAATTATTTAATTTTCGAAATAAAATAATTGAAACTAGCCGAATTTAGCAAGTAAATGTTTATTGAGGAGTAGTGTTTTGGTTTTTGTTCTACGAAAAATTAAATATTTATTTATAACTGCAAATAAAGCTGTGTTTAGTGTTGTGTTTAGTGAAAGATGCTGTGTTTAGTTAGATGCTGCGTTTAGTGAAATTTATTTTAAATTTAATGTGGAAAAACGGTTGTTGATGTCACTTACTGTTGCGAACCTAGTTTTTTTTTCAAGATAAGAATTGTAGTAAGTATTTAAGTAACAGGAAAGTAGGCTATTTTAGTTCTTTAAGAACTTCTTGTTTTCCTGCGAAATCGTCCGATTCCGGAACGATCGTTTAGTGGAAGAAAGTGCTAAGTGACATCGTTCGCTAAACATTTCGACTTTCGCTTTCATTAATAGCAAAAAAAAAATGGTTCTGTTGTAGTTTTAATCAAAAAGAATTGAACAAAATATAATTAATATTTACTAATTAACTTTATTTATAAAATATAACCAATGAAATAAAATTTATATTGCTTAAAACCTGGTTTTTAGTGCATTTAGCAAACAGGAGAAAATGTATTTTTATTTTAGAATTATTCGAAGTTAAAGATTTCACATTTTAGAAAATATCGTCTGATTTTAAGTCTTCTTATTTTTTATTCTAATAAACAAAGTTCACCTCAGCAGTGAACAGATGGTATCATTAAATAAAAGTTGCGCCTGCTCTATGGAGATCGCAGTTCGCGTTTAAACAATATTACATCCATGAACATTCAAAGCAACTGGTTTCTTAAAACAATGAATTATGGGTGCAAAAATCGTTTAAAGCCATTTTTCGTTTGATCTCTTAAGCTATCGAACGCATTTTGTAGAATGTCCTTAACTCCTAAAATTATTAAATTGGAATTAAGAAGCTAGCGGAAAGCTTAATTTTTGCTTGAACGTGCATGCGAATAGCAGCTTGTATGGTAAGTACAAATTTAATCCAGATATTGCTTTGTTACGTAAAACTAAAATATTTTTAGTATAATTGATGTAAAAATAAAGTAACAAAGTATAAAATGTTATAAGTTCTTAATATTTATTAAAATATCGATGACTTTGAAAAAGTACTATGCATCACGATTGTAAAAATAAATTGTTTAAACGATCATAGTCTATTGCTGTAGAAATGCTGTAATTTATCTTTATATGTAAGTATCGTTCTTATAATTGATTAAACCCTTAATTGAAAAAAGAAAAACGTAAATATCCTTAGGAACTATATCTTGCCACAGAACTTGTTTTAACTTTTATTTAATATCAGAGTTTGTTTTTGAATTAAATTATTCTAATCTAAAAACTATTTAAAAATTTATTTTGCGAAAACTTACATCTTTAAATTTAATATTTATTTTATTCACATGCATTAATGTTTCCTTTACTATCTTTTAGTAAAATTTTAAAAAAGTTTATTTGTATTATTATTATATTAAGTATTTAGTTTATAATTTCAAAGATGTTTTTTTTTTATTAATATTTTCAATTATAAACTTACTCATCTAACATTAAGCAAGAAGTTCTAAAATAACCTATATAATTACAGATTAATAAATGAAAGCGCTCATTTAAAAGTCATTATATACCTTATAAAGTATTTTCAATAACTTTCAAACCTAAAAAGTTCTATGGCAGCTACTCCGTTCACATGCATAATATTGTAGAAAATTTATTTTCACGTCCGACTAGCACAGGGAACACGTGTATCAAATTTGAAATCCATATCTATTTTTGTTATTCAGCAATACGTTTATAGCAGCCTCTTCTTGCGCATGCGCAATTTTTTAGAAAACCTTGTTATGACTTCCAACATGAACTAAGAACCCGTGTACTAAATTTGAAGTCCGTATATCTTTTATTTCGAACTGTAAAGTAGTTTCAGACAGACAGACGGATCAATGTAAAAAAACAAACAATTTTTTAGAATGTGCACCCTCCCAAACGTGTAGAAAGCACAAAACCTTCATTTTGTATTATTGAACCCATCGCAATACTTTTATTACCTTATATTTTAGATTAGGTAATTGATAGTAATAACTTTAAAAATTGGACGGGTGTACAAAAGAAATTTGGGGGGGGGGGTAGCATGAAGTACGGACAGAAACAAAATAACAGTCAGACGTACAGGCAGGTGGCCAAACACAATTTCATTGTGGTCATCTAAATTTTTACGTTCGAACAAAAAAAAAAAAAAAGAATTTCCACAATCAGGCACTTTGGATCGGAAATTGAAAGGGGTATGGACGGACGGACAAAATGATGGACGGACAGGCAAACGATTTAAAAGTTTAAAATATATCTGTGAAGATCTGTCTTCCAAACAAAAAAAGAATTTTGAATATCGGAATGTTAGAACAGAAATTATGAAACTCGTATGCATCAAATTTACCTAAAAAATGACACTTAGCACATTCTTCCACTAAACGACTGAAAAAATCTGAAACATTTCGGAGGAAAAACATGCCAAGTGCAGGAGACGTCACGCGCGTTTCGTAAATGACATGTTATTACGTAACGTACGGCTAAGCCAAAAGACAACAAACATTTTGAAGAACTAAACTAAAATATCATGCAGAAAAAACTATGATTTTGTTAATTAGAGAAAAGTTGCAAACTGAAAACTTTGAAGCTCATTATCTCGTTTTCACCTTTTTGTCACTTAGCACGTTCCTCCACTAAGCTCTTCATATATGAAGAGTACACGGGAAGAACCTTTTGATTTCTTTAGAGTCTTTCCGTAATTGTCTCTGCTTGGCGGACATTGGCGACCGGAAACCGGTTTTTCTTTTGGTTCTTCATTTGCCAAACAAACGTGTAACTCGTTCCACTGATGAGGTCTGGCATGAATCAGGGTTGCCACGAAAGATAAACAAAGCGAGTAACCGGCTTCTTCACACCAGTTTAGGCGATTTCTCGCTGTCATCCCCAAAGAGGCTATTAAGGAAAGCCTTCTACGATATCAAGCGGTTCTTCCCATGTACTCTTTATATATTCCGAGCTTGTGTGCTTGATCAGAGACCCGCTTATAAGCCTTTATCAAGTAAGACATACACAAAAGAATTTTTACTGTCACAGAGAAATGAAAGTACACCCAGGGCGAAGGCGGAAATCGAGCACGCACTCATTACAGCTCGCAGACTGCTAGCGTAATGGTCCAAACCACTCGACCATCCGGGCCCTGTATCAGAAGATGTTTACATTAGGTATGTTGTTTAGAAATACTAAGTCGGAACAGCATGTGTGCGATGATAAGTTATATGCATTACCGACCTCAAGATTGTATTATGCCAGCACCAAAATGCACAATGATATTTATTTAGAAAAATACCTCACAACTTACGAAAAGCACTTTAAAAGAAGTGACATAGTAAAAATAAGAAAATCGTTATATCCTTTTGACAAGTAAACAAATGCATAACACAGATACTGAACATATATAGGGTAGACTGATCAGTGAGTGAATAGGCCCCAGTGAATGAATATTTGGTAAATATAATTAAAAAACAAGTTGGTTTGTTACAGAACCTGTCACTAAACAGCTTCCACACCATATTTATGCTCACAGGAAACACACTTATTATACACATCAGAAAGAAATTCGCCTAACAGAGACTTCTAATTTAGAATTGTAAGCGCCAAAATTAACTATTTTCATTAATATATTTTGTCAAATTAAAAATTACTCATTATCGTTTGCTAAATTTGTTCGGAATTCGTGGAATAATGATGCAAATTTTTAATAAATATAATTCTTTTAGTCGCCGGAATTTAATTTACAGTTTGAAAAATATATAATTAGTAAAAATGATACTTTAAAAATAAAAGAGAAACTTTGCATATATTTTATGCAAAATTAGAATTCTTTATACATCTTTCTTTCATACATATATAATGAACCATCAAAAGAAGTCTATTGTGATATTTCAACAATCCAAACCGAATTATATCACAAAAATAAATTTTCTTTCAAAGGTTTTATTTTTATTTTAAATAAAGTTTCTCGTACGTTTGACGAAATGGCAACAGTGAAAATATTGAGTGAAAATGGAATTTGCATGTTATTTCAATTTAGATTACATTTTTAGTTATTTAAATTTTAAATATACTTCCAATTTAAATTTTTTAATAAAATTTGGGATGTAACCTAGCCCGATTTTTTGCTTTAAAATGACGTATTCCAATTGTTTGTGCGACTTTTGGTTCGCTCATTGAATGAAAATGGAATTTGCATGTTATTTCAATGCAGATTAAAATTTTAGTTATTTAAATTTTAAATATCTTATACTATAATACGAGGAATTGGACCCAAGTCGAAAATCGCCCCAGAATTAATAAACTCCGGTAAACTTAGGGGTCTGGGGTTTTTGGCCACGACGAATCGATTGGCACAGGTTTTGAAGCGCTACGGTCAAGCAGTTCGGAGTTACAGATAGGATATTTTCAAAATTCATTAGTTCGCCATAATGGCTACTTTCGTGATGCCATCTGCTAAAGCTATAAGCCTCTGCTTAAGCTATAAATGTTTAGTTAAGATTTTAATTTTTCAAATTTAAATAAATTCAACCTTGCTTTAAACTTTATTGAGTTTTACAGAAATGGTAACATGAATATTTTTTTTGTTCCAATCAGCAGACGATTTTAGTTCTATTCTGTTCATTGGCGATTTTTGGCGATCTTGAAAATTTAACATATGGTTGCTATACCTATCGAGTTGAATGAAGTATGAAATGGAATGTTTACCACATTCGGCATTTTCGTTGCTTTTCAGCGAAACGCCAATTATCAATTACATTTCATGATTTCATTTCCTATGACTTTTGAACCTTTACCTTTGTATAGAATAGTTCCCATTCCAAACTCTAACTATACTATAATACGAGGAATTGGTGCCAAGTCAAAAATCGCCCCAGAATTAATAAACTCCGGTAACTTGGGGGTCTGGGGGTTTCGGCCACGATGAATCGATTGGCACAGGTTTTGAAGCTCTACGGTCAAGCAGTTCGGAGTTACAGATAGGATATTTTCAAACTTAGTTCGCCATAATGGCTACTTTCCTGATGCCATCTGCTAAAGCTATAAGCCTCTGCTTAAGCTACAAATGTTTAGTTAAGATTTTAATTTTTCAAATTTAAATAAATTCAACCTTGCTTTAAACTTTATTGAGTTTTACAGAAATGGTAACATGAATATTTTAGTTCCAATCAGCAGACGATTTCAGTTCTATTCTGTTCATTGGCGATTTTTGGCGATCTTGAAAATTTAACGTATGGTTGCTATACCTATCGAGTTGAATGAAGTATGAAATGGAATGTTTACCACATTTCGACATTTTTGTTGCTTTTCAACGAAACGCCAATTATCAATTACATTTCATTTCCTATGACTTTTAAAACTTTACCTTTGTATAGAATTGTTCCCTTTCCAAACTCTAACTTTGTTTACAATGGTGCACTTTAACTAATGTGACCAGATGTCCCGCTTTTGGCAGGACAGTCCCGCTTTTTTGTAAAAGTCCCTCAAAGTCCCGAAAAACGTGGAAATTGTAAATAAAATAGACTTTTTTTTAATGAATAATCGTTGTAAAACGCTATGACGTCTTTAGAAATTGTTAAATGAAGCTAAAGTCATCAACAAATTGATGGAGTATGGTTTCTGTTTGCCTGGAGCCACTGCTGCTGTTGAACGCGCCTTCCTTATTATCTTATAATACGAGGAATTGGTGCCAAGTCGAAAATCGCCCCAGAATTAATAAACTCCGGTAAACTTAGGGGTCTGTGGTTTTTGGCCACGACTAATCGATTGGCACAGGTTTTGAAGCGCTACTGTCAAACAGTTCGGAGTTACAGATAGGATATTTTCAAACTTTATATAGTTCGCCATAATGGCTACTTTCCTGATGCCATCTGCTAAAACATTAAATAAAACTTTCAACGAAAATAAATAAAATTGAAAATGTTTATTTAATTGTGTTGCCAATGCCATTACCCTTCAGAAACATGTATGTACATTAATGGATGTACTATTGAATGTTAAGAAAACGCGGCCGTTGCAACCGCTCAGAGGACAACTATTTGGCTTCTTTTCTAATTTGGCGCTTTTACTTAGCTCCAATTCTTCCAGCGATTTCATCGATCTCTAAATGTTAAAGGAGAGACCAAAATACTTATGTCCATTTTTCACTTTTCAGTTATGATTTTAGTTTCAGCTATGAAAACAGAAATTAAAATTACTAGAGAAATTAAAAATAATTAAATTAATTAAAATAATAACTTTCGAGCAGTCTATGAGAGATTTAAACACAAGAAAATTGGAACGTTTTGCATCATTTTTTGTGCAAGGAAAGGAAATAATTGATTTTGTGCAATAAAGGAAATAAAAACTTTTTACGAAAAAAAACCTATTGAAATTCGATCATTTGCAAGAAATTTTGTCTGATAGAATGAAACTTTTAAAAAAGTGAACATTTATTCGTAAATATATTATACTAAATTTAAAGTTTATGAAAAAGGCGAAATTTATTATCGTTAAAGAAGTTAGTAATATGTTCATTACCATAAAAATCTCAACTTTTCAAAACTATTTAACTAATTAGTACATACAACGATGATATTATATTCATATATTCTGTTCATTGGCGATTTTTGGCGACTTTGAAAATTTAACGTATATTTGCTATACCTATCGAGTTGAATGAGGTATGAAATGGAATGTTTACCACATTTCGACATTTTCGTTGCTTTTCAACGAAATGCCAATCTCCGAATCGAGACTGCCCTTTATATCATAGCTGTTCATTTTTAAGAAACTAAACAAAGTTAGCGAAATGAACAAATTTTCTTATGGTATGTATTGTTTTGATAAATCACAATTGAAAATTTAAATCTTCGAGTTAGCTTCGATACCTGTTTTCTCCGAGCAGAGCTCGGTCACCCGCTGGTACTTCTAATTTAAATTTTTTAATGAAATTTGGGATGTAACCTAGCCCGATTTTTTGCTTTAAAATGACGTATCCCAATTGTTTGTGCGACTTTTGGTTCGCTCTGTGAAAATGGGTGACGGACAGACGGACTGAACGATTACAAAACCTTCCACTTTTTGCGTTATAAACGTAATGTGGAAGCTAATAAGGATTGAAAATCATTTCACTAGATGGATTGGCAACACTGACTTCCTCCCATCTAGTAGGATGCTAGGCCGAGTGATAGGGCTGTGAGAAGCCCAGTGGTCAGTGTCTTGATCTACGGATCGGAAGGTCCCGCGATCGAGTCCTCTTCGCTGAAAACTTACCGAGTATATGCGGAGTACGTGTTCGTTAAATATATTGGGTCCGAAAGTCTTGTGGGCGGTCATTGCGCAGTTTCCCATGGGTACAGGTTCCTGGAGACTATTTCCCTCCCCTTCAGGGACATGTCTAAATTGTGGAGGTGGCGCGCGATAGATGGCAGCATCTGTTACGTATATGTGTGCATGTGAGTGTGAGTGTGTGTGTTGTGACTGTCTTACTTGACGAAGTCTTATAAGCGGCTCTCTGAGCATACACACAAGCGTGAAAATATAAGTATACCAACCAACTACACGGGCTACCAATTTACGTGTGATGAAGCGAAAGTAATGCGCTCTAATTCAATCACTTACCTAAAAAACCTTGACGATTTATGTCTCAGCATAGCTTTTCGTTTTTATGTTTAAAAAATTCGAACTACTTCAACCACGTCAATATTTACGAACAAATGATTCTTTAAAGAAGATGCTGGTTTAACTAGCCTTTTTGTTCAGCAAAACAGGTTGTTAGCTTTGTAAAATTGTTTATTTTACGACCCTAAAAATATCCTCGGATGCCGGCTCGTCACTTGACTGTGGTTCTAAATTACGAAGCCCATCGCCAATAGCCCGTTTGTCTCTTAAGTTTATTTTAGTTTTAGTTTGAATCGTCGTCGCACTAGAGCTACACGAGGGCTATCGGCAACGGGAGTCGCAATTTAGAACCACAGTCAAGTTACGACCCGACACTTGAGTAGGCAACCAACGCAACCTTTAAGATCGACATCGTGAGCAGCGCTGAGACTTTCGAGCATATTTAACATGCCCTTCCTCTACACGGGGTATTATTTGTCGGACATTTTTGGATGCACAGGCCGTTTATAGGTCGGCAGTTATTTTGGCGATGCTCGGACCCGAACCTGGGACCTTCCGCATGCAAGGAGAATGCCTAACTGACTGGGATCCCCATCCCCTGTGTTAGCTTTGTAAAATAGTTTATTTTGCGACCCTAAAAAAATCCTCAGATGTCGGCTCGTCACTTGACGGTGGTTCTAAATTACGACGCCCATCGCTGATAGCCTCTCAAGTGCGACGATAATTCAAATTTTACCTAACCAACCTAAAAAATCCTTCTAACAAATGGAACCGTGTACAGGGTGGCTATAAAATAACGCTCGCTATTCGGAGTGGTCTAGCTTTAATGAATAATCCAAATGCAAAAAACTTAGAGACACTTACTAATCAAGAAAGGGGGAAAAGAATGGAATCATAAAAAAACAAACTCGTCTCTTGACCAGGGTTCTAAATTACGAGGTGTAATTGAATGTGTTGGCCGTAATTGGCCATAATTGGCTACGCCTCGTAATTTAGAACCTTGGTCAAGAGACTAGTTTCTTTTTTTATGATTCCATTCTTTTCCGAAAAAAAGAACCTCGTCTCTTGACCAGGGTTCTAAATTACGAGGCGTAATTAGCTGTGTTGGCCGTAATTGGCCATAATTGACGACGCCTCGTAATTTAGAAACCTGGTCAAGAGACGAGTTTGTTTTTTATGATTATTCTATTTTATGATTTTTTTATGATTCTATGTTTTTTATAATTTCATCCCCCCCCCCTTCTTGATTAGTAAGTGTCTCAATTTTTGATGCATTCGGGTTATTCATTCAAGCTACAGACCACTCCGAATAGCGAGCGTCATTTTATAAGCACCCTGTATATATGAGACTGATACACATTAGTCTGGCGTTGTCCAAACCCCTGATTCCACGTACGAAGAGTCTGTAATTCGATCATTTTGTTCCATCACGAATATCAACCGTCCCGTCACTTTACCGCGGTTCAAAATCACGAATCCCGTCGCCGAATTCCTGTAGCTCTAGTACAATCAAACCAAACCTTATTACTTCGGCCAAGAAAGATCGCTCGATAGAAATACCTTATTTGTTAGTCATTTTAATAAAAGAAACACACAAAATATTGGAACGACTAGTTAGTTGGTAGACATATATTTTCAGGCTTGTGTGCTTGGTCACAGACCCGCTTATAAACCTTCGTCAAGTAAGAAAGACACAACACACACAAATACATACGTGAAAGATGCTGCCATCTATCAGGCGCCATTTCCACAATTTAGAATTTCCCCGAAGGAGAGGGTATTAGTCTCCAGGGACCTGTACCCATGGGAAACTGCGCAATGACCACCAACAGGACTTTCGGACCCAACAGATTTAACGAGCACGTACTCCGCATATTCTCGACAAATACAAACATCCATGCCTTATCGGGATTCGAGCCCTGCCCCAAAGGCTAGCACCCTAGTAGCCGGGTTGGCCTAGTTAGTTTATAAACCAATACCAATTGACGAGGCTGACAACTCAAAAAACATTGAATGCCTTGACTACCAAACTACGTAAACAATAAAAAATGCGGTTTTAAATGTCCTAAAACCCTTCAAATAAACATAGTTTTAATTTCGAATATTTCTTATAACACAAAACGCTAATTTTTTAAACATTGTATTTCCTATAACTCCGATTTCAATTCCCAATTGAACACAAAGTACACAAATTCCCAAGATATTGTAGAATTTCCAAATGATTTTCAAGAAAGTAAAAATACCTCAAGTTCACAGATTATTTTTGAACTCAACTAATTAACATATAAGTTCTTTAGTCAAATCTTGTACACTACAAAATTTTATCAACTACTAATGCTTCACAAAGCAAGATCAATTTTGGCGATAAATGGTGGATAAGAAGTGGTTGAAATAGCAACGCTCAAAAACGCATATTTTAACATACTTAGGACTCTCAGCCAATGAAATTCAGTCATACAAGAATTAGTGAAATTTAATTGGACGAATAACTTGGCGCTAGTTTGAAATTTGGCAATGCTACAGCAAACTATCGCCAAAAGCGCCAGTTTGGAAAAGTGCAAATTGAAAGTAGCACGTGCCGATCTTTCTCTGATTTTGTAAGTTCTAAATATTTATTATTTTGATTTATTTCATAAACAATTGATCATTATTGTAACTATTATACATGTTCATTCTATTTTTTGAAGAGATAATGCGTTTTTACGGGTTTTTAAGACTACTAATGAATGTTTGATTCGAGTAATTTGTTCTTCGTAAGTTAATTTGAGTGTTTGAACTCTTACAATTTCTAACAAAGGCAATAGATTCAATTTATCATTGATAATTTTAGTTTTTGTTTATTCGTGTCAAAATGTCCTTTAAGTGTCTATAAGAATAAAAATTTTTGTCGTGAAAATTACCTTATTTTAGTCGCAAAATCACTAGTTGACGATTACTGTTATCAAGATTTGTTACATATGGGCTGCTATTTATTGTGGAACAACTTTACTCATACTGTATAAAATATCTAACGATTGTGCATTAGAAGAATTTTTTTATTACAAATATAAACTTTGTTACATATAAGCTATTTTTACATGTTTTCTTCCTTGTGATCACATCGTATCATTAATTGATCACATCATCCTTAATATTTCTTTAAAATGTAGTCTCTTGGTTTAAAATCTATATTCAATACAATGATTTTTATTGCATTGATCATTTACTGATACATTTAAATTTATTTACACATTTTAATTTATTAATACGTTTTAAATTTTACTTGTCCGTATATAGTTAACACTTCCCTACTCCGGATTTTCATTTCCGCGTAATATGCGATTGGAATGTTATTATCGAATCTTTAGTTACGGTTGCTTTGGCAGTTATAGGGGTTAAAGGTTAGGAGGTTTAAAAATTTTCTTAATATTATGGTTTCCGAGGAATATTTTTTTTATAAGCAATGTAATTTGTAACGTGCCATGATGTATTTTAAAAAGATAACTATCAACACATCTAGCTACTTTATTTACTTACTACAAACTGGTAACTTCATGTATCATAATAAAAATTAGTAAAAATTCTTAAAATTATCAGTAAAACTTTCTTTTCGTATATGACTTTTTAAATGTCATAAAATTTTATATCACTGTGTAAATTTATTTTACAGTAGGATTATATTTGCATATAAAAGCTTATAAAGCTAAAATCTTTCGTTAGGTTAGGTTTGAATCATCATCGCACTAGAGCTACACGAGGGCTATTGGCGACGGGCGCCGTATTTTAGAACCACAGTCACGTGACGAGCCAACACCTGAATAGGCACCCAACGCAACCGATAAAATCTTTCGTAACAGCGTGATGGTGGCTGATCTACAAAATCAAGGGTGTCCAAGCTATTGAACTCTCCGCGGATTCAGGGTAAGTTTTTGAAGATTCGAGAAAATCACAGTGGATCGACTACGTAAGTAGTTTTCTTTTTTTCTTTCAGGAAGGGAAGAAATCAATTGTTCTTTAAAATTGTATTAAATAAACATAATGTGACCTAAAGGTTTTTTTTTGTTTTACTTTTTTTGGCAACAATAAATTTTGAATAAATTGAATATATTTTGAAATGTTAAGAATTAGTTTCACCTGTTTAAATATTAAAAGCTTTCAAAAAATCATATCTTGTAAATAATATACTTACAGAAAATCTTAAATATTTTAATTAATTTTTTCAATTAAATTTTATTAAATATTTATTGCTTAAAACTAATTGTTTTTTTCCCTTTTTTATTTATATATATATATTTTAATTAAAATATAAAAAAAAATTCTTGCTCATATTCGACTTAAAACCTAACGGTATATTAGTAAGATTATAAGGAACATCGATTTGTAATTCGTGTCCCTTGCTTTTTCTTTGTATCTGAAACATTCAAAATCATCAAATTCTGATCTTATTATTTCTTTAAAAAATTAAATTTATTACTTGGCTTTTCTTTGGTTTATTATTTTCCTATATTGAATGAGTGTAATGTAATTGTGAGAATGAGTGAAATATGCACACAAATTTGCACTGAATTCCAGTACTTTAAAATTCCTATTCTGACTTCTCTCAAACCAGTTCAGTTTCATTCGTGTTCTGTACGCATTCGGAAGTCCGATGCTTCGCGCTTCGGGTCCGATTCGAGCAAACCCGAAGCTAAGACTTCGGCACTTTACAATGCAAAAGACCTTTGCACTCTTCCGGTCGGGTTTGTAGTCCGGGAAATCCCGATGTCTTTCCGAGTGTTTCCGAAGTCCTGTCGACTGACTTCGGTCGAAATTCCGAGCGTTGTCGATGGTATCCGAGCCCAGTGTTCCCCGATTTCGCATACGAGAGTCGCGCTCTTGCACTCGTACACATGAATTGTGACGTCTTTCGGGCATGTGTCATCATATTCCGATGTTTACATGACGCTTTCCTGGCGTCATGTCCACGCGTCGTAAATGGCTTCTTTGCACCTCTGAGTAACTCCAGTGCTAAACTCACACATTCGTTGTACTTGTTAGAATCGTTTACAAGTCATTGGGAAATGTCTTTTGGTTAGATTTATAGCGTTGATGGACGTAACCATAAATTTATTTCAGGGGAAGGATTCCAAGTAGTAGTGTGACATAATACAGTCGAATCCCTTTAACTTGAACTAAAAATTGTAATTTCATGTTAATCGTCTACAAAATGTTAACTTATGATTAGTAAGGGTGTAAAATATTTTTAAGATTGTACTTTTTAAGAATGCTATAAAATTCGATTCATTAAGAATAATTTGAGGGGGAAAATGAAGCTTATAATCAAGTAAGAAAATAACTTAATTCCTTTTATTCATATATTCATTAGTGATTAAAAAAACTCATATAATTTTAACCCTTTCAACGTTGAGCAAATTTTATTGGCCTTGTTGAAAAGATGAAAACAAGGGGAAAATGTTTTATCTTAAGCGGAAATACATGTAATGTTAGTTTAAGTTAACGAGGTTTGACTGTTAATGACATAATCACGCACCCGGCATGGAAAAGCAGAACTTGCGTAGCTCTAGTGTGACAAAATTTCAACTCAACTGAACACCGGATCTAACTCGGTAATAACCAGTTTATGGATTCAGGGGTCTAAAAGTAAATTCAATGCCCATTCCCCTTAAAAAATCCCGCAATTGATACATCATGTGAAAATTCGGAAAGTAGTTAAAATTCTGGCATTGCAGGGCTAAATCCTTGGTTTTGGCTGGTCTGGGAAAGTAATATGAAAAAAATCTAAATATAATTGGAAAAGTAAAAGTTACCACTTTATTTTAGATAATTGCACCAATTAATAGCTGTTGTATTATTAGTTGTATCATTAGTTGTATCTCCATTTTTTTATCTACATTCTACAACTCGGTACCAGTTTGATTTGACCATCCCTACGTACACCTAAAGCCCTAATCACTTTTCCTAATATGGTGTATTGTACTCTGGCCCTATTACAAAAAACAGTAATTTAATAGTTGATTTCGTCATAATACATTTTGAAAAATATGCCGATTCAGTCGGGACTCGAACCCACAATCTTAGGTTTATGAGACTGGGCACTTAATACCTTGCAGTAATTGAACCGACTTCCTAGATATTATTTAAGAACCTTTACATTTATTTATGATGTCATACTACTACTGGGGTCCTTCTAAAAGGAATATTGCCCAATAGGAGTTACCAGAATAAACATAGTAAACGGATCTTTCATCCATAAAAAAGGTTTTAGTAAGTAGTAAATATAAACCACATTAAAAGTATGGTCCGACTGTCACTTCTTGGCATCTCAAATATTTTGATTGTGGAGCGGTCCACTTTGAACAAGGGCAAGGGAGGATTTTGGTTTAGGCAAGGGTTACTATCGGGTGTAAAATATTTTTTAACTAATTATATAGTTGGAAGTTTGCAGTAAATTACTTGTTGGGTGAAATAGTTAGTTTGGAAAGATACAAACAAATGCATTTATATTTGAAATTGCTTTCGACTCATCAAGTTGTCACTCAGTTGAACGCGTTGTATGATACACGTTGATGATTTTTCGTTGTGTGATACACCAGGTCTCTCTAGCAGTTAAAACAAATTTCGAAATTTTATAAATAATTTTTTATTGATATTCGTTTTTTTTCATTTGGAAATACGTTTTCAGATCATTTCTTTAGAAAAAACACCATCCTGATTTTACAAGCAAATAGCGGATTTACAAAAATATTTATGATAACTGCAAAAGCAACCATACGTTTTGGTCTATTTGCAGACCGTATGGAATTCTGTTTCGAATCTTTAGGAAATAATGATTTTTGATCTTTGGGCCCTTGCATTAAAATATACCCAAGTTTAGAGTGAATTACAGCGATGATGATTCTAGTAAATATAGCAAATTTAATGACGAATTCCTGTCGTTTTTTGATCGGCAATCGATTTTTTTGGGGACTGAGTAACAGTCAAGCAAATTATCATCACACCCCTATCAATATTAGCCATTATCATTAGTTGAGCGTTCATTTGGATATCATGGATTTCAATACAAATTGTTATTAGTTAAAAAAAATGTAATGCAAAATTTTACAATGGAACACGTTTTGGTCACATACATGGAAACTGATAATTGTAACGAAATTGCAAATTTTAAAGGGTTTTTAAAAACATTTTTAGGTGTAGGAAACAGTTCACGATTATAAATTATTCAACCAATTTTTTTTTATTAAGCTTGCTTTTAAAGTGTAATTAGAGTTAAAGACAATTTAAAAAATTAATTTCCTTTGCAAACGAAAAAATCGGTGTTCCGAAAGTTATACATTTTTTTACAAAACAATTTCTAATTATATAAAATCTATGCTCATTAACACTTTAATTTTTCCAATTTTATTCAGTATTATGTAGTTTTTACTAAAATCAAATGCATAACCACTAGTTGGGGCGAGATGCAAGACTTGTTTCTGAAAGAATATGGCAGGAAAACAAATTGCTAATTTCGCTTCTACTTCAAAAAAAAATCCAAAATAATTAAAAGCGGTCAATCAAAAAAGCTCGAACATAGTGAGGAACTTGTATTCCAAAAGTTAGTTCGATTAAAGACGAAAGTTGAATCTTCTCGTGGAGAGCGAGCGAGAATGGGGGAAAAAAACAGCCACCTCGGACATCAAATGAGAATTCTTTAGAGCTAATTCAGTTCACTTCGCAGTTGCTTCGTGATTTGCATATTATCTTCTCTGCAACTAGTGTAGTGAAGCGTGGGTTGACGATTCCGGTAGTTTTTGTGATGGCCACCATTTGGTTAATTTTCCTCTAACGTTGTAGAGATAATGGTTTCTTCAACTTGCATTACATTTTTACCCATATTTTTTTTTTTACTTTTTGCAATTCAAAAGGAAAATTAAATTAAGCTGAACTTTTTTGATATAAAGGATATTAATTGGCACGATATTTTTAAGTACTAGTTTTTAAATAAACCTCAGGCTTTTGTGCTGCCATCTATGATTCAGATGCAAAACTAGAAACTGACCCCAGAAATCGTATTGTATAAATCTTCGAGTGTTTTGATTAACAATGCTGTAAAGGTAATATACCTTCGATATCGACTTTTCAATTTGTTTCAGTAAAATGAAAAGTTTCGTTTTAACTTTTGCAACTTTATTGACAAAGAAAAAAAAAGGTTATTTACAAACGCGTGGGACTGGTAATTGTATAACCATTTATGAAAAATTATTTTAAGGAAACACTCGAGAAATTGTATGCTTTAAATTTTGCACCCCGAGTTTGGATGGTGGATTGCATAAAGTAATGAGTTTTTTTGTGGTTTATTCCTTGTTTGAATATTTTATTGTCAATAATTTTGAAGATTAGAAAATTAACTTTGTAATTGGTCATATTAAATCGTGCTTTAAGCTATTGTATTTGGAAAGAGTTGACAAAATTCAAGTTTAAATATAAAATATTGCAAATAAAATGAAATAACAGTTCAAATGTAAAATAATAAACACGAATTTTAGATAATACGCTAATTTTATAAGAAAAATAAATTTTAGACAATAAACTAATTCAACTTATTTGCACAACACTATTGCATTCTGTTAAAAATTTAAGCAACTAGAAGAAGGGATTTAAAAAGAAATTGACCAATGTGTAAAAGTAAAAATTAACTTCAAATAATACTTCTCTTCATTACCATTTATATTAAAAAAATTGGAATAAACCATTCACTCTCATAAGAAAGACCAAAAATGATTTTCCTTTCTAAAAACTAAGTTATTTAATTAAGTATAAATATAGGCTACAAGTATAGTCCGACTTTGTGCTTCTAAGCAATGTTATTTTAGATAGTCTGTTAATGTGAATATATTTTTAATATTTTAAAAAAGTGTCCGTGTTTTTTATGCATCAAAACAGTTAGTCACCTAAAAAAAATTCTTATTAAAGTTTCGGATATCTAAGATGCGCTGCTTGAGAATTATCAAAGTCGAAAACCAATGTTTCCTATTTTATTATCGATTAAATAATTACTAGAACTGCAAATGGAACTTGGATTTTATGGTTTCTACAATTTATATACACTCTTAAAACAAACGAGCGATTTTACATCGGTCTGAGTTAATTTTCAAGCCTCCTGTGCCGAAAATGCACTTCCCCTATAGGAGTGGATCCCTTGGGTGTCAATCCTCCGACAGGATCACTCCAAACGAGTGATTTTAACTCAGTCTGAGTAAATATTCACTCCTTTCCTGTGTCGAAAATGCACTTCTCCTACAGGAGTGGATTTCACTCTTTTGTTTTAAGAGTGTACACACTTAAAGTTTCTTTGTTTTTTTATTTTTTATTGTTTAATTAATTTTTATTTGTTTATAACTAAATGAAACCATTAACAATAACTCTATTCATTGCTTTTTCATAATATATTTTTATTTTTGAGTTTATTAAGGTAATAACATTGAAATGTTGAATTGACATTTAGATAAACATTTTTATTGTATTTCTAATTATAATTACGAAAAATTTGATAGAAAATTAAAATTGTAGTTTACCGGAGATTTGGGGAAACTTGAAATCTAAAAGGGTGGCTGTTTCGTAACGTATTTAATTAATTTACTGACGGGATTCAAACTCTCAAATTTCGTGTTAAACATTCAGAATTTTTTTACAATAATTAGAAACTTGTAAATCATGTTCATTTGCTCCATTATAGTAATTTTTATTTGTAAATAATGAAAGTACTTAATTTTGTTCTGTTCTTCTGAGTAAAATTTCAATATTACATAAATTAGTTTAATTATTTATTTCTAAATAAAAATACTGAGTACTTGGTTTTCCAGTTTTAGAAATAGTTTTTAAGACAACATCGTAATTCATATATATTCAAGTATCGACTCATTTCATTGAACAAAACTATATAAACTTTGGCTAAGAAATCTTGAAATATTCTAAGTCTATTACGGGGTAGCTAAAATTAGATAAAATGCTTAAATAGCTATTTGGAGTGATTTTGAATCGTCCAAATTACATTTGAACAATGGTCGCTGGCTAAAATGCTATTTGTTTTCCCAGTTTAAATCGATATTTGGATTATGGGATATCCTCGGAGCACTTGATTTATAACTATTAAAATAGTTTAGAAAACTGATGGTCGTATAAAACTTTTTTTTCCAAACATCACATTCTGCTTTAAGCTAGTTTATTAAACCTAACCCATAAAACTTCATTATTAACCCATATTTGTTTTCTGTTTTATGCTTCAAAAATTTTAAAGCAATCAATTCTTGTTGGTAGCAATTCAGTCTGGTAAATTAGTTGTAAATTATTCATTATCCCCGGACTAGTAATCTGAAATAGACGCATCTCTCTGGCCTTGGCTCATATATAATCTGCATATTTATAGTTTTAATTTAAGACTAAGTTTATCGATTCTGTTCAGTGGCTTCCATTTTGATAATTGTAATTAACTTCGAATCATATCATTCGTATGAAGCTACATTATTTCGTTTAAAAAAATTCCCAAACCAATATTTTCAAAAGTTAATAGGATAAAGAGTTCAAACTTATGTAGTTACTAGCATAAATTGTTAGTGTTTTAATTCTTTAAAAAATTTTAAGTTTTATGTCTTAAATAGTCTATTGCAGGGATTCCCAACAAAATTTTCTCGCGGACCCCTCATCAAGACGTTATTGTGACAAGGACCCCCATTAATTCCTAATCCTAAAATTGAAAAGTGAGAGCTAAATTAAGAGTCTTTATTTTCCGTTTTTTAAACCGTTTATTATGCTTATTTTATGCATTTTTTACAGTTACAACAGAGAACTCTCAGTATATAGTTAGTTTTAATTTTCAGTTCTTAATGGGATGAGTTAAATCTGTCCTTTGAGCCCATTATTTCTGAAATATTAGGTTCCGAAACTTTCACTCTGAATTCCAACCCCATGTTGAACCGATTCTCATGTTTGTTTTTCATGAAACATGGAAGAAATGAACGAAAATACGTATTGATCTTGATCTGGTCAGACAAATTCTCCAAGAATTGTTTTTAAGTAGAAAAGTTAGTGACTTGTTTTCTATCCTTGACGCCTAGATCTGACTCTTTGACCATAGCACTAATCTTATCCTCAACTTTGAATATGCCCACATTTTTTCCTTGTAAACTCAAGTTTGACACATTAAAGTGTTCAAACACATGAGCTAAGTACGCAATTGAGTAAAGCCAAGAGAAGTTAGTGAGAAAATTTTGAGTGATAGTTTTGGGCTAGACTCTGCTTATGCAGGAAGTGTCGAAGAAAAATTCTGTTATCATACGAAATATATTTCAAATATTTTCCTTTATTCTAATAGCATCTTGCGGACCCCTTTAGCATAGCTCGCGGACCCCCAGGGGTCCGCGGACCACCTGTTGGGAACCACTGGTCTATTGCATCTTAAACTTTTTATATTGTTCAGCAATTCAACATATTTTCAATCAACTTTCAAATAGTTAAATCAAAATAAGTTTCTTTTAAATCGGTAGAGATTTGAATAAGTCGGGGTTTTTAAAACACCTTGATTTTATTTAAGTTTACATTTTTCAGTTGGTTAGTATGAGATATCGGACAATGCTCGATATCAGTGCACATTGCTTAAGTATTCAAAATATTTCTGGTTAGTTAAGCGCACACATATAATCTAAACTGTGGCAGTAAGAATTGTGTTTAAAGCTTTAATTGAATAAGATTTTTTTTATTCAAAACGTGCAATTACATTAAACTTAAATATTTGTTTTGCAAAAAAAACAATGAAGCCTGTACAATTGTACGATCCTCAATTAAAACTTATTTACCTTAATTATAATACTTTTATTTGCATTTCGAGCAATATTTTGCTCAATACTTTCATTCAATAAAAAAAAGTAACTGTAGCTGATCCTCATAACATGAAAATATTTTATATTATCAGATTTCAATACTATTACATTTCAATATATTTTTAATTCTGTGTTTAAACAAAATTTCCTATTTAAAAATTTCCCACTGGAGTATTTACTACCACATCCATTGATTCAAAAGTTAATGGTATTAATTACATCTATGGGATTCCAAGCACATTTATGTACCTAACATCTATTACATCACATTCTATTTATTCAAAAGTTTATGATAATTTCATTAGCTATACATTGATAATAATCTGAAATTTTAATAAAATCAAGTGGTAATCGCATCTTTCCGGGGCAAGTTTTCTTATCTACCGTCTTTAATGAGTTAAGTAAAAGCTTTTTGAACTTATCTCTCCTTAACAATTTGCGCGAAAGGCGAGTTGAGAAGCATTGATGGCTCTCGACTACAAAGCTCAAATAAAGAGAATAAGAGTAAATATTTAGTAATTTTACAAACAGGAAGTATTTTCTGCAGTTTAACACATTTAAGACGATGATTATTAAGAAAATTTGCCTTGGGAGAAAAAGTTTCTGTTTTAGTTTATTTAAATAAGCAAAGTATAAGGTAAATGTGGATCATTATTATTGAACAATATGTGGAAGACAAGTTAAATCAAACGGAAAATTAATTTTGAAAACGTAAATTTTTCAGGACTATATTTTAAATGAAATTCACATTTTCCTATGAGAGACTCTTCCTATCCAAATGAGGTTTTAATACAATTAATGTTAAAAATCTTATGTTTTTTTTTATGATATTGCAACTAAACTCATTTTTCAATGAAATATTGTCATTTAATTAAGCTAATTTTGAATCTCAAAATTTATTAAATATATATTTTGTTTGAATACATAATTTTAATTTATTCTTGCTTTGAACAATGTACAAAAATTTCATTTTTCTAATTTTGCATTTCATGCTGCTTTTGCATCATGCTTAGATTATTTTTTCTACAAAATTTAAAATTGAACGTTAAAAAAAACAAGGATTTGATAAGAGGTTGCCTAAAAGTTTTGTCTTCGCGAAAGCAAGACAATTTGTAGACTCTTTTTACGAGTTTTTATGTAAACAGATTGTTCATTAAGTGAAAATTCATTAATGAATGAACAAATACGACCATAGAAAAAGTGCTATATTTTCAATTTTGTAGGGGTCGCACATTCTGACCCTGATTCATAACGTTGCTAAGAAGTCTTCTTCCTCTGACTTGCGGTTTAATAATATGTCATTGCTCTCTGGTATTGGCGTTAGAATAGACTACAAACCGTGAAATGATAACGCAGTGTAGCTGATAGTGTGTCAAGCTTTATTGAACAAATCAAATAAACACTATACCTATAACTTGTCCTAAATGGCTTTTAAAGAATTACAAAAAAGTACCTATATTAATTTTACAAACCCCAAATGGTTTTAATCTTTCAAAAATCATTTATTAAGTTGAACATTTCGTGTGTTATGTGTTTTAATTAACTTTTAGGAAGATATTCTAGTAGATTTTATTAATATTTTAGGAAGCAAGAAGTCATGACTTACTCCGTACATGAACTCTAAATATAATTTTTCGCTGAAATGTTTTTGTGGGATAACTGTATGAATTTTTACAGTTTTAGCAAAACTAAAACTTGAAGTGCGCAGCATCGCACCCAACCACAATGCTCTAATTAAGAGATTATTAACCCTCTAATGCATACTGTTACCGTTTGGTAACAAGTTACATAATCCACTTTATTCTATTAAAGTAGACCTCAATCTTAACAAATTTGTGTTTTTTTCATCTATTACATTCCATTCTGAAGTTTTAGTTAATAATAAAACTCATAAATGACAGTAGTAAAAGTGTATTCAAAATTAAAGAGGGAGGTTATTAACTGTTGTGAAATTACGTTTTCTGGCGTAAGTCAAAGTATAATAATTTTAGTACTAAATACAAATAAATTGTTTTGAAAAAAATATATATAGTTAAAAAGGGTTATTTTAAAATATATTTAGTAGTTTTCTAGTCATTATTATCAAAATTGGAATTTTTTAGTTGGTTTTTGTCACATGGAATTTTTTTTTTAAATTGAAATTATTTAAAACCTAATGCAGTTAAATTTTTTTCAGTATTTTTCCCATAATGTATGAGCATTGAAGATACATATATATTTTTTTGGGATGAAAATAAAAATTCATGCATTAGATGGTTAATACAGAAACTAAATATTAATAAATCGGAAAATAAGTTACCTTTACAGATTAAAACTAAGTAATATTTATTTAAAAAAAATCATTATGTTTCAATTTTTCTTTAAGTATAATTTTGACAACTCATGCACCACATATCACATTTCTATCTATTTTCTATGCAAGAGACTCTAAATTTTTATAAATTGTAAATGAGAATATTTCAACTTTTTAAAAAAAATTATTTTGAGTAAGAGCAGTGTATTTTCAATTCGCACGATCGAATATCTCGATCATGAACTAATTCTAAACAATATAAAAGTGTGTGAACCGATTAAATATAAAAATATGCAACAATTATTTCATTTCTGTTTTTTTCAATTAGTAATAAAACATAATTGATTGATTCCAATTCATTTGAAACATCAGTATGAAAAAAATGTCTGAAACATATATTTTTTATTTGTCAGCATTTGAAGATCTAAATATAAATTATTAACTTTCCAAAAATATATTTTCAAAAACATGTTTTTAATATAAAATTCTGTATTGTGAGATTAAAAATTTGTTTAAAATATGAAAAAATGTTCGAAATTTAAAATAAACGAGTGCCTGCAAAGAGTAAAAGATTTTCTTAAAAATAATTCTTTAATCTGAAAGCTCTAAATTATTCCAACAAAAAATATCCTATGTAGCATTTTCTAATGATTTCTTAGGTTTAGTTATGAAACATTTCACAATTGTGTGCTATGGATTTATTATTGAATAGTTACGAACTTGATTGTTAATTCTATGGAAAAAGTAATTTAAAATGTATAAATGAAATTTTGAATAAATTCTACTTTTTTACTAGTTTTTTTGTTTGCAATTAAGTTTTGGATATAGCTTTTTCTAAACTATTACTTTGTTTTAAAACTGCTAAAATTCAATTTTTGTCTTCGGTTTAACCATTTGTCTTGGATAAAAAGCCAGATTTAATTGAATGTAAAATTTCTTTTTCTTTTTTCCTTTTTTTAACAGACATTAAATTTTAAAAATGTAAAATAACTAAAGAAAAATCCATGTTAAAGTTACTTAGAAATTGTGTAGCGCATTTAGAAAAAAGAGTGGCTTTATCTCCTTATGATGTTTTGCTGTCATTATAAAATAGCTGATTACGTGGTGTTTCAAAATTTCTCAAGCAACATTACGATTTTTAAGAGTTACTGTAAGTCTAAAACCCCCTATGTATACAACCACTTTCGAAAGAAAAATATCTATCTTATGCTTTAGTCAGTAACATCCATCGCCACTAGTGCAAACTTATAAACTCCATACGTCTCGTAACCAAATAATCAGCGACACTGTGAAATAATGTTTCGAACTGTGAAAATACTGTTTCGAACAGTGAAGTACTGTTTCGTACTCTGAAATTATGCTTCGTACTCTGACATGCTGTTTCGTAATCTGACATACTGTTTCGTACTCTGACATACTGTGATTAACACGATGTGATGAACATTGCAAGAAGGCCTGAAGACTGTCACAATTCATGAATTTCGCACTGACTATTCCCTTGTGCATGGAGCTGAATAAAAAACCGCTTACACCGCTCTTTGCACTCGATGTGATGAACATTGCAAGAAAGCCTGAAGACTGTCACAATTCATGAATTTCACACTGACTATTCTCTTGTGCATGGAGCCAAATAAAAAACCGCAACCACCGCTCTTTGCACTCGATTTGATGAACATTGCAAGAAAGCCTGAAGACTGTCACAATTCATGAATTTCACACTGACTATTCTCTTGTGCATGGAGCCAAATAAAAAACCGCTACTTCCGCTCTATGCACTCGATGTGATGAACATTGCAAGAAGGCCTGAAGTCTACCACATTTCATGAATTTCGCACTGTTATTTCCTGGTGCATGGAGCTGAATAAAAAACCGCTTACACCGCTCTTTGCACTCGATGTGATGAACATTGCAAGAAAGCCTGAAGACTGTCGCAATTCATGAATTTCACACTGACCATTCCCTTGTAAATGAAGCCGAATAAAAAAACCACATCCACCTCTCTTTGCTCCCGCTGTGATGAACATCGCAAGAAGGCCTGAAGACTGACACAATTCACGAATTACACACTGACCTTTGCGCATGGAGCCGAATAAAAATCCGCAACCACCGCTCTTTGCACTCGATGTGATGAAGGCCTGAAGACTGTCGCAATTCATGAATTTCACACTGATTATTCTCTTTTGCATGG
Source organism: Hylyphantes graminicola (assembly GCA_023701765.1). Taxonomy (NCBI): domain Eukaryota; kingdom Metazoa; phylum Arthropoda; class Arachnida; order Araneae; family Linyphiidae; genus Hylyphantes; species Hylyphantes graminicola. The sequence continues at coordinate 15,621,800 of CM043120.1, read as the reverse complement.
AGCCGAATAAAAAACCGCAACCGCCGCTCTTTGCACTCGATGTGATGAACATTGCAAGAAGGCCTGAAGACTGTCACAATTCATGATTTTCACACTGATTATTCTCTTGTACATAGAGCCGAATAAAAAACCGCAACCACCGCTCTTTGCACTCGATGTGATGAACATTGCAAGAAGGCCTAAAGACTAACACAATTCATGAATTTCACACTGACTACTCACATGTGCATGGAGCCGATTAAAAAACCGCCACCACCTCTCTTTGCTCCTGCTGTGATGAACATCGCAAGAAGGCCTGAAGACTGACACAATTCATGAATTTCACACTGACTACTCACTTGTGCATGGAGCCGATTAAAAAACCGCAACCACCTCTCTTTGCTCCCGCTGTGATGAACATCGCAAGAAGGCCCGAAGACTGTCGCAATTCATGAATTTCACACAGACTACTGCCTTGTGCATATAGCCGAATAAAAAAACGCAACCACCTCTCTTTGCACCCGCTGTGATGAACATTGCAAGAAGGCCTGAAAACTGTCACAATTCATGAATTTCACACTGACTATTCTCTTGTGCATGGAGCCGAATAAAAAACAGCAACCACCTCTCTTTGCACCCCTCGTGATGAACATTGCAAGAAGGCCTGAAGACTGTCCCAATACATGAATTTCACACTGACCATTCCCTTGTGCATGGAGCCGAATAAAAAACCACAAACACCGCTCTTTGCACTCGATGTGATGAACATTGCAAGAAGGCCTGAAGACTGTCACAATTCATGAATTTCACACTGACTATTCCCTGGTGCATGGAGCCAAAAAAAAAACCCGCTTACACCGCTCTTTGCACTCGATGTGAGAAACATTGCAAGAAAGCCTGAAGACAGTCGCAATTCATGAATTTCACACTGACCCTTGCGCATGGAGCCGAATAAAAATCCGCAACCACCGCTCTTTGCACTCGATGTGATGAAGGCCTGAAGATTGTCGCAATTCATGAATTTCACACTGACTACTGCCTTGTGCATGGAGCCGAATAAAAAAACGCAACCACCTCTTTTTGCACCCATCGTGATGAACATTGCAAGAAGGCCTGAAGACTCACAATTCATGAATTTCACACTGACTATTCTCTTGTGCATGGAGCCGAATAAAAAACCGCAACTTCCGCTCTATGCACTCGATGTGATGAACATTGCAAGAAGGCCTGAAGTCTACCCCATTGCATGAATTTCGCACTGCCTATTCCTTTGTGCATGGAGCTGAATAAAAAACCGCTTACACCGCTCTTTGCACTCGATGTGATGAACATTGCAAGAAAGCCTGAAGACGGTCACAATTCTTGAATTTCACACTGACTATTCCTTTGTGCATGGAGCTGAATAAAAAACCGCTTACACCGCTCTTTGCACTCGATGTGATGATCATAGCAAGAAAGCCTGAAAACAGTCACAATTCATGAATTTCACACTGACTATTCCTTTGTGCATGGAGCTGAATAGAAAACCGCTTACACCGCTCTTTGCACTCGATGTGATGATCATAGCAAGAAAGCCTGAAAACAGTCACAATTCATGAATTTCACACTGACTATTCTCTTGTGCTTGGAGCCAAATAAAAAACCGCTACTTCCGCTCTATGCACTCGATGTGATGAACATTGCAAGAAGGCCTGAAGTCTACCACATTTCATGAATTTCGCACTGTTATTTCCTGGTGCATGGAGCTGAATAAAAAACCGCTTACACCGCTCTTTGCACTCGATGTGAGAAACATTGCAAGAAAGCCTGAATACTGTCACAATTCATGAATTTCACACTGACCATTCCCTTGTGCATGAAGCCGAATAAAAAAAAACGCACCCACCTTTCTTTGCACCCGCAGTGATGAACATCGCAAGAAGGCCTGAAGACTGACACAATTCATGAATTTGTCACTGACCCTTGCGCATGGAGCCGAATAAAAATCCGCAACCACCGCTCTTTGCACTAGATGTGATGAAGGCCTGAAGACTGTCGCAATTCATGAATTTCACACTGAATGACTACTCCTTTGTGCATGGAGCCGAATAAAGAACCGCCACCACCCCCTGTCTTTGCACCCATCGTGATGAACATTGCAAGAAGGCCTGAAGACTGACACAATTCATGAATTTCACACTGAATACTCTCTTGTGCATGGAGCCGATTAAAAAATCGCAACCACCTCTCTTTGCTCCCGGTGTGATGAACATCGCAAGAAGGCCTGGAGACTGACACAATTCATGAATTTCACACTGAATACTCTCTTGTGCATGGAGCCGATTAAAAAACCGCAACCACCTCTCTTTGCTCCCGCTGTGATGAACATCGCAAGAAGTCTGAAGACTGTCACAATTCATGAATTTCACACTGACTATTCCCTTTTGCATGGAGCCGAATAAAACACCTCAACCACCGCTCTTTGCACCGCTGTGATGAACATTGCAAGAAGGCCTGAAGACAGTCACAATTAATGAAATTCTCATTGACTATTCTCTTGTGCATGCAGCCGAATAAATAACCACAACCACTGCTTTTTGCACCCGCTGAGATGAAGGCCTGAAGACTGTCGCAATTCATGAATTTTACACTGACTACTGCCTTGTGCATGGAGCCGAATAAAAAACCGCAACCACCGCTCTTTGCACCCGCTGTGATGAAGGCCTGAAGACTGTCGCAATTCAAGAATTTCACCCTGACTACTGCCTTGTGCATGGAGCCGAATAAAAAACCGCAACCACCCCTCTTTGCACCCACTGTGATGAACATTGCAAGAAGGCCTGAAGACTGTCGCAATTCATGAATTTCACACTGACTACTCCCTTGTGCATGGAGCCGAATAAAAAATCGCAACCACCGCTCTTTGCACCCGCTGTGATGAAGGCCTGAAGACTGTCGCAATTCATAAATTTCACCCTGACAACTGTCTTGTGCATGGAGCCGAATAAAAAACCGCAACCACCCCTCTTTGCACCCACTGTGATGAACATTGCAAGAAGGCCTGAAGACTGTCGCAATTCATGAATTTCACACTGACTACTCCCTTGTGCATGGAGCCGAATAAAAAATCGCAACCACCGCTCTTTGCACTCGATGTGATGAAGGCCTGAAGACTGTCGCAATTTATGAATTTCGCACTGACTACTGCCTTGTGCATGGAGCTGAATAAAAAACAGCTTACACCGCTCTTTGCACTCGATGTGATGAACATTGCAAGAAGGCCTGAAGACAGTCACAATTAATGAAATTCTCACTGACTATTATCTTGTGCATGGAGCCGAAAAAAAACCTCAACCACCGCTCTTTGCAACCGCTGCGATGAACATTGCAAGATGGCCTGAAGACTGTCAAAATTCGTGAATTTTACACTGAATATTCTCTTGTGCATGGAGCCGTATAAAAAACCACAAACACCGCTCTTTGCACTCGATGTGATGAACATTGCAAGAAGGCCTGAAGACTGTCACAATTCATGAATTTCACACTGACTATTCTCTTGTGCATGGAGCCGAATAAATAACTGCAACCACTGCTCTTTGCACTCGATGTGATGAACATTGCAAGAAGGCCTGAAGACAGTCACAATTAATGAAATTCTCACTGACTATTATCTTGTGCATGGAGCCGAATAAATAACCTCAACCACTGCTCTTTGCACTCGATGTGATGAACATTGCAAGAAGGCCTGAAGACTGTCATAATTCATGAATTTCACACTGACTATTCTCTTGTGCATTTAGCCGAATAAATAACTGCAACCACTGCTCTTTGCACTCGATGTGATGAACATTGCAAGAAGGCCTGAAGACAATCACAATTAATGAAATTCTCACTGACTATTCTCTTGTGCATGGAGCCGAATAAAAAACCGCAACCACCTCTCTTTGCACCCCTCGTGATGAACATTGCAAGAAGGCCTGAAGACTGTCACTATTCATGAATTTCACACTGACTATTCTCTTGTGCATGGAGCCGAATAAAAAACAGCAACCTCCTCTCTATGCACTCGATGTGATGATCATTGCAAGAAGGCCTGAAGTCTACCACATTGCATGAATTTCACACTGACTATTCCCTTGTGCATGGAGCTGAATAAAAAACCGCTTATACCGCTCTTTGCACTCGATATGATGAACATTGCAAGAAAGCCTGTAGACTGTCACAATTCGTGAATTTTACACTGAATATTCTCTTGTGCATGGAGCCGAATAAAAAACCGCAACCTTCGCTCTATGCACTCGATTTGATGAACAATGCAAGAAGGCCTGAAGACTGTCGCAATTCATGAATTTCACACTGACTACTTCCTTGTGCATGGAGCCGAATAAAAACAGCAACCACCTCTCTTTGCACCCCTCGTGATGAACATTGCAAGAAGGCCTGAAGACTCACAATTCATGAATTTCACACTGACTATTCTCTTGTGCATGGAGCCGAATAAAAAAACCCAGCAACCTCCGCTCTATGCACTCGATGTGATGAACATTGCAAGAAGGCCTGAAATCTACCACATTTCAAGAATTTCGCACTGACTATTCCCTTGTGCATGGAGCTGAATAAAAAACCGCTTACACCGCTCTTTGCACTCGATGTGATGAACATTGCAAGAAAGTCTGAAGACTGTCGCAATTCATGAAATTCACACTGACTACTCCCTTGTGCATGAAACCGAATATAAATCCGCAACTACTGCTCCTTGCACTCCATGTGATGAACATTGCAAGAAGGCCTGAAGACAGTCACAATTAATGAAATTCTCATTGACTATTCTCTTGTGCATGCAGCCGAATAAATAACCACAACCACTGCTTTTTGCACCCGCTGAGATGAAGGCCTGAAGACTGTCGCAATTCATGAATTTTACACTGACTACTGCCTTGTGCATGGAGCCGAATAAAAAACCGCAACCACCGCTCTTTGCACCCGCGGTGATGAAGGCCTGAAGACTGTCGCAATTCAAGAATTTCACCCTGACTACTGCCTTGTGCATGGAGCCGAATAAAAAACCGCAACCACCCCTCTTTGCACCCACTGTGATGAACATTGCAAGAAGGCCTGAAGACTGTCGCAATTCATGAATTTCACACTGACAACTCCCTTGTGCATGGAGCCGAATAAAAAATCGCAACCACCGCTCTTTGCACCCGCTGTGATGAAGGCCTGAAGACTGTCGCAATTCATAAATTTCACCCTGACTACTGTCTTGTGCATGGAGCCGAATAAAAAACCGCAACCACCCCTCTTTGCACCCACTGTGATGAACATTGCAAGAAGGCCTGAAGACTGTCGCAATTCATGAATTTCACACTGACTACTCCCTTGTGCATGGAGCCGAATAAAAAATCGCAACCACCGCTCTTTGCACTCGATGTGATGAAGGCCTGAAGACTGTCGCAATTTATGAATTTCGCACTGACTACTGCCTTGTGCATGGAGCTGAATAAAAAACAGCTTACACCGCTCTTTGCACTCGATGTGATGAACATTGCAAGAAGGCCTGAAGACAGTCACAATTAATGAAATTCTCACTGACTATTATCTTGTGCATGGAGCCGAATAAATAACCTCAACCACTGCTCTTTGCACTCGATGTGATGAACATTGCAAGAAGGCCTGAAGACAATCACAATCAATGAAATTCTCACTGACTATTCTCTTGTTCATGGAGCCGAATAAAAAACCGCAACCTCCGCTCTATGCACTCGATGTGATGAACATTGCAAGAAAGCCTGAAGACTGTCACAATTCATGAATTTCACACTGACTATTCTCTTGTGCATGGATCCGAATAAAAAACCGCAACCTCCGCTCTTTGCCCTCGATATGATGAACATTGCAAGAAAGCCTGAAGACTCACAATTCGTGAATTTTACACTGACTATTCTCTTGTGCATTTAGCCGAATAAATAACTGCAACCACTGCTCTTTGCACTCGATGTGATGAACATTGCAAGAAGGCCTGAAGACAATCACAATCAATGAAATTCTCACTGACTATTCTCTTGTGCATGGAGCCGAATAAAAAACCGCAACCACCTCTCTTTGCACCCCTCGTGATGAACATTGCAAGAAGGCCTGAAGACTGTCACTATTCATGAATTTCACACTGACTATTCTCTTGTGCATGGAGCCGAATAAAAAACAGCAACCTCCTCTCTATGCACTCGATGTGATGATCATTGCAAGAAGGCCTGAAGTCTACCACATTGCATGAATTTCACACTGACTATTCCCTTGTGCATGGAGCTGAATAAAAAACCGCTTATACCGCTCTTTGCACTCGATATGATGAACATTGCAAGAAAGCCTGAAGACTGTCACAATTCGTGAATTTTACACTGAATATTCTCTTGTGCATGGAGCCGAATAAAAAACCGCAACCTTCGCTCTATGCACTCGATTTGATGAACAATGCAAGAAGGCCTGAAGACTGTCGCAATTCATGAATTTCACACTGACTACTTCCTTGTGCATGGAGCCGAATAAAAACCGCAACCACCTCTCTTTGCACCCCTCGTGATGAACATTTCAAGAAGGCCTGAAGACAGTCACAATTAATGAAATTCTCATTGACTATTCTCTTGTGCATGCAGCCGAATAAATAACCACAACCACTGCTTTTTGCACCCGCTGAGATGAAGGCCTGAAGACTGTCGCAATTCATGAATTTTACACTGACTACTGCCTTGTTAATGGAGCCGAATAAAAAATCGCAACCACCGCTCTTTGCACCCGCTGTGATGAAGGCCTGAAGACTGTCGCAATTCATGAATTTCACCCTGACTACTGTCTTGTGCATGGAGCCGAATAAAAAACCGCAACCACCCCTCTTTGCACCCACTGTGATGAACATTGCAAGAAGGCCTGAAGACTGACACAATTCATGAATTTCACACTGAATACTCTCTTGTGCATGGAGCCGATTAAAAAATCGCAACCACCTCTCTTTGCTCCCGCTGTGATGAACATCGCAAGAAGGCCTGGAGACTGACACAATTCATGAATTTCACACTGAATACTCTCTTGTGCATGGAGCCGATTAAAAAACCGCAACCACCTCTCTTTGCTCCCGCTGTGATGAACATCGCAAGAAGTCTGAAGACTGTCACAATTCATGAATTTCACACTGACTATTCCCTTTTGCATGGAGCCGAATAAAAAACCTCAACCACCGCTCTTTGCACCGCTGTGATGAACATTGCAAGAAGGCATGAAGACAGTCACAATTAATGAAATTCTCATTGACTATTCTCTTGTGCATGGAGCCGAATAAAAACCGCAACCACCTCTCTTTGCACCCCTTGTGATGAACTTTGCAAGAAGGCCTGATGACTCACAATTCATGAATTTCACACTGACTATTCTCTTGTTCATGGAGCCGAATAAAAAACCGCAACCTCCGCTCTATGCACTCGATGTGATGAACATTGCAAGAAAGCCTGAAGACTGTCACAATTCATGAATTTCACACTGACTATTCTCTTGTGCATGGATCCGAATAAAAAACCGCAACCTCCGCTCTTTGCCCTCGATATGATGAACATTGCAAGAAAGCCTGAAGACTCACAATTCGTGAATTTTACACTGACTATTCTCTTGTGCATTTAGCCGAATAAATAACTGCAACCACTGCTCTTTGCACTCGATGTGATGAACATTGCAAGAAGGCCTGAAGAGTCACAATTAATGAAATTCTCACTGACTATTCTCTTGTGCATGGAGCCGAATAAAAAACCACAAACACCGCTCTTTGCACTCGATGTGATGAACATTGCAAGAAAGCCTGAAGACTGTCACAATTCATGAATTTCACACTGACTATTCCCTTGTGCATGGAGCTGAATAAAAAACCGCTTACACCGCTCTTTGCACCCGCTGTGATGAACATTGCAAGAAGGCCTGAAGACTGTCACAATTCATGAATTTCACACTGACAATTCATTGTGCATGGAGCCGAATAAAAAACTCAACCACCCCTCTTTGCACCCACTGTAATGAGCATTGCAAGAAGGCCTGAAGACTGTCGCAATTCATGAATTTCACACTGACTACTCCCTTGTGCATGGAGCCGAATAAAAACCGCAACCACCTCTCTTTGTCCCCTCGTGATGAACATTGCAAGAAGGCCTGAAGACTCACAATTCATGAATTTTACACTGACTATTCTCTTGTGCATGGAGCCGAATAAAAAAACCCAGCAACCTCCGCTCTATGCACTCGATGTGATGAACATTGCAAGAAAGCCTGAAGACTGTCACAATTCATGAATTTCACACTGACTACTCCCTTGTGCATGGAGCCGAATGAAAACCGCAACCACCTCTCTTTGCACCCCTCGTGACGAACATTGCAAGAAGGCCTGATGACTTACAATTCATGAATTTCACACTGACTATTCTCTTGTGCATGGAGCCGAATAAAAAACCGCAACCTCCGCTCTATGCACTCGATGTGATGAACATTGCAAGAAAGCCTGAAGACTGTCACAATTCATGAATTTCACACTGACTATTCTCTTGTGCATGGATCCGAATAAAAAACCGCAACCTCCGCTCTTTGCCCTCGATATGATGAACATTGCAAGAAAGCCTGAAGACTCACAATTCGTGAATTTTACACTGAATATTCTCTTGTGCATGGAGCCGAATAAAAAACCACAAACACCGCTCTTTGCACTCGATGTGATGAACATTGCAAGAAAGCCTGAAGACTGTCACAATTCATGAATATCACACTGACTATTCCCTTGTGCATGGAGCTGAATAAAAAACCGCTTACACCGCTCTTTGCACCCGCTGTGATGAACATTGCAAGAAGGCCTGAAGACTGTCACAATTCATGAATTTCACACTGACAATTCATTGTGCATGGAGCCGAATAAAAAACTCAACCACCCCTCTTTGCACCCACTGTAATGAGCATTGCAAGAAGGCCTGAAGACTGTCGCAATTCATGAATTTCACACTGACTACTCCCTTGTGCATGGAGCCGAATAAAAACCGCAACCACCTCTCTTTGTCCCCTCGTGATGAACATTGCAAGAAGGCCTGAAGACTCACAATTCATGAATTTCACACTGACTATTCTCTTGTGCATGGAGCCGAATAAAAAAACCCAGCAACCTCCGCTCTATGCACTCGATGTGATGAACATTGCAAGAAGGCCTGAAGTCTACCACATTTCAAGAATTTCGCACTGACTATTCCCTTGTGCATGGAGCTGAATAAGAAACCGCTTACACCGCTCTTTGCACTCGATGTGATGAACATTGCAAGAAAGTCTGAAGACTGTCGCAATTCATGAAATTCACACTGACTACTCCCTTGTGCATGAAACCGAATATAAATCCGCAACTACTGCTCCTTGCACTCCATGTGATGAACATTGCACGAAAGCCTGAAAACTTTCACAATCCTTGATTTCCACACTGACTACACACTAATGCATTATAGCCGAATAAAAAACTGTTACTGCCGCTCTTTCCACTTCTGCGATTAACATTATAAAAAGGCCTGAAGACTGTCATAACACCTGAAATTCCAGCTGACTACAATCTTGTGCATGGAGCCTTAAAAAAACTTGCCGCCTCTCCTTGTACTTACTGTTCACTTCTTGTACTTAAGTGAAACATTTATCTATAAGAACTTTTGCTACCTGTTAACGAATTAAACAGGTCAGCATCACAAAAAGTTGTATATAAAGCCTCACAATATATTTAAATAATGCTTAAAATTAACTTAGTAATTTTAAAGCAACACATTAAAAACAATTAGCTCGATTACTTTCTATTATTTTAAAAGATATTCCCTAATATTTAAAAACACAATTTTTTCTGTGTATATCATTTTTTAAAACTTTAAATTCTTTTAAGTGTTTAAATATAAATTTTTAAATTAGGAATTGATTTTTTTTAATAAAATTTGTTAATTTTTTTTATTTTACTTTATTTTTTTAAAAATAATTTTCTGTAGCTATTTTAAAATTAAAAATTATCAGATAATTTTCTTATTAATTGTTAAAAAGTAATTTTAAATATTAAATCTGGCTTGTTGATATTCAAAGCAATAAAAAGTGCTACCTAAATAAACTTTTACATTTGGATGTTTCATCTGGGGAGGTGTTGTAGGTCTTTCGTATTTCTAATATTTTCCCTGTGAGGGGAATAACTATGTTTGGTTAGGGTTAAAAAAAAAAAAAAAACTTATGAATAACAGACTTGGTAATTCCTTTCAGAGGGAAAATAAAGGACAAAGAAGATCTATGACATCAATTTAGATGAAGCACCTGACTGCAAAGAGTTATTTCGCGTCAAAATTTTGTAATACAATTATGAAATGTCCATAATAAAACCGCAAAAGAAATCGATTGCAAAATCAAAAAAGCGACACAAGAAAATTTTATAGATAAGTTTTTAAGAAAGTTTTTCTCTTGGGCTGTCATTCATTTCATTGCATTTTAGTAAATTTAATTAAAATCCAATTTACGATGTTGTAAATTAGAATTTTAAAACATCGAATTATAGGTGATTCTAAATTCTTAGTCATTACTACTTTTTAACTATACGGTAGAATCGTATAATTTACATTCAATTATCATTCAACAACTAAATGCGCCCTTTTTACAATTTAAATGGTTCACATACTTTTAGTTTTTTTATATTTTGAGATTAAAAAAAAAACGTCAGTTATGGAAAGTTATTGCTGAACATTCTTTTTATATTTTAGAAAACCTAAGTATATGGGTTAAACTTAGCCTAATAGGTATAACCTAAGTATGCATACACCGCGAACATCGATTAAAAATATTAAGAGAAAAATAAAATGTGGCGCAAAATGTGCAGAAATAAAATAGTAAACGTATTACGTTCTTCAAATATTGACATTAGGATATTGATAGAAATGTGAATTTTGGTTGGAAAGTTATAAAAAAATTAATAACAATTAAAATTCTTTTTGAATCTTTTAATTCCAAAACTAAAAATGTTCTTGTTTTATTAACCGCAGTTATTACGTAATTTCACTATGATAAATCTTACATTTATCTACTTGACAATAATGAAAAAATATGAATTCAAAATACTTCCAAAAAGTACCTTTAATCGAAAATAATTATTTGATTATAAGATAATTAAAAGTAGAAAATGAATCATGTTTGTGTTAATACCGCATTTCAGCTGTTCTGTGCCATTTTCATGGGTTTGTAGTGTCTTCTAACGAAAACTCCAGAGAACATTAATTCATACTTGCGAATCACTGTCTAATGAGCACATTTAATCTTGAATAAAGAGGTTTACTGACGACTAGCCTATCATTTCTTTTGGATAAAATAAATTTTATCTGTCTAAAAAGGCAATTAATTTTAAACGTTAAGAAATAGCAAACTGTCTTACTTATGATCTGCATATTTTTTTTAATTACTCGTATACTAGATGTAATGACATTCTATAGAATTTTCCAATTCAATACTGGTTTTTAATACCAGCAGTATAAATTGATTTTATTTAAATATTACTTAAAAAATTTAAATGCAAAGATTTTTAAGAAAGTTTTTTAAAACAAGTACGTCTATTATATATAAAAAATTATATCTTAATTAATGTGTAAAGTAATCAAAAATTAATGTTAAATTAGCAATTTAAAATTCGGTGTCAAATATTTTTTTGTTTAACTTATATTTTTGCTAAAATCAACACAGTTTCTGTATTTAAAATGTATTACTACTTCGTTTTGGATGAAAATGCGAAGAGTCTCTCTATTAAATGCTGAATTAAGGAAATAGTTAACATAACATCAGATAGCCAGATAAGTATCAAAATGCCAATTATTATATTAACTAAAATATTAGAATTCAGGCCCAATAATCAAGGGCTGAATCGATGAAATTTCGCCGTTTAGGGTAGACTGACCAGTGAATGAACAGGCCCCAGTTAATTAACATTTGGTAAATATAATTAAAAAATAAGGATTGCAAATCATTCCACTAGAGGGATTGGCAACACTGACTTTCTCCCATGTAGTACACTCTTAAAACGAACACTCCTAATTTAACTCAGTCTGAGTGGATTTCACTCCTCCGGACTGGAAAATGCACTTCTCCTTTTGGAGTGGATCCTTTGTGTGTTAAACCTCCGACAGGATCACTCCAAACGAGTGATTTTAACTCAGTCTGAGAAAATATGCATGCCTTTAGGGTGTCGAAAATGCACTTCTCCAACTGGAGTGGATTTCACTCCTTTGTTTTAAGAGTGTAGGAAGCTATCTGACATGGTTGGTTGTCCTGGTCATTATGTCCTGGTGTTTATTCACTGGTGAACGCAGTTCCTTAAACGTTCATTCACTGGTTAGTCTGCCCTATATTTCCCTGTTGATTTTCAATCTATTGTACCTTTTTTTGTCATTTCATTAGATATTCGTTTCTTCAAGATTGAGGATCATGCAAAAATTATTTAGCACGATTACTTGTATGCTTTAGATGGTAATAAGCTTTCTTCCACATCAATTAATTAAATGTTAAGTTTCGTTTCAGAAAATTAAAGTTTGCTATTCGAATTTAATGATTTACTTTATCATCATTTTTTTAAAATTGAGAATCACACAATAATTGTTTCGTGATATTACATTTGTTCTGAAATTAACTTTTAAAAAGTTGTATTATTTTTACCTATCTTTACAATAAATATTTTCTTTATTGGTAATTAAACTGATATTGGTATTTAAATTCAATCTAAATAACAGTAGACATTTATTCATATTTATTTTCATACTTTCGTGATTAAGGATCAACGTACTTTATAAATATTATAAATAAATTTAAATTTTGTTTCAAAATTTGCTATACTCTGCTATTGTACATGACATGTTCAATTTTTTTATGTTAAGTATCATATGTACATCTTTATCTACCTATTGGTGAAATGTTTAGCCCGATTAATTGAGGATCAGACATCAGTACCCAAGCTTCAATAAAAAAAAAACCGAATGAAAACCTCCATTGATAATCTTCATTAACTTAATAAATAATTGCCAATGTCATTGTTGGATGCACTTTTCTTCGTAGAGATAGTACAAATTACATTATTTTACTTGAGGTAATATCTATTAGGAATACTAGAAATGTTTTCTTAAAATAAGTTTCAAAAATTACTTTGCATCAACTAAATAGAAATAAATATTGCTTTTAAATAGCAATCAATTGACCTTTTTTTCACACAAAATGTGAATAAGACTTATTTTTTAATGCAGAATTGTTTTCTCTTTTTAAAGTGATAAAATTTTAGGATTTTGAGAAATCTTACTCATTTCTTTGGAAAAGTTGAATTGCTGAACTATATGGTATCGTATCTGTTTAAAATCTGAAAAATATTTTTTGCTTTAATTTTTAGATTGATATTTAAAGAATGTATGAACAATCATATTGCATGAGAGTATATTTATAGAAACCAAAAAATCAAATTTGCAAATCATTCCCTTCGCTCCAAAGCTATCTAAATACAAATGTAATGCAGCAAATAACCCTTCAAATGTTATTTATTACATTAAAATATTAATGACTAATCATTTTAATTTAGAGAGTGGTACCAAAATATTTATTTTAAGGGGGTATGGGACACTTAACTTTCTTTTTAATATTGCAGATATCAATATAATTTTTTTTCCAAAAATGTATACTAAATATACTTACACTTTTAGATAGTCAAAGGTTTTAAATTATCATTACTTTAAAAAAAATGAAATGTGTCAAAAAGTGATGTTTCTTATTTTTGTCATCTAATACATCACACATCTAATCCCTAAAGACAAATTAAAGATGCATGTTTGAAAAATATGTGTGGAAAATTTTAACTCTCTCTATGGGCAGTAGATTATGATTTATATCAATTTAAAGTCAAGAAATCATCGAAAACACGATCAAGGAGAAAAACAGCTTTGAAGTTTATCCCTTTCTTAACTGAAGCTCTCCAAACAGCCCGAACTACTAAGGATTCGATAATGTTAATCCTATCAAATATTACGAGGAAGCAAACATTATAAACGTGGTTGGCCATCAACACAGATGTCATGACACAAAAAGCTACATATCTCACGTTCTACTGCAGATATAAATAAAAATTTTGTTTTATATTACTCTAAAATATTTTGTTATTTTTTAAGATAATATTCTTTTTTATTTTTTTGAAGATTTTGTGTCCTATACTCCCCTAAACGTTTAATTTTAAATTACCCTTATGCAAAGTCACTGTTGTTCAGTTCTTGAAAATATGAGCACTCATACATACTCTAAACTCAGTGGCAGTGGCATGGCAACCCATAGAATTCCAAAGCATAATGTGCCAATTTTAAAGCTCAGTTTTAAAGGGGTACATTGCTGCAGCACCTGCGTGAAGCTCCCTGTGTTGAGTTTCCATGCTATCTTGGTCCCTCCCCACCAAAAATTTAACATACTGAGTGAACTTTGCTCAAAAGAGGATTTGAACCTCAATTGAATGTTAGCTTCTACTTAACCCATTTTTATGGTACTTATTTTAAACATTACTGAATAATTTAGTTTAGACATTACTTATATTTCATTAAATATTCTGTTTCTTCCTTTTTAAATATTCTTAACCTGCTTTGTAGAAAATGAAATGACGCCATTTTCCAGTTTTAATTTATTTTATACGTTCATATGAAATCTCATTTTAAATTTTAATTCAACGAAGGTCTTTACTGATCAAAGCGTTTAAAGTTAAATTGAAGAAATTAAAAACAGCCGAATTAAAAAAATCCAATCGAAGTAAAAACTGCTGTAAAGTAAGAGAAATGCTAAAATTGGCAAATGTTGTGATGGAAAATGCATTTCAAAATTATGAAAACGTCAATATGCATTTCAATGCAGATTTCTATTGGCCGTGCAAAAACATGAAAATTTTAATACCGAAAGGTTTAATTTCCGTGTCGAAATACTACTTTTTTTAAAAAATTTTTCCTCTGCAGCCTGTTATCCGTGTTTAATTCACTAATAATCACAAATTAAAGTATTTGTCAATTTTTCTTTTCAATTCAAGATGAGTTTTTTTTACTTTTGTTCAATGAAATGTGCCAGTTGTAGTTAAGGATTTTTTTTAATCAATTAAAGTTTTAATGACTTAGTGCATAACCATTAAATTGTATTCATAACCGTTACTAGCAGGTACACAAATAAAAGCGTGGAAAAAAATCAATTTAATCCCGTAAAATATATATTTTAAGGGTACGAGAGTCTACAGTTAGATCAACGTTTAATATATTTTTTAAATCATATTTTTTTCAAAAATATTTATATGTAATGTACTTTATTTTATATGTATCAACACAACGAAAGAATGTTATTTCACTCTGTTATTAGAACATTTAGGATTTTGTTTTGATAATACTTTAAAGCTTTTTTTTTTAGCGAAACTGGTCAAAGATTTTTTTAAACCGACCTGCTGTAGTTCAAATAAAATTCAGCAAATGAAATGAAAATAAATGTTTACTTTCAACAATAAGTAAGCGTTGAAAAATTTAAATTTTTTTGCTTTGCAATAACAAAACATATCAGTTTTGTTAGTGATGTATAAAAAAATTTACTTCCGTAAATTGAGAGTTTGAATCCGTTATTGGTTTGGATGGTTAAGTTATTAAATAAACAATTGAAAATTAATTTTGTTATCAAAACAGAAATAATTCCCTCTGAAGTTTTATTGTTTTTAACGATAAAAAATATAAAGTTTCAGTCGTAAATGTTAATTTTCTCAACGGTTGCAGAAATTTTATTACAAGTCACAAGCCCGAAAAACCTTCTAAATTCTACTGATATGTCTTTTATATTTTTGTTGCATAAATTTTATTGTATATTAAGTACCACAGTAAATTTTTATTATAAATTAATTTCTTTTTATAGTTAAATTTGTCTAATATACTTTATATCCAATAATGATCCAAATATTAGTATTAGTATCCAATAAAAATAATTTTAAAATCCCATTACCAAGAAATATTCTTTAAAAAAAAAGTGAATGTTATTTCGTTGTTAAAATACCTTAAAAGTATTATGCAATTTTCAGTTTGATGTTCCATTTGCAGTTCAGTTTTTTAATATACTTCATTGCAAATCCTTCATGTTACTTGAGCTAGAAGACATATCTGTTTCCACGTTAAATTCTTTGGATTTTTTTAAAAATTAACTTTAAGTTATTTCAATTTTAGTTTTGAATACAGTTTTAAAAAAGTTTCAATGCATTTTGTCGTATTTGTAAATTTGGATATAATCTGTTTTTTTTTTATTTTTAAATCTCAATTTTAAAAGCATAAGAATAAATTTTATGCTTGACATTGAATTTGAGTTTAAAGGTTAACAAACGAAACAAAACAAAATGTAATAATTTTCCAAAATGTAGGAAAACTGTTATATTATAAAGACAATTCTCAATTTTTTTTCTTCAAAAAATTATTCTATTGTTCTAATTTCGTCTAAATTTCCGTATAAGTAATGTAAGCTAAT
Organism: Hylyphantes graminicola; assembly: GCA_023701765.1. Taxonomy (NCBI): domain Eukaryota; kingdom Metazoa; phylum Arthropoda; class Arachnida; order Araneae; family Linyphiidae; genus Hylyphantes; species Hylyphantes graminicola. The sequence goes on along the minus strand of CM043120.1, from coordinate 15,605,282 downwards.
TTTTTTTCGATTGGTTGGTGCAAATAAGTTGACGTAAATATAAAACACTATATCAATTACCTAAACTATCTAGATAAAAATTTAAATTTTGAAGTTCTTTTGATTTAATATTTGAAAGCCAAATCGGTAAAAAGCAGGGTAAAGTAATTTGTGTTGCATGTCCACTAAACCAATATCAATTGAAAACATGCGTGTTCTTTAACAGTATTATTGTAAAAATAATGTCCCATCGCTATTTTTTTTTAATCGACACTGATTTTTTAAAAACTAGTCCAAATTTTCGGGCAAATAAATCCCTTCAAAGTAAGCAACAGAAAATGAACTGTTTTGGATTGAAAACCTTAACCGTATAAAAAAAACTAATTTCTTTTAGTTTAGTTTTAATGCTTTCTTATAGCATAACTCGGAACTACCCTCCACTCCAAAATTCGACATGTATAGGAATAATTAGACCTTTTTGGCGAAAAAGAATTAAAAATCTATTTTTAACCCTTTTAGTCCCAGTGATGCCATTTGGCATCGTCATTTTCCTGATCATAATTTTAAAAAAATAATAGGGCTGACATCTATTGGGACCAATAAAAAATGTTTTAAAACATAAAAAAAGTTTGAAGAATCGAATGATGTGCTTTTTGGATACAATACAATAAAGTATATATTTAAATGCATTATAAAGTATATATTTAAATACAATAAGTATATATTTGTGCAAGCCCACAATACAAATTATTGGAAGCATAATTTGGGGTCAGTTTTTTAGTTATCTTGATAATTTTAATATTAAAACTCAACTAAAATGTCATTGTGTTGATGAATCATAGAAAAACTACTTCTAAAGTATTAAAAATACTTGTTAATTCGGTAATTTTCACGAACACGGGAAACAGTTTTTTTTAATTATGTAATAAATACTAAAGAAGTAAAATCTTATTTTACTTTATTTAAGAAAATCATAATAATTACTAATACTTATTACATGGTCATTACTATTACGATAAGCGTCACTGGCACATTCTTTTTTTGCTCTAGTTCAACTTGTTTAATTTATCAAATGAACCAGTATGTTTTGATAACTGTTAAACAGTTACATTAATACCAGTCCCCATAAAAAATACTCTTTCGAAACTTTTCTTAGTTGAAATTTAAATTATTATTGCAGGTACGTCAATAGCAACAATAAAATAACCCGAATTAATAACACTGCTGCTCCTAGACTATAAAACTATTTATCGACTTCTAATGATTATGATTATCATTCTATTATGAAATCGAATTTGTTTTGAAGCATGGAATATCAATTATCAAAGTGGCGAATTGCCTTTGTAATAAAGTGTTTAAATTATTTATGGTTAAATTCTGAGTAGGAAGAGTTTTGAAAATTAAAAAGTAGAGTTTTAATGTATGTGACCTAAGCATGTATCCATATTTCCTGAAATGTGAAATCACACTTTTGAACTGTTGAGGATATTTTTTAAAAACCTTTAAGTACCAAGGACACGCTCACAACGAACACCTCAAACGGGTTAAATTTACTATCAGCTCTTCAATTATTATAGAGTTGAAAAGAGAACAGTATTATTAGAAGAGTTGTAACATTTGTATTTCGATATCAAAACTTAGTAAAATACGCCATATATTTCAGATTAATAAGTTTTTCTGCTCTTTAACTGATACATTAAAAAAAAAATTCTAAGCCTTGCAATCTTTAACCCTTTATAAGGCCATTTTTTTTCTAGTAATGTTACGTTAAAGTATTTCTGGGATTGAGATTGATTTATAAAAAATTCATTTCGCTCATTACCTGAAATTAATTTTGATTATTAAGACCATTTTATTTCGGTGGGAAGTGTGTTTCCAATCGCCCGCTGGGAGCTATTCAAACGCATCGTCCATAGGAATCCTGCATTAGTTATTTTGTTTGTGTTTTCTGAAGTTAGCAAGAGATGGCAGCACTAATCAAAATTGATGAAGTTGATGGGAAGTATACTTCCCACAGCCTTATAAAGGGTTAAAGTAACAATGCATTGATCGGAAGCGTAAGTAAAGAAAGTTAAAGTTCAAGATTTTTTTTGTAATGTGTTTTTTCCATATTAGTTCTGTACAGTAATTGCTTAATGCAAACCTTGAAACCGGTTTTTGTAAGCATTTCCGCAATGGTAATGAGCTCTGTATATTCATCAAACTTCACAGACATTCCTATCCCACCACCCTCCTCATAGTTATGTGGAGTACACCCTATACCGGTGTGTGCTGACGAACTGATTATCATGAAAACGGAACCGTTTAGAACCGCCTTTCCTGAACCCTACTACAAAGTGAACATCGACCTAAGTATATTGATCTTATTAGACTGAAAGAGGGCCTTCTTGTTGTAAACTTACAAAATCACCCAGCAGTTTATGTACAGTCTAGAAACTTAGTAAATTTTTTTTAGGTTCGGCAACTTGTAAGAGAATATCCGATTTCATAATAACATTTATAAAATTAGTTAAATTGCATTAAGTAATACATTTGTAGTCGATAAATATTAAAAAGCTAAAATGATATATTTTGCATAATACCAAATTTTAATTAAAAGAAGTTACCTGCCTCAATGTTTTTCGTCCTATGTTGAGAAGAATAGGAGAAAGAGCCTATTAAAAAAGACAAGTGTTTTTTATAGGTAATTAAAGGGGAAGTACAGCCTTGAAGTGACTGGACAGTAAGTAAGTCTTAGTAAATTTTTTTTAGGTTCGGCAACTTGTAAGAGAATATCCGATTTCATAATAACATTTATAAAATTAGTTAAATTGCATTAAGTAATACATTTGTAGTCGATAAATATTAAAAAGCTAAAATGATATATTTTGCATAATACCAAATTTTAATTAAAAGAAGTTACCTGCCTCAATGTTTTTCGTCCTATGTTGAGAAGAATAGGAGAAAGAGCCTATTAAAAAAGACAAGTGTTTTTTATAGGTAATTAAAGGGGAAGTACAGCCTTGAAGTGACTGGACACTGTAGAAAGATGTGACTTAAACAACTCGTCAAACACTCGATGGTTTAAGTTTATAACTGCTTACAATTCATTAGGAAAATTTTCAATCTTTAATGGGTACGTTCATTAATCTTCGGAAGTTAAGTTGAACCATTCTAACCAAAATTAAGAGCCAAAAGGGGACAATGTGATTTGGGAATATAACAGAGACTCGTACTGTCCTAGACAGGTCAACGAAAAGACTTGAACTTACTTGATCATACATTGCAAACAATGATGAAATGTTGAAAAGATTGAATTCCTTTCACTAAATGAGGCTGCATGTTTTAGTGGATTTAGCTTTATGCAGATAGTCCAGAAGTGAGAGCCATTTTTATGGCACCAACTAAGGCGACATTCGCTAATAATTTTGAGTGTCAGATTGCAAGGAATCTGATCTCTGTGAACGTTAAAGTTAGCCGAGATTTAATATTTGCAGAGAACCCCAAAAACTGCAAGGTACTAAATTATTTGACGTGTCACATAATCATTGGATGCGTGCTGACGATTTTTCGCTTTTGAAAATCTGTCAAATCTACCGAGGCTCGAACCCGCAATCTTATGAGACGGACACGTAATACTTTTCAGCCGCTGAGTGGGACATTGAGCATTTCAATAGAAAAACGTTCTATCTCATTTTTAAGGCAACTAAGAAAATGGAAATTCTGTCATTTTCGTTGACCTGCTAAGGCAGTATAAAGCGATGAGAACAAATGAGAAAATATGTACCCCCTCCCCCCTTCACTACTTGAAATAAATTTGATAAATCTCAACAAAAGATCTATCCTAATTACTTGTAAATGAGAAAAATAAATGCAAAGAAGGTGCGAGTTTAGCACTGGGGTTAACGCACAGAGGCGCAAAGACGTCATTTACGACGCGTGGACACGACGCCGCGAAAGCGTCATGCAAACATCGGAACACGATGACACATGCCCGAAAGACGTCACGATTCATGTGTACGAGCGTAAAAGCGACTCTCGCATGCGAAATCGAGTAATGCTGGTCTCTGATATCATCGGCAACACTCGGAACTTCGACCGAAACCAGTCGGCAGCACTTCGGAACTACTCGGCAAACGTCGGGATCCATCCGTGAACTGCCCATCCGACTGGAAACCAGTGCGTTGGTTTCTTTTTGCATTGCAAAGTGTCCGAGAGTCCTCGCTTCGTGGTCTGCTCTGAATCGGCAATAACGAAGTGCGAAGATTCGGACTGCGCGTGCGCAACAGACGCGAGCACGAGTGAGCTTAGCGAGCGATCGGGAGAGTTAGGGCGAGCTGGGATTTCAGTGTTCGTTTGTGTGTGGAAATGCGTGGGTTTTGAATGCATGTGAATGCTTATGCATGTTTGTGTGCTTATGTTGTGTAGTTATGTTCCTTAAAAAGTTAATTGAAGAGATTAGTGGACGAACGTGCTAACTGACATGTTTAAAAAAATTGAGATTTTTTTGTGTCCATGAATATGTTATTCCCTCTTTTACACTCTTAAAACAAACGAGCGATTTTAACCCTTTCAGTCCCAGTGATGCCATTTGGCATCATCACTTTCAATATTTTTTCCAAAATGTTTATGTCCCGCTATGACATCCAAACACACATCTTTCGATTCTTCACACTTTGTTCTATCAGACAAAATTTTACTTTAATCTCAATAGAAGTCAGAACTACTATTTTTTTTATTTAGAAAATAGTCAACAAGCATTTCTCCTGATTTTTGATAAGTTCACTTCAGTTCCACATATTTAAAACACAATTTTAACTATTTCGGTTAAAATAATTACTAAATTTTTTTTAATAATATGGTCAGATACCTTAAAATATATAACTCGAAGTGTTTTTAGGTAATATATATATTTTTATTTTGTTGTTTTCCACAGTTAAAGAATTTTGGCATTGTTTCAAAAACCATATAAAAAATTTAAATGGATTTTTTTTATGGAATTTATATATTTGACCTAAAATAAGCTTATTTTGTGAATATCCGATGCTTCTGTAGTGTAGTAAATTTTTGGGACTGAAAGGGTTAACTTAGTCTGAGTAATTTTCACTCCTCCAGTCTGGAAAATGCACTTCTTCTCTTGGAGTGGATCCTTTGTGTGTTAAACCTCCTACAGGATCACTCCAAACGAGTGATTTTAACTCAGTCTGATTTAATATTCACTCCTTTCCAGTGTCGAAAATGCACTTCTCCTTCTGGAGTGGATTGCACTCGTTTGTTTTAAGAGTGTAAAGAAATATATTCTCCCTTTTTATGAATTTCAAGTTAGAATTAAAATAAGTACATAATTTAATTATTTTTGATTAGAATTAAATTAAAATTATATAATTTAAAATTTACCGTTTTTCTTTGCCGTTTTTAATGTATCTAAGTGCAAATGAGAAAATCTTAAGCTATTTTCTTTCGTTTTCACCGATTTGTCACTTAGCACGTTCTTCCACTGAGCTATTCAATTGATCTCTATTATTTCTTAATATCATAAGATTAAAAATACTAATAATTAATTTTATGTTTCTGAGTTTCTTAATTCAGGAGTCTTATGTGCAGTTTCCATTCAGTCGTAAGCGTTTCCAAACCGGAAGGATGGTAACGTTCGATTTCATTTATTGCTCTTGTGAAGATGCAGAAAACTTGGATTAACAGGTAAGATATCGTAATAATTTTTTTGGGTTTCTTGGTTAGTTCTAGTATAAGAGGTATTTACTCTTTTGTGTATTAAAAATGTGCTCGAATACAATTTGATGCTTTTCCATTTCGCGGTCGTAAGCTATAACCTCTTAAGACCCGAGCAAATTCCCACACGTATATTCTTAATTAAAACATATTTTCATACAAATATATGCTAAAAACTATATATTTAAAAGCAATAAAAACAAATCGTATGATTATCATCTGATAATCATATGATCATATGAGGGGCCATATGATTATCAATTACGACAATATAGTTCATTGAGTATTTTGTTTAATGATATTGTGATACGAAATAGACTCTTGGGACTCGTAACGTAGACTTTCCAATTTGAAAGACAATACACACGTTTATTAATTATCAGTATGCTATCACACAATTACATTTTAACTCAACAATTAAAGAAACATCAGGAGCATTGCAAATAGTTATTCATTAAAGTTGTAAACAAATTTTGAGTGATCTAATAATTTCTTAAAAAAGTTATCTGAGTGCATATCAAATCATGATTTAAATAATTGTTAAATTTTTCTCTGCTAGAGTTCTGCTGGTACGATATGAATTGAGATTTAATAAATTACTCACAAGGTTGCCTTATCGGTGGTCTGCTGCAATCTTCAGTATACCATGCCGTTTTGTAATACATAGTTAAATAGAAGAAATGTTTTATTTTTTTAAAAATTATAACTATGTTCATCCTAACAACGATATCGGGTCCGGGCATCGCCAAAATAACTGCTGACCTATAAAGGGCCCGTGTAGCCAAAACTGTCCGACATGTAAGGGAGTGCACGTTAAATATAATTCAAAGTCCTGACGCAGCGTACGATGTCGCCCTTAACGGTTGAATTGGTTGCCTATTCAGGTGTCCGCTCGTCACTTGACTGTTCTAAAAAATAAGACGCCCGTCACCAATAGCCCTCGTGTAGCTCTTGTGCGACGATAATTCAAACCTAACCTACCAACAACGATTAAAAATTGTTTTGAGTAAAGCTCTACATCAAACGTCCTCTTGTAGCACTCCGAATATTTAACCAAACCTAAAATTTTATATGAAGAAAGAGAATGCATATCGTTATTTTCAGATATATTTATGTGATATATCATATCGCAAAAATCTCTATAAAATTATATTAAGCACACAAATAACTGTTCTTTCTTAATATCTCTCATAATTCGCAGTTAATGTCTTTCCTATCCATAAAACAGTTCCCACGTTTTAAGGGGTCACAGGAGTCTTAAAAATGTGCAAAGAAGATACTACAAAGCATAGTTTGATCTTTCATGTCATTTTTTAACTACTCAATAAATGAGTATAATTTTTTATATGTAATTCTACAGGATTTATTTATTATAAAACAAGTTTTAAAATTTATGACACTTAAGCCAACACTAAAATAAATGCTATTAAACATGAAGCTATTTGAACACATTGTGATTAGGCTTGCGCGGCAAATTGTGAGGTCAAAATTGAAAAAATGACCAAGAAAATGACTTTATATTGTACAAATATGTACAAACTAGGACTTATACCTAAATTCTCAGCTCAATTTTAATTATAAATTATTTTAAGAACTTTTTTCTAAAAAAATTAATAAAAATTTAAAAATTTTGACTAATTTTTTTAAAAAATAATTTCTAATTAAAATTGAGCTGAGAATTTAGGTAAAGTCTTTGTACATATTTGTACAATATAAAGTCATTTTCTTGGTTTTGACCTCACAATTTGCCGCGCAAGCCTAATCACAATGTGTTCAAATAGCTTCATGTTTAATATCATTTATTTTAGTTTTGGCTAAAGTTTCATAAATTTTAAAACTTGTTTCATAATAAATAAATCTTGTAGAATTACATATAAAAAAATTATACTTATACATTCAGTAGTTTAAAAATGACATGAAAGATCAAAGTATGTTTTGTAGTTCCTTCTTTGCACATTTTTAAGACTCCTATGACCCCTTAAATGGCGTTGAAACATTCCTTCTCATAGAATTTGCTAACGCAGCAGAATTTGTTTTGTCTTCTGATCCACTCTTCTCACAATCATTAAAAATGCCATCACTTTCTAATAAGACCTCGACATGTGAGGTTCTGTGAGCTTTGGCGGCCTTTTCTGGCCCTTCTAGCCGTAAAGACTTCTTTAATGCTTTAAATATTCAAAGCGAAACAATAAAATCATCGTTGGTTGTCCAATCTGCCTTTATTTTGAAGTTAAATAAATGCTCTCTTACGAAATAGATGTTATTCTATTTCATTTATATATTGCGTAACATCACTTTTCTCTGCTTCTTTTAGGGGACCGTGCTTTTAAATAGTTCTGCAGTGCCTAACAATTACCATTTGTAAGTAAAACATTTTCTTAACGTTTCTAATATTGTCCTATTAAATATTAGAAACAAATTTAAAAGTAAAGCATGACAGCAAATTTAAGTGCTGTTGTGCAAAGAGTTCTATAGTAGGGTAGGGGAACGACTCGTACTGAGCTGCCGTCGGCAGCCATTGCTCACTACGGAGCCCGAATATAGTGGCAAAAGTGCTAGTTAATTTTTAATTTTGATACTGAAAAAGGAAGTACATAAAGTAAGTAGAATGAATAAGCATGCTGAATTTCAAAACGATTAATTTATTCATTCGCTTTTAATAAAGCCTCTCAAACAAGGTCAGCATTCTGACGGTTACATGTATAACCCCCTTAAATTTATCTAACTATGCCTAATCATTTTGAGAACTTAGAATAATAAATATGTAATCATACATAGTACGTATTGCGGATTAAACATTTTTTTTTTGAAGGTCCTATGCAGTAGGAATTTAGGGAATTAACGATAGATGAAATCGTTCGCACTATGCATAAAATCACATTAGGTGCTTGAAGTTCAATTGTGAGTATATTTAGCGTTTAAATTGATTCAGCACACAAAAATAGATGAAAATATTGTTTTTTTAAACATAAAATATTAAAAATATGAACTACTAGCAGTATGGTCCCGCCTTACTGGGAACCTGTTAACTTAGCTTTGCTTCCTTTTAGAGGCGTGCTTGCTTGTGAAAATACACTCAAAACAAAATTAAATTCGTGTTGGCGCATGCGCACTTAAAAAGCAAACACTAATAGAGGATGAAGCAGCCTTAGGGCGAGCGCATATCTCAACCAAACTCAATCAATCCAACTAATAGAGGATGGCGTCAAGCCCCCGTTTCGGCCCGGTCCATATATTTTCAAGCCCTGTTATGGTCCCGCAATCCCACGTTGATGACGTTTTTTTTAAAAACTAATTATATCAATTAAAAATCACAATCAAATATGAATAAACTAAGCCTCAGGTGCACACGTAGGTATTAAAAGGAATCTATATGAAAAATTTCGAATTTTTTAGAGCAGTCTAAGTAGGTCTTTTGCGATCCACAAACATACACACAGACAGAAAGACCTTCTTTTATTATTATAGATGTTTTCCGAAAGTTTCATACTCATTTTGAAAATATTTGTGACAGAGATATTTAATTTTATCAAATTTTCCTCAAGCATTTAATTCTCTAAATAGATTTTAATCAGTTTGTTATAATTTGTGAATGAGTGACATACTCACATTTTAAATGCTAAAAGCTCTAATGTTTATGGTAGGCGACATAGTGCGTATTCTATCCTTAAAAAGTACGAATTAAAATAATAAATATTGCTTATAAAAAGGTGTTTAATATTGTGTATCTCTTGGGGTTTTCAGATTCCCGGATTTGAAAAATTCTGCAATGGCTAACAACAGTGGTATGTATAGCATTTCCTTAATGTTTCTAATATTGTTCTATAAAATATTAGAAGCGAGTTATAATAAACGAATTTAGAGGAACAACTCGTATTGAGCTGACATCGGCAGCCATGCCTGACTACGAAGCGGGAATAGCGTGGCAAAAGAGCTAGTTTCGGTTTAGATTCCACTTGGAATCGAAGCTATTTAGGGAAATTTTGACTTTTAAATGGCTTATAAATTTTACCAAATGCAGCAGTTAATTTGAACTTTTGATACTGAGAAAGGAAGTATACACATGGCAAATTCGGGAATCAAACTTGTACCCGTTACAGCGCGCGGACTGCTAGCATTATGGCCTGCGATCCAAACCGCTCGGCCATCGGGCCCCACATGCCACCCTATATTTTCTGCGTGTTGGCCCGTGGTGCTGTTGCCTGGTTCAGTTTTTAACCTACTATAGGACCATCACTTAACTGGTTCTAAAATACTACGCTCGTCGCCAATAGCCCTCGTGTAGCTTTAGTGCGGCGATATTTAAAACAACCTAATATAGATCTCTTTGGTTATATTGTGTAAATCCATTTTCGGTCGGTTTCAACCAAGCCCATTGTGAAGGATGCCTTTTGGAAGTTATAGCGTTTTATATTAGTTTCTTTTAATATTGTTAGATTCAACAACTCAGTTTATACGAGACACGTAATTTTTTAAAACATGCCTATTTGTTAGTGCTCGTATTTTTTTGTTAGGTTAGGTTTGAATTATCGTCGTACTAGAGCTACACGCGTATCTTTTGGATGTCATACCTTGTAATAGTTTGTCTGCAAAAAGAACATTTCTGGACATAGCATCCAACCAAAGAGTTCTATTGCAGGATGGTAAGTGGGGATCCCAGTCAGTTAGGCACTCGCCTATCATGCGAAAGGTCCCGGGTCCGGGCATCGCCAAAATAACTGCCGACCTATAAACGGTCCGTGCAGGCAAAAATGACCGATGAATAATAACCGTGTAAGGGAGTGCACGTTAAATATCCTACAGAATCCTAAGGCTGCGTACGATGTCGCCCTTGACGGTTGCGTTGGGTGCCTGTTTAGGTGTCGGCTCGTCACTTGACTGTGGTTCTAAAATATGACGCCCGTCACCAATAGCCCTCGTGTAGCTCTAGTGCGACGATGATTCAAACATAACCTAATCTATAGTAGGGTAGAGGCAGAAAAAAATATAGGGTGGCATGTGGGGCAAAATGGCCAAGTGATTTGGAATGATTGCCATAACGCTAGCAGTCCACGAGTTGTAATGGGTGCGGGTTCGATTCCCGCCTTTTCCATGTGTATACTTCCTTTCCCAGTATCAAAATTTCAAATCAACTGCTGCATTTGGTAAAATTTGAAAGCCATTTAAAATAGTCACCCCCCCCCTCCCCAAATAGCTTCTAATTGGCCTCTAAACCGAAACTAGCTCTATTGCCACTCTATTAATGCACCGTAGTGACGTTATGTACTATTGGATTGAACAACTATTTACAATTCAGAGTAAATTTAGCTGTAGGGTAGACTAACCAGTGAATGAACGCTTAAGACGTCACGTTCGCCAGTGAATGAACACCAGAATATAATGACGAGGACAACCAACCATTGTCAGATAGCGTCCTATACTACATGGGAGGAAGTCGGTGATGCCAATCCATGTAGTGGAATGATTTTCAATCCTTATTTTTTAAATTATATTTACCAAATGTTCATTCACTGGGGCCTGTTCACACACTGGTCAGTATACCCTATTTGTGGGTAAATTTATTAGATGTTTTAAGGATACATTTTTTAAATCATGTTTAAGGCAGAAAAACTTTGCCTAGTTCAGAGCAAAAGGAATGCATATAGTTAAATGACATAAATTATCATAAGTTATAGGATAAAAATACTTCGTACTGTGAGCTAATAGTTAACTTTATTAATTAAAAAAAAATCTGACAATTCGGGTCAAAGTAGTGCTTATTTTCTACTCTAAGGAATCTATATTTAGTGTTAAATGTAGTTCATTTTGAGAGACGATACATATAATATTAAAGTCTAACATTTAATGTTAAGTACGGGTTAGAAACACTGTTTATCAAAGTTTAATAAATTTGAGTAATGGTTAAAATTTTGCGCATACTACTGTGAGAATAAAATCACGTAACGACCGCTTATCTTCAACCAAAGTGGCTCTGTGCTAATCCAATGGAAACATATTTTCTAACCCACAATTTTCCTGCTGTATTGAATTAATTCTTAATAAATAATTTTGCACAAAAATATTCGAACTAATTTCAGAGAAAGTTTATTGAGACATGTAATACAGCTAGATTAATCAGAGAAAAAAAATTGTTAAAATATCTAATGCAGTCGTATAAATGTGGCTTAGAAAATATTTTTTCCGTTGTATATTAACCCACACACTTTTTTCCTGGAAATCCAGGGTCGATTAGGGATCAATTGCCTTTTAATGTTTAAAATAGTGGCTCGTAAGATGATACAAAAAATTTCAAATGAATTGTTTAAAAAAATGAGCTTGAGGGGGAATGGGCGCGCTGGATCGGGGGTCTCCAAACTCATGTGCCTCAATGTTAACCCCATGGGAAAAACTTTTCTCTGCCACATTTCTTCGGCTGTATTAAATATTTTTATAAACGGTTTTTAAACCTTTTCCTTACTGAAGCGCCCCAAAACGCCTGAACAACTAAGGATTTAATAAGGTTATTCCAATCAAATATTACGAGGAAGCCAAAAATCCTTCGTAGCGAAAGGATTAAATAATAAATATACACTAATTGCATGTCTCTATAATCCCATTTTTTAAATTGTTTCGAATATTTTTGTAAACTTATTTATTCAAATAAAAAAAAATCGAACAAATTTCGAAAAGTGGGGTAGTCGGGACCTGTAAGTCGGCTACATTTATCACATAAAAAAAAATCTGCGTGTAAAAATAATCCAATACAGCCGGAGAATTGTGGCATAGAAAATGTTTTTCTCCATTATAGTACGAGAGCTAGCAACGTCGGAAAAACAAGCATTTCAGGTGGGCCAGTTTTAGGATATGCTATCTCTCTCACTCTCCCGGACATCATAAGGGCTATCTGGCTGGTGGTAGTGGTTGCGTTCCTCAGTGCGCATCCTACTAATACAAGTAAAAAATTGATTTTTCAAATCATTTTAGGACGTTTTATTTTTTTATTATTATTTTTAGTGAACTTTTTGCAACATAAATCTATTATTGCCAGACAATTTTATTGTTGTTTAAGCTGTGCCAGACGATAATTTTGATTTTAAAAGCTCAAGTGTTGCCCAAATTATCAGCTCATTACAAGTATTGACACATGGTATTGCGCAATGAATGACGATGACGTAATTACAATGATCGGTGAATTCACACCTGAGCTGGTAATTTGGGCAACACTTAAGCTTTCAAAATCAAAATTAGCGTCTGGCACAGCTTAAACAACAATAAAAATTACTGGCAATAATAGATTTATGTTGCAAAAAGTTCGCTAAAAATAACAATAAAAAAATAAAACGTCCTAAAATGATTTGAAAAATCAATTTTTCACTTGTATTAGTAGGATGCGCACTGAGGAACGCAACCACTACCGCCAGCCAGATAGCCCGTATGATGTCCAAGAGAGTGAGAGAGATAGCATATCTTACAACTGGTCCACCTGAAATTCTCTCTCAAAAACGTTGCTAGCTCTTAGACTATTAGATTAACACTGATGTATTTTGAATGTTGTTTATAAAGGACCAATAGTGTATAACCTTTGATATTTTATTTCAGGTGCTTGTCTTTAAATAGTTCTACAGCCACCCACAGTTATCATTGCTATTGTATATCATTTCCTTAATGTTTCTAATATTGTTCTATAAAATATTAGAAACGAATTAAAAATAAATTGCATTTTGAGGATACCATTAGATTCGATTTGAGAGTGGATAAACTTGCTATTTCAATTTGAAATAAGGTTGGTGTGACTGCACAATAAAGTGGGATTTGAGTGTATTAATAACGGAATGTTTATTCAGGTGTGCTCCGAAGATGCATTTAGGATCGACTTTAATCAAGATTAAGCTTCGATTTGCGTATTGTCGCAGTGTGTTGTGTGCATTGTAGGTGCGATTTGATAGTCAAATTCAGCAAAATTAATATCTCAATAATACGTGATTTTTTTTTTCTAATTTAACCCTCTAATGCATGAATTTTTATTTTCATCCCAAAAAAATATATGTATTTAATACTCGCACATTATGGGAGAAATACTAAAAATTTTTTTTAACTGCATTAGAATTTAAATAATTTCAATTTTTAAAAAATTTTCCATTTGACAAAAACCAACTGCAAAATTCCAATTTTGATAATAATGACCAGAAAACTACTAAAAATATTTCAAAATAACCCTTTTTAACTATGATTAATTTTTCAAAACAATTTATTAGTAATTAGTACTAATATTATTGTTCTTTGAATACTTAATAATAAACATCGTGCTTAATGCGCATAAAATTTATCGAAGACAATTTGGCGTATGTATTTTTTTTTTTAAATAAGGCTAACCAATATTTTATATTGGGCATTTTTAATCTTTTAAATAATTCCTTGTAAGATTATCAAACAAGTTTTCAGTACATGGATAAAGCTAATTAGCTTAAGCTTTTGCATGTTGTGGGCTAATAACAAATATTGCCGATGAAGGATTCTTATTTTAAAACCTCTTGTCATTTCAGGTGCCAGGCCTTTCAATGTGTTTACAAGGGATCTCCATCTTCATCGGTATGTAAAACATTTCCTTAATGTTTCTAATATTGTCCTATAAAATATTAGAAACTAGTTTTTTTTAAAAAAAATTATTTATCGGAAACTTCAAGCAAAGATTTCTATTGGCATAGGTTTCTATTTCACCTATGGTAAGGTAGAGACTGAACTAAGGAACCGCACCATGGACAAACACGGAGACAATATAGGGTGGCATGTGGGGTCCCGATGGCCGAGTGGTTTGGATCGGAGGCCATAACGCTAGCAGTCCGTGCGCTGTAACGGATGCGGGTTCGATTTTTACCTTTGCCCTTGGTGTACTTCCCTTCTCAGTATCAAAATTATAAATTAACTAGCATTTATTCGGCTTAACTGCCACTAGGGAGCCATGGCTGGCGATGGCAGCTCAGTACGAGTCGTTCCTCTACCTTATAGAACTCTGACTTCAAGATTCAAATTTATTGTAAATTAAGTTAGATTAAGGAATTAGAATGTTATAAGATATGATTGAGTCATATATTTAGTTTGATTTGAAGGATAAAAGCTGACCGATTAGGAATTAAAATTTGTGGTGGTGACATCTATAGACATTTACACGTACTAATTTAATGCTGCCATCTATGGGAAACTGGTGTCAACTAAAACGAACCCCATAATAATTATAAACAGTTATATTTTCTCACATTTTCACAAGTGCAATTACGTAGATATAAGAATGGTAAATCATATCTTTAAAAGGAAGACTTACCTACAATATTTAAATAATGTTGCCTTAAAAGGGACGGATCCGTGAGGGTGTATTTAAGTGATGCTTAATTATGTAATAAGAGTGTTTGAGGTTTACAAAAAATTGTGATTTTATTTTAGGGCTTATTTGAGATAGGTTACAAAATGTTATTTGAAGTCGCAATTTGAATTTACAATTGCATTCGAATTGTTTATTTAGTTGTTGTATAAATTCGCATTCACACATTGATTAATATTTTGCGTACGGGTACGTTTGGGCACGATTTATGAGGACAAAATCATGATTTTGAGTCTTTAATTTTATGGTACATTTAAAACTGTAATGCTAGAATTTTTTTTCCTCCCGAAGAAATATATTTGTATTTTTAATACCCATACATTGTGGAGAGATACTGAAAAAAATTAACTGCATTGGAATTGAAGTTATTTCAATTTTTTAAATGTTTGAAATATGGCAAAAACCAACTACAAATTCCAATTTTGATTATAATGACTAGAAAACTACGAAATATTTTTTGAAATGACCCTCTTGAACTATAATTACAATGCTATAATACAGTGCGATTTCAACCATTAGAGCAAAATAAAAGGAAGATTGTTGGAGGGGAGGGGGTAGTAATTCTAGGTTTCATTTAGGAACGTATTTAAATAGTATGTGCAATTTAAAAGTTATTATATATGCCATTTTAACGTTCAATTAGATTTTGCCTCCAATTCCATTCGAGGGTGTTGAGCCCAGTGGGTTAGGCACTCGCCTAGCATGCGAAAGATCCCAGGTTCGAGTCCGGGCATCAGCGACATAACTGCCGACCTATAAACTTCCCGTGCAGCCGAAAATGTCCGACGAATAATACTCCGTGTAAGGGCGTGCACATTAAATATAATTCAAAGTCCTAACGCTACGTACGATGTCGCCCTTAACGGTTAAGTTGGGTGCCTATTCAGGTGTCGTCTCGTCACGATTGTGGTTATAAAATACGACGTCCGTCTCCAATAGCCCTCGTGTATCTCTAGTGCCAAGGAAATTCATATCAAAAGCAATTCCATGCGACTGAAGAACACATTTTGGTTCACCGCTATATATATATATATATATATATATATATATATATATATATATATATATATATATAGTGTATTAATTTTCCCGTGGGCTCTTTCTAGCCCATATTGAAGTTTTGTGTCCATTGATTACTAAAAATGTGCATTTAAATTCAAAATATATGTTTTTGTGTGTTTTGTAACAATAAATATTCAATTCAAACACAGTACATATTGCGGGTTTGAAGTATTTACCAATGATTCAATTTAGTGTAAATTTTCAGAATTAGCGATTTAATAATAAACATCGTGCTTTTTGTGCATAAAATTTATCGAAGACTATTGGAGTGTGTATTTAAAAAAAAAAAAATTCTAACCAATATTTTATTTTGGGCATATTTAATCTTTTAAATAATCATTTGTAAGAGTATCAAACAAGTTTTTAGTTCATGGATAAAGCTAATTAGCTTAAGCTTTTGCATGTTGTGGGCTACGTATTAAAATAACAAATATCACCGATGAAGGATTCTTATTTTAAAGCCTCTTTTTTTTTTGTCATTTCAGGTTCCAGGTCTTTCAATGTGTTTACAATGGCTCTCCATCTTCATCGGTATGTTTAATATTTCCTTAACGTTTCTAATATTGTCCTATAAAATATTAGAAACGAGTTTTTTTTTAAAAAAGAATTTGCCGGAAATTTAAAATTCAAATTCATCGTATATCAAGTTGGATTAGGGGAAATTTAGGTGCTGTTAAATATGATTGAATCATATATTTCTTTTGATTTGAAGTATTTATATAATAGGCATTTGAAGGTTTTTCCGCTTTTGATTTGATTGCGCTCTTAAATCTCGCATGATTATGCGAACACAATACATCTTTGTGGGTATTTTTTTTTCAAGTTCTAGCTTCTACGCAAAAAGAAACGGCATGCAATTATAATGCACTTTAATCAATGTGACATTTGCTCGAAACTGACAGTTTGGTAATAAAATTTGTAGTGGCGACATCTATCGACAAACCCACGTAATCGTTTGATGCTGCCATCTAGTGGCTAAAGTTGTTAAATGATACGAACCCCATAGTAATTATAAAAAGTTCTAATTTCTCACATTTTCACAAGTGCAATTACGTAGATATAAGAATGGGTAATCATATATTTTTAAGGTAAATTTATTTGCGATATTAAATGTTATTTTAAAAAGTGCGGATCTGTGAGGTTGTTTTAAAGTGATGTTTAATCTATAATAATAAAAGAGTCTGTCTGTGTGTCTGTCTGTGGATCGCAAAAGACCTACTTAGATTGCTCTAAAAAATTCGAAATTGTTAATATAGATTCCTTTTAATACCTACGTGTGCACCTGAGGCTTAGATTTTTCATATTTGATTGAAATTTTTAATTAATATAATTAGTTTTAAAAAAAACGTCATCCACGTGAGATTGCCGGACAATAACAGGGCTTGAAAATGCATGGTCCGGGCCGAAACGGGGGCTTGACGCCATCCTCTATTAGTTTGATTTAGATATGCGCTCGCCCTAGGGCTGCTTCATCCTCTATTAGTTTGATTGAGATATGCGCTCGCCCTAGGGCTGCTTCATCCTCTATTAGAGTTTGCTCTTTTAGGTGCGCATGCGCCAACACGAATTTAATTTTGTTTTAATTTTGAGTGTATTTTCACAAGGGGTAAGCATGCCTCTAAAAGGAAGCAATGCGAAGTTAACGGGTTCCCAGTAAGGCGGGACCACACTGCTAGTTATGTAATAAATAAAGGATGAGGTTATACAAAAAGTTGTGATTTTAGGACTTATTTGAGATAGGTTACAACATGCTAGTTGAAGGTACAATTTTATTCGAATTGTTTATTCAGTTGCTGTATAAAGATGCATTTAAACACACATTAATATTTGGCTAAGGGTACGTTTGGGTGCAATTTAAGAGGATAATATCGTGATTTTGAGGGTACAATTTTATGGCACATTTAACCGAAATTTTAAAGTTCTTAAATGTTCAGTTTGGGAGTACAATGAGATGTGGTGGATTTCCGATTACAATTGCATACGACTTGGTAGGGGTAGATTAGAGGGCATGTTTAAGTTCATATTGCAAAATGAAGTTTGCATCGAATATGATTTTTATAGTCGAAAATATTACTTAAAATACGTCGTAATGTTTTGTAGTAATAAGAGTGAAATAATGTCCTTAGATAGTGTGAAAAAAGGGCCTATTGGTTGCTGCATTCGTTTATTTGTATAAAAAAAATCATTGGTAATTGAAAAGCTGAGTGGAAGAACGTGCTAAAGGTCATTTTTGAAAAAAAAATTGAGATTTTGTGTAAATGATAGTGTTATTACCTGCTTTAAATATAACAGCTTTAAATGTTTTAGAAAACATTCAATTTCGTATATTTTTCGCATACGAAGTTGGTAGGTGCACGCGTTTTCGTCACTTTTTTAATGGAAGAACGTGCTAACGATCCTTAGCATTTTCTTCCACCGATATCGCCCGATTCTGGAACGATCTTTTGGAAGAACGTGCTATGTCAAGTTTTCGATTCGGCCTGTCTTGCATTCTTCAGGGCCAGTACGTTTCATTGTGCTGCAGTGTCTAATTTGGCTTTAAGGGGAGATCATAGTTAGCGACAGCAAAAAAGAGCAATGGACAATTTGCATATTTTTCAAAGTGTTATAAAAACTATTGGTTCCGATAGAAAAAATGCTCCTGGTTTCGAATATCAACTTAAAATTTCAAAAAAATATTTCTGTAATTTAATAAAAGAATAAATGCACAAACCGGTACGCCATTGGCCGTGACGTCATCTGTTATGAACCGAGGAATCTTCTGAATTCGTGAACGTTTGTTTACCTTTTCGAAGGTTTGAATTTCGAATGTTGTTTTTTTCTGTTTTTCAATATCTTATAATTTTAAACCAAAATGGGAAAGTAAAGAGTAGAAAAAGCAAACTAGTTTAGTTAAAAAATGCTCTTTCTTAATTTAAATTCCTGAATTTGTTAATAAAAATATATTTACTATAAAAAATACAGTTTTGACACATTGACTGACAGAAAAACTATGTTTAAATTTGATTAAAAATGCACATTACTGTCTCGCCAAATGAAATTATTGTAGTTAGTACATTTATGCTAGTAAACTTGTATGTTTCGAATATGATTGTGTCATAATTTGGTATACCCTTTGCTGAGAGCATTGAATGCTATATTGAAGATTGAAACTACTGCTCTAATTTACTACTATTTTGCCTGTATTCAGTTTCTAGACGCTAAAACATTTCTTTTGCTGTATAAGACTCCCACTTTCAGTGAGTATTTTAGCTAAAAGCTAAAATGTTGGTTTTTATTCTTCGCCTAAGCAATGCACATGAAAAAACTCATTAACCCCTCTGACACTATTTATTGTTTTAAAGTCCTGTTTTTGTTATTATGTACACCTCCACCTATTCTAGACCTAACTTTTCAAACTCAACTTGGCACAGGCATTTGCATATTTTAAATGCAGGCCTCTATCTTTGTGAAAACTGTCATCTGTCGGTGCATGCAATGTTAAAAGATACATTTGGACTCTAAACTCTTTAGGGACATGTGGTGTCAAAACTTTTGTTATTTTCTTTTTATGGAGGCCAAGACCTTTCTTTTGATGTATAACAATCCAGCTTTCAGTGAGTATTTAAACTACCAGCTAAATTTCTGGTTTTTATTTTTTGCCTAATCATTACTACATGAAAAAACCCAATTTTTCCCTTCTGACACTATTTATTGTTTTAAAGTCCTGTTTTTTTTGTTGTAGCCCTCCACCTATTCTAGACCAAACTTTTCCAACCCAACTTGGCACAGGTACTTGCATATTTTTTAAATGCAGGCCTCTATCTTTGTGAAAACTGCCATTTGTCGATGCATGCAATGTTAACACATTTGGACCCTAAACTCTTTAGGGACATTTTTTTGCAAAAACTTTTAGTATTTTCTGTTTATGGAAGCCAATACCTTTCTTTTGATGTATGACACTCCAACTTTCAGTGAGTATTTAAGTTAACAGTTAAATTTTTGTTTTTTATTTTTTGCCTAAGAATTACCACATGAAAAAACTCATATTCACCCCTCTGACACTATTTATTGTTTTAAAGTCTTGTTTTTTTTGTTGTACACCTCCACCTATTCTAGACCTAACTTTTCAAACCCAACTTGGCACAGGTAGTTGCATATTTTTAAATGCAGGCCTCTATCTTTGTGATAACTGTCATCTGTCGGTGCATGCAATGTTAAAAGACACATTTGGACCCTAAACTCTTTAGGGGCGTATGAGGCCAAAACTTTTGGTATTTTCTGTTTATGGAGGCTAAGACCTTTCTTTTGATGCCCAGTACTCCAACTTTCAGTGAGTATTTAAGCTGCCAGCTAAATTTTTGGTTTTTATTTTTCGCCTAAGCATTACCACATGAAAAAACTCATATTCACCCCTCTGACACTATTTATTGTTTTAAAGTCCTGTTTCTTTTTTTGTTGTACACCTCCACCTATTCTAGACCTAACTTTTCAAACCCAACATTACACAGGTCTATGCATATTTTTAAATATGTATTAATATTTCAATTGCC
Source organism: Hylyphantes graminicola (assembly GCA_023701765.1). Taxonomy (NCBI): domain Eukaryota; kingdom Metazoa; phylum Arthropoda; class Arachnida; order Araneae; family Linyphiidae; genus Hylyphantes; species Hylyphantes graminicola. The sequence continues at coordinate 15,584,645 of CM043120.1, read as the reverse complement.
ATGCACAAAATTCATTTGTATTTTTCAAGCAGTTCTTGAGTGCAGCAATGAAAGTTATGATCATCCAAAAATGCAACTGAAGGGCTGTTATTTTTCATTATTTCTGCAATATTATACCAATTGCAGATATTTTTAGCGATTTAAGTTTTCAAAATACTGTTTAATGGGTAAGAAAAGTTTAAATTGGTACATGTTGTTACATTTTCTTAATAGCTTATTAATGTTTTAAAACCGTGTTTATTGAAATAACATCATCAATTAAATGAACAAAATTAGCTTGCAAGTGTTTAACTTATATTTTTATTTCTTATTTAAGTGTTTTGTATTCAGAAAAACTCATTTTTAAATAAGAAAGTTTGCTTTTCGTACTAGCAATAAACTTGTTTTAATGGCTTTGCACCACTTGTTTCTAGCATATTTATTTTTGGGTAATGAAGTGTTTATCTGGGCTTTTGTGCAGTTGTATTCGTACACTTGCACAATACAGTACTTATAACCCATAATTAAGAAATAAACATCAAACGGAGCGATTTTTCGGACTCAACAATAACACTAAGCGCCATTATTGCGATTACCGGAACGACAGTAGCGAGCGGTAGCCAATTCGTAACAGATGACGTCACATGACGACATCGCTGCTTTCGCGCCAAAAACTTTAAAAATTAATTAAAAAAATAAGTTGCGCTTAAAAAGCGGAAATATGCGAGATTAAGGAGTTTCTCCCTATGCTTAATCGAAATAAAATATGTTTGGAAAATGCTGTAATTGTCCATTCTTAGCATTGATTTCGAAAGGCTCTCAATCATTTAAAAATTATGGTGCAATAAAGAAAATTGTACCAAATTATAAATTTTACTTTTATTATTATATTTACACCTGAGAATCCCATTTTTAAAATTATTTTTTAAGAAAAAATACATCTTTTGAAACATACAATTACGAATTTTCAAAAGTGCAAGCATTTTTTCGGTACAATTTTCTCCAAATCTATTAAACCTTTCTTAATAATTTTCTTTTGTGTGTTATAAAACCAATTTAGATCTATTTGAGTCACCTATTTTTTTTGCCTAAAATTATTTTTAAGATTTTATTTTAAAAACATTATATTCTACATTCATAAAAAAATCTGATTTTCAACAAAGAAAAGTGCAGAATAATATTTTTTTTTAATTTGTAAGACTAAATTAGGGGACTTAAATAGATCTAGAATGGTGTTATAATACACAAAAAAAAATATTAAGAAGCATTTAATAGATTTGGAGAAAAGTGTACCTATGTGTTGAAAATTATAGTTTTGACAAAAACGCAAAAAACAAATACAGCCGAACATCTTTAACACGAACTCGAAGGGACCACCGAAACATTTCTTGTTCACCGAATTTCATGTAAATCGTCAGGAATTTTTTTTTTACATTGAGCCAGTGAATCGTTTTCAAATATCAACACAAAAAAATCATATTTTATAAAGTTATACATAAATAATACAATCATACAATTTAGTAATTCAAAGTTAATTAGTAATTCAAAGGGGGCGTGACGCATGTGTTTATTTTTATAATTTTGATTTTTTATAAGAAATAATTATCCAATCGATACAAAATTTGTCTCATTCGAAAGATCGGACTTCCATCAATCAGAAAATACTGTTTTCAAAATTTCAATTTTTTGGTCATTTTTAACTATGATCTCCCCTTAACGGAGCTTAATATACGGAGCTTTAATATTAGCTTATTCTTAAAAATTTTGAACTCGCTACACAGTTCAGTTCAATTTTTTTTAATTTCGGATGTTCCAATTTATTTTTTGAATCACGAAGTGGCATTTGGTTATACTTGGCTGACAAAATTTTACACAAAACCCTTCAATAAAAATCGAAATATATATACTTTAAATTTTTTTTACTTACATTATAGTAATTATAATAAATATTTACATCAATAGATTTATTCATCACTTCAACATACGTAATATTTTTGTATTTGACATTGGCTAACTATAGACTTTTCGCCCACTCAACGATCAGTAGCCAGTTCTGTCCCTGATTCCAATCAACACAACACATGACAATACAATAAGGTATAATTTATTCGATTTAAATAAACAACCTTTGAAAAATAACATATATATTTACAATTTTTTCAGCTTCCTTTAATGGAAATGTCTAGCATTACATGCGTTTTTCAAATGAGTAATTTTCGAAATTGTTGCATTCTTTTCTCACTATGACTCATTACTTTTGAAAAATGTTCTCTTATGATGCATAATCGTTCAGTAACTTTGGCGATGGCTCCTCTTCAAATGATTCCAAAGAGGAATGTTTTCTGTAAGAAATACAAATATGATAAATTATTTAAAATTTGAAAACGACGTGTTTTGATACAATCTAAAAAAATCATTCAATATTTCACACGAACAAACAATATGGTAGGAAAGAAGAATGCTGGAAAAAAAACTTATTCAGAAAATCTTGGTTCACCCTGGTCTGACTCACCATGAATGAATATGAAACGCACAGGCAAGTACGCGATACATAGGATTATTATTGGATTAAACGGCATTTCATTATCACTAAAAGGCAAATCACACGCTTTCAATTCAATCCAACCCTCAACGCTACTCGATCGTCAACTTTTATCTGAATTCCGACTTCGTGAAGTAAGTCATAGGATTGCCAGCGTTATTGCATGAACGGTTGTATGGCCGGTCATGTATGGTTCAAATTTATATTTGCTCATCAAATTTTGCTGAATCTAAGCTTGCTTTAAAATGAAGCATTGTCTCTTTTCGCTGTGCGTTGGGTGCCTAGGAATCGGCTCGTCACTTGACTGAGGTTTTGAAATATGACGCCCGTCACCAATAGCCCTCGTGTAGCTGTTGTGAGACGATATTCAAATTAAAATAAACTAAAATAAACTTTTCGCTGTGACCAAAGTAGTAATTTATGTATTTGATAGGATCATCCAGCCAAAAAATTCTGCAGAATTTGCTTCAAAAAAATTTCGATCTTGCAGTCATCTTTAAGAAGTCTGCAGTTTCTTTGCATCAACAGAAAATTGAAGTATATCGAATAGGGATTATGTTGTTTTTCTGTAGCAATTGTGCAGCAAATCTATAGTCATTTCTAATGCTTCAAAAAACTGCAGTTATTTTGAACAACAGAAAAGTGAAGCCTGACTACGGATATATCTGCGGTTTTTTATGCAGCAATTCTACAGCCATTCTGAAGTCATTTAGGCACTTTAAAAAAAACTGCAGATATTTTGAAGCAATAGAAATGTGAAGTCTGGCCATGGTTGTATCTACAACTTTTCTGTAGCAATTTTGCAACCACTCTGAAGGCATTTCGGTACTTAAAAAAACTGCAGTTATTTTGAAGCAATATAAATGTAAAAACTGACCACATATGTATCTGCAGTTTTTCTGCAGCAATTCTACAACCATTCTGAAGTCATTTCGGCACTTTAAAAAAACTGCAGTTATTTTGAAGCAACAGACAAGCGAGAATATATTCTAACTAAAATATAGTTTGCTCATATATTTACAGAACCAACTTCATAGCAAGTTTCGATAGCACAGTCGTTAGAGCACTCGAAAGTTGCACAATTTCCTCAGATCGAGCCCCGCGCTCCTACTTTCCAAAATGGTCAGAAAAACAACCCACTCGTTCGATAATTTCTTTATTATTTTTACATTGAAAACATTTCGCTAGATGGTGCCACTTTTTCTTAAAAAAAAACCAAAATATTCTGCAAAACTGCTTTACGAAAACTTCAAAAAAAAACTACAGTTTTCTTGAAGCAATTCTGAAGACTAAGTGTTTCAAATCCCTTCAGAATTTGTGAAGTTTTTTTGAAGTTTTTTTTAAAAGTTTTCTCTGAAGCAATTCTGCAGAATTTTTTTTTTGGCTGGGCAATTACTAGGTTGGATCAACTAGGTCATGTTTAGTTGACGACCTTGAAGTTACTTTCTTCAACTTCAACTTCCATAGCGGTAGATTACATAATACTTTTGAATTTTTGCAGTGAAGGTAGGGTTGAGTTGAGGGGTTTATGGTATGGTATAGTACATATATACTCCAGCTTGTGTGCTTGTTCAGAGAACCGCTTATAAGCTTTCGTCAAGTGAGACAGACACAGAAAGAATTTTTACAGTCACAAAGAAAGGAAAAACACAGAAAAATAATATTTATTGACAGTCACAAGCATCCATGCCTGACCAGGATTCGAACCAGACCCCAGCAGCTCCAAAGGCCAGCATTCTAACGATTGGGCCACCGGGGCGACCAGATCGTGTGGAGGCGATAGATGTCAGCAAGATGCACCGCTTTAGCATTTTTTTGAGCTACTGCGCATAACATAGTAGCCGAAACTATGGAAATTGTCACTGATGAATCACAAGATTAACCGCTCCAGCCTGCTTCTTTTGTGCGTTCCTGCGCACATACATGGGCGGCTCTATTCTCTTTAATAACTCTATGGACCAAGCACACAAACCTGAAAATATGTCTACAAACCAACCAAGCAACGAGTTGCACTCACCCCGTGCACGAGAAGCACTTGTGATCTTTGCCAAAGACTTCTGCATCGTGGACGGTCTGAGGCAGAATTTCGTCCAAAGTCTCAGGGAGCATGATGGCGGTCAGCCCGGCCAGAATGCACACCACGCCGATGATCAAGAACGGGATGTACTTGCCGAAGATGGCCTAGAAAAAAAGAAAGATGGAACGAAACATTTAAATTCAACAGAGCTTTATTATATCGTGAAATATGACTTTGCCTTTTGCCGTCCAATTTTCCATGATTTGTTTCACTTGACGCAACGGTCATTTCTCTTGTACTGGAATCATTAATAATATGCTTATGGCATGGACCTACGAGTTTACAAGTAAAGCCCCTATTAAAAGGGTTCAGTCCAGCGTCCCATCAGGGTTTGTATCAACTTAAAAGCTTCGGAATGTATATGTTTTTCAGAATATACCATCATTATTTTTTAATTTAAAAAGTATATGTTACTATTTAATTTATATTTTACAAACGGGAACAGGGTTTTTAGTTTCGTCTGCACTTTGTTTTGCACCATTAGTCTATTCTACAACTTCAAGTATCCACAACAACTTGTCCATACTTCTGTTATTACCTCTTGTTTGATTAAAGTTTTCTAATTGTGTGTAATTGTTTATGGTTTTGTGACAAAACAGCAATATCTCACCAAGAATATGATGTAGGGGACGATGATGTTGGCCATCCCGGCGAAGGTGCCACTCATGCCCATGCCGATGGATCGCACGGTAGTCGGGTAGAGCTCAGAGCTCTGCTGATACACGGCCATGAAGGATGCCGAGGCGCCGAACTTGCCCACCAATGAACAGGCTACGGCTGCGAAAGGAATGCCTAAAGGAAAAAGGAATATGGAGGTTATTATGTTTTGGAAGGACATGGAGTCGGAACAATACCACCTAGATTAGAAGGCCGGCGAACTAAATGCTTGACGTCATATTAGTGGACCGATTCTGCGGTTTTGACCAATGATCATTCGTGACTAGATCTTGTATTTGAATAAATTTTTAAGATAAGATGAATCAAGATGCGACGTCATCTTAAGATACGACGTTATTGGTCAACAAATCAAAATTGGTCTACTAGGGTGACGTTGTGTTGCTTAGTTCTTCGGCCTTTCTAATGTGGCATTGGTCGGAACGACATCCAATTTGACACAGAAACCTACAATAGCAGAAAAACACTTCCAACTGTGATAGCTTCAGGTTTCGATAGATTCCAGATTATGGTTGTGCCTTGAAACTATACTTGTGCAAGCTGAACTTTAGATCAAAGGCCGACAATGAAATATATGCTAACTTTAAAAGTTATCTGTACTTTGACCTATTGAGCTTCATAATTAACCACCAATTACAGCAGAAAGCAAGTGCTGTGACATTTAATGCCACTTGTGTATTTTTATTGCAGGCTGTCATCTGAGAGGGAAGGATAAGGATATTTAAAACTATACTAGATCGACTACACGGGATTTCGGCACACGTATTTACTTGATGGGTATTTGGTAGTGATTCATATCGAACTCGGAACTATGATCCCAATCTAGATAGTTTAAATACTGGTCTACTATGGCCCATCTATGAAATTTAAAACTGAAAAAAAAATGTTTTACCTTCCAGCATGGCGGCTAGGACACATGCGCTGCCCGTTAGTGTTAAGAATGCCACCGAAGACCATCTCCGTCCCCATTTCTCCATGGCATACCACGAGCACAACAGTCCAGGCACTTCTACGAAGGCCAAGAAGAAAAAGTTCACGAAGGGATTTCCCCCTAAGTTGGGCACGTTGATCTGCAGGCCGTAGTAGGCGAACATGTCAGCAACCCTGTTGAAAAATATGTATGAAATATATCGCAAAAATCTGTATAAAATTATAATATTAACCACACAAATAACTGCTCTTTCTTAATATCTCTCATAACTCTCAGTTAATGTCCTTCCTATCCATAAAACAGTTCCCACGTTGTATAATTAATTGGCGTCGATACATTCTTTCCCATAGAAATTGCAGACGCAGCATAATTTCGTTTGTCTTCTGATCCACTCTTCTCGCAATCATTAGAAATACCGTCACTTCTTAATTAGACCCCGAGATGTGAGGTTCTGTGTGCTTTGGTGGCCTTTCTGGGCCCTCCTAGCCGTAAAGGTTTTTTTTATACTTTTAATATGCAATATGAAATAATGAAATCACCGTTGGACGTCCACTCTGCCTTCATTTCTGAATTAAACTAAATGTTCTCCTATGAAGTAGATACTATTCTATTTCAGGTATTAAATCAAGAAATTTTTTATGAAAAAAAAAAGCAGAACGCATTGGAAACAAAAATTAAGCCAATCAATCTACTTTTCTGGGCAGATAGCCTAGCTTTCATAGTCACAGCGCGACCCCGACATATGATGAAATAAAGTACTAGTATAATATCATGCGAACCAGAAGTACTCGCCAAACGCTTGCTTTTAATTATGACTTTAAATATTTTTTTATATTTCAAAATGCTAGAGAAAAACAGTACCTATCATGTTAATATAATGCACAAATCAAAATTGTTTATATATTAAAATACACCAATTGAGATTTCACTAAAAGGTGCAATTAACTTTTAACAAACATACTTAGAAAATAGTAAATAACTCTTTTGAATTACATACCAGCAAAAGCTTACAATAATAAACTTTTTTCTTAAATTAGGATATCGTAGAAAATCCAAAGCTGTATTGCTAGCTTCTGTCTCTTTTTCTTTCTTTATTCGCTCACCAAGTTTCTGAAAAAAAAAATGTCATGCATTAAAGTATTTATCCTATGATATATGAAAATGTAAATTGTAAATGTCTATTAGTTCAAAAATTAAGACCTCTTAAAGTTCTTTACTAGCTCTGGAGTTAGTTCCCAAAGTTTCATCTGATTACATGCGTGCTCTATGTCAGTTTCGATTAAATTTAATATTACTAAACTTAAGATTTTCATTGAGTTTTATTACATTGTTTCACTTCGGTCCTTATGTCTTGAGTAATTCCCTGATTTAAAAGTGGAACATATTAGCTATCTTTAATTAGTAACTGAGTTCCGAATTTTCTTTATTGATGATACAATATTATATGTTACTTGCATTCGAATAAGGAAGTGTATGCACCAGTCCCTTGATGGGCTTTTTTTTTATTTGTGTCTCTGTCAGGCTTGTGCTATTGTGAAATTTTTTTAAGATAATATTTTGAATTAGAAGATAAACTTTAGTTCTCTCATGCTTGATGAGGCGGACGCAGTGCAATATCAGGTAATGAAAGCAATCTAAGGAAGACCTGACAAATGTACAGGGTGGTTATAAAATAACGCTCGCTATTCGGGGTGGTCTGTAGCTTTAATGAATAATCCGAAACTTTGAGACACTTACTAATCAAGAAGGGGGAAAAAGAATGGAATCATAGAAAACAAACTCGTCACTTGACCAGGGTTCTAAATTACGATGCGTAATTGGATGTGTTGCCCGTAATTAGCCATAATTGGCTGCGCCTCGTAATTTAAAACCGTGGTCAAGAGACGAGTGTCTTTTTATGATTACCTTCTTTTTAGAAAAAAAGAAACTTGTCTCTTGACCAGGGTTCTAAATTACGAGGCGTAAATAGCTGTGTTGGCCGTAATTGGCCATAATTGACGACTCCTCGTAATTTAGAACCCTGGTCAAGAGACGAGTTTTTTTATGATTATTCTTTTTTATGATTCCATTCTTTTTCTGCCTTCTTGATTAGTAAGTGTCTCAATTTTTTATGCATTTGGATTATTTATTCAAGCTGCAGACCACTCCGAATGGCGAGCGTTATTTTATAACCACCCTGTATATACAAGAACTTTTCTCCGCAACACGATGCCGAGATAGCTTTGCTTATGAAACGAATACTTATTACTCGTTTGATTAGTATTTTCGTATTTTTATATTAAAATAATTAGCCTACTTTGATTTTTATTCTGAGCTCTGCGGGATCTTGGCTTCTTCCGTTCGTTTCAGCAATTCTCGTCAAAACGGTCGTAGCTTCGGAATACTTCTCGCGGGAAATGAGCCATCTGGGAGATTCTGGTAATAACCTGATGAATAAATATTAAAAGGGTAAAAGTTAATGCATTGCAAGCGAACATTTTTAAAAAAAACCACTCATACAAATTTTTTACCTAAGACCGTCCACAAATACCGCTATTTAAAAAAAGTGCGACTTACAATGCTAACATCACCAAAAAATCGTGCAAATTTTTTTTTAAATCTCTAAACTCTGAAAAACTATCGCCTGATGACGGCCTCAAAAATTGTCAAAATCAAATTATAAATTTTATGGAATAAATATAGCATTATACTGTATTATTCTGATGGTTTAGTAAAGTCGATTAAAAATTATATGTTCTGTACCAGTGTATTAATTTGGTAAATTTCCAAAATAGCTTCGATGTGGTGGGGGAGGGCCCCAAATGTCATGTGTCTAGGGGCCTTGGGTCTTTAAATCCGGCACTGATGATGGAGTGCTTGCAACAATAGTGCAAGTCATTAGGCTAGTTACTGCAGTTTACCCACCCACGGCAGTATAGTTGTAGGGCTCTTGACAGCTTTAGAAAAAGAGTAAAATTGATAAACATGGCTACATGAGTACAACATTGGACTCACTTCCAGTATAAGAACATGAGGACTGACACTGATGACGTGGCCAGTCCAAAGGTGACCCACTCTCTGGACAAGTAGGCTATTAGGGGCATCAGGCATAGGCCCATGGTCCAGGCGGCATTGGATATGCCGTTCATGCAGGTGCGCATGGAGGGGCCGACCAGTTCAAGAACTGAAACGACATAAAAATTTAAATTTTAAGAAAAATTAAAGTTTAAATTTTTATACTTTGCTTGCAGTGAAACTAACTACACTCTCAGAAATAACACTTTCATTTTTGACGATTCATGAATCCTCAAGCCTCATATCGTTAATTTTGAGGATTGTTTCGTCAAACTATCACGTGTCTTTTGAGTACACGCGAATCCTCACTTTTACGATCGTGATTTGACGATTCTGTATCTTGATTTTGAGGAAACTGAATCTCATTGTTGTACTCACATGCTCAAAAATGACGAAATATTTCTTTAGATTAGACGACATTCAAATCCTCATAAAATGACGATTCAAATTTCCTTACTTTGAGGAAACGAAAACTCGGAGCATTTTTCAGAAAATGAATCGTCAACATTAAGGAACATTTCGTCGTTTTTGAGCATTCATTTTTAAAAGTGTAAGTTTAAAATCTTCCTTCCTTCCTCAATGGCACGACAGCCCCAGGTGGGCACTGGCATTCTCAATCAATTTCCTCCAGACTTGCCTCTGCCTGGCAGTGGTCTTCCAGTTTGAGACTTTGTAAGACTGATATGATACGTCTCTTTCCACGTAGTCGGTCCATCTCAGCTTTGGTCGACCTCTGGGTCTTGATCCGATGGGCTGATTCAAAAAGATTGTTTGTCAAACGATCTCTGTTCATTCGAATGATGTGAACAGAACATTTAATTTTTTGGATGTGTACATACTTGACAACATCAGGTTCTCTATAAAGATCGATAGAGTTCTGAGTTTGAATGTTTGTACCAAGTACCACCAACATGTTTGCCTCCAAAAATGGATCTTAGGTTTCGATGTTAAGTTTAAGATCTTCAAATTTAAAAACAAATTTCACAGTTTGCTCTCATCCCACTAAACATTTCATGAAACGCGTCAGTTACAATACATTTCATTTGCTTCATTTACAAAACATTTCTATTCAGGGTGATTCTTTATTAACACTGCCTTTTATTTACAGGAAAGTTCGTTTTGCGACTATTTTTATATGATCACTGCTTTTCAAGTAAAAAAATCCCAATAAGTCTAAAATATGCTAATCAATAGAGGTTCTAATTGTTTTGTCTTCAACAAATTTAAATTTTTACACAATTATAGCACATAATATTGTTTTTAAATATTTGAAACGTGTTTTTTTTTAAATACAGTTCGATCTACGACCCAATTATTCCCCCCCCCCCTCCCCCAAACTAACGAGTTGTAAATTGTTCAAGATACTAAATTTGTGAAATTACGATGGTTGTGTCCTTAAGTATTTTTAAATTGTATATTGCAAACAAGATTCTTTTTAGAATACAACTTTAATAGCAGATACATTCTTCTGGGCCCATCCGTGGCCGAGTGGTTAAGGCATCCGCCTCGTGATTCAGCCTTCTCAAGAGTGCGGGGGTTTGAATCCCACCTACTGCCAGTCATCCTATAAATCGGATATCTGTACTGGGAAAGAGTTGAAAAATCCAACTCGTGACGGATGGGCCCGAGTACACTGGGACAGACGTGCTCATGAAATCTGTGGAGTCCAAAGCCCCGACGGGCGTCAGCGTACGATGTTGCTCGAAGTTGTTGGGTGCCCGCTCATTTGTCGACCTAGTCACTTGACCAGGGTTCTAAATTACGAGGCGTTATTGGCTGTGTTAAAGCCTCTAATGGAGGCTAAAATAGGCAGCCGGAAACGATTACACTACACTACTACATTCTTCTAATAAAGTAATTTATATTAATGCTTACAAAGCAAGGATCGCTCCCAATTTTCTAAATTCAAATTTACCGTGGAAATAGTTTCCTTCTTTAAGATTTTAAGATTCTTAACCTTTTCTTGTACTACTTAAGAAAAAGTAAGGATTACTCACAACTTTCTAAATACCAGTTTAACCGAGGAATCTAATATTCTTTCAGCTTCTTAAACAACCGTTTCCATAAATTAAAAATCGTGGCCTTAAAATGTAGATTTTTATGAATAAAGTAAGCAAATACTACTATTATAATCATTACGCAAAATACTACAATGAGTCGTTCCAAGCGAATGATTGTACCCTACTTCGAGTCCACTTATTCAATGAGCGAAAGTAGAATTGCTTTTTCTCCAACCAGGTAAGGTTCAAGGACATTTTTTGTTGGGAATCATTAGAAAGTTCCGCTTCGAAAAAATGGCTTCAAGATTTCGCCTATTAATAACTAATCCATTCTTTTTATGGGTATTCTAATAAGCGGCTATTTCTATGTAATAAGTTGCAGAATTCTCAAGTTGTATGACAACATATCTGAAGTTTATGTAGGTTTTTTTATGCAAATGAAATGAGTCTGACCTTGGAATATTCGGCAAACTTAGGTTTGGTTCAATTACATAAGCTTAAAAGATTAAGTAGCAAATTTAAATAAGTGGTCAATAAAAAAGCTTATTTTTTTTCTGTCTCGAAGTCTGTTGTGAATAATTTGATTGGAAAGAATTACATTGCAGGGGATAAAAAAAAACCAAGAAATATTATAAAAGAAAACGGAAGCGTTTCACAACTATATACACTTATGAAAAGTGCTGAAAAAAATGATGAAACATTTCCAGAATATTGTAGGGCATGTAAAATGTATCGTTGTAAAGTATACATTGCTTTCCTACAAAACATAAAAAAAAAGCATAAGACATGCTAACCAGAGAAATAAATTAAACAAGAGAAATTGGGGTTTAAAGGAAAGAGTTTTGCAGTATTTTCTTAAATCCTTATTTATCTGAGAGAAATCAACGATCCTAAACTCCTTGTCAACCTAAGTTGGGTAAATAGAAATATGCTATGGAGAAGATATTTCCGCGGATGTGAAGAGTTCCATAATTGTGAATCCATCCAGAAAACATGTTTAAAACATTAATTTCGTTTAAGGTCTAACAGATTTGAATATTATTTGAAAAAATTGTACAATTTTATCAGAATGAAAAGTGTATTTTGGTCAAATTGAATTCGGATCATTCTGTATGTAAATATTACCTTACAAGAGTTTCCAACTAACGGACCAACCGCACTTTTAACCCTGCCTTTTTACTCTTTGTTTTTACCCAAGTTAAGTTGGCACGGAGTGTGGACGGCCAAAAATAATTTTCGATATACCCTGAACCCAATAAGGAGATTTTTCACAAAAGTTTTGTTCTTATTTTGCTCGTAAACAATGCAATATTCTTCCTGTTGATCAACAAATTGTACCATGTCAATTAGGAAGCTTAAAATCAAAATTGGGAGAGCTAAGGATCGCTTAACCTTCTGAAAAATCTTTCCGAAAGAAATCTCAGAGTATTTTCGTAAACTTGATATTTACTTGATACACACGATTTAAAACCGGTCATCATTTTAAAATACTACAGGATTAGAGAATTAAAGACTTAAAAGATTTTTATCTGGTAACAAATGACATTAAGATACATTTAAGCATGGCAATTAGTCCATCAAGTACAAAATGAGTATATTTTTTATTTTTTTATGGGCAGTTCTTTTGCGTTAATTCCTATTTACTTTCAACAGTCGCATGTCTGTAAATGTTTTTAACAGAGGTAAACTGAATTTCTTTTCGGTTTGAAGGTTTAAACCAAGAACTACAGGGTGATTATAAAATAACGCTCACTACTCGGAGAGGGCTGTAGCTTGAATGAATAATCCGAATGCAAAAAAGCATCGAGACACTATTACCAGTCAAGAAGGGGGGAAAAGAATGGAATCATAAAAAACAAACACGTCTCTTGACCACTGTTCTTACTTACGATGCGTAATTGGATATGTTGACCGTAATTATCCATATTTGGCTTCGCCTCGTAATTTAGAACCTTGGTCAAAAGACGAATTTATTTTTTAAAATTCCATTCTTTTTCGAAAAAAATAAACTCTTCTCTTGACCAGGGTTCTAGATTACGAGACGTAATTAGCTGTGTTGGCCGTAATTGTCCGTAATTGACTACGCCTCGTATTTAGAACCCTGTTCAAGAGACGAGTTTGTTTTTATGATTATTTTTTATGATTCTATCTTTCACATGATTCCATTCTCCCCCCCCCCCTTCTTGATTAGTAAGTGTCTCAATGTTTGATGCATTTGGATTATTCATTCAACCTGCAGACCACTCCGAATAGCGAGCGTTATTTTATAACCACCCTGTATTTTACCGACACATTGAACAGGTTGGATAGCGAAGTGTTTCTCTGGTCTAAACAGTTGAGTAGGCCTTGGATAGACACGGTGGTGTTAAAAATTTATTCGTCGGATTTTAAATACCTTGATTTGACAGATGTCTCGTTAATTAATGTTTCAAAAACAACTCTCTTTCAAAAATTTGAATAATTAAACTCGAGTTGAATAATAATTAATAGACAGCACGTATTTTAATCTTTAATTAAAACTGCAACCTTGGATAAAAATAGATGCATTACACAATACTGGAAGGGCGTGTTGGAAAGCATTGGTCATTTGAGAAGGTTTTTTTAGCTATATATTTTTTACGTTCATTTAATTATTTGCAAATAAGATTCTGATGTCTATTATTAACATAGAAAATATAAAATTTATAAGTATTTGATTTCTATGATACATAATTTATAAAATGATTTTTTAAGTTATGCTTTAAGGATTCAAAAACTAATGTCAATAATGTATTTATATAATTTTGGCCCGGTCGACATAATGATTTGGTTTCACGTTATTATTACGCAGATTCGATCCCATTTGATCAAGGTTTACTCAGAATTTCATTCCTCCAGTAGACGGATAAAATGAGTTCCAAGCTTGTTTATGAACTAAAAATGGGGTTTCACATCAGTCCAACCAACTGACCAAAACATGTTCTTCAATAAACCCCGACACCCTCTGTCTCGTAAGCTTCAATGGGCACATCAGGCCTCGGCTCTTCCTGTGGAGTGTAGCTACCTTTGTTTAGTTATCTTGTGCATGGATAAAAATTCTGTAGGTCAAATAAGTCTGCATGCGTTGCGCAAAGCCTCAGTAATCTAAAGGCAGTTGTCCGAATGCAGAAGGGGGCTGGGGAGCCCAGTCGGTTAGGCACTCGCCTAGCATGTAAAAGGTCCCAGGTTCGGGTCCGGGCATCTCCAAAATAGCTGCCGACCTATAAACGGCAGGTGCAGCCAAAAATGTCCGAAGAATAATACCCCGTGTAAGGGAGTGCAAGTTAAATATCCTTCAAAGTTCCTAACGCTGCGTACGATGTCGCCCTTAACGGTTGCGTTGGGTGCCTATTCAGGTGTCGGCTCGTCACTAGACTGGGATTCTAAAATACGACGCCCGTCGCCAATAGCCCTCGTGTAGCTTTAATGATAAGCGTTACGATAATTCGAACCGAACCTAACCTAACCGAGAAGGGCAATTAGTTGAATGCTCGATAACATGCTCGGGCAAGAGAGGGCATGTTAGGGACAACTGTGTTGTAGCAATCTCTGTAGCTGGGAAATATTTTTGTCTATTCCGCCTGAGTTTCCATTCCCTCAACTCCCTGGTAGAAATCAAATTCTTAAGACTCTGACACCTTGTTTTATAGACACGGCAATGGTTGAATGAGATATAGAACAATGATTGTTTTTTCACTCCTTGCCAACCTAAGTTGGGCAAATAGAAATATGCTATAGAGAAGATCCTTCCGCGGATGTGAAGAGTTCCATAATTGTGAATCCATCCAGAAAACATGTTTAAAACATTAATTTCGTTTAAGATCTATCAGATTTGAATATTATTTGAGAAAATTAGGCAATTTTATCTGAATGAAAAGTGTATTTTGGTTAAGTTATATTCAGACCATTTTGTATGTAAATATTACCTTACAAGAGTTTCCAACCAATCTCGCTTTTCCCTCTGCCTTTTCACCCTTTGTTTTTACCCAAGTTAGGTTGGCACGGAGTGTAGATTGTTTTGTTTAGTTTCATATATAATTAATTACTCACGGATGATGAAAGGTAGTTGGAACACAGATGGCATAAGGCTGCCATTGATGGTCCTCAGCACTAGGAATGCTGTGAAGTTGTCCATCAAAACAGAGGAAATTGCTGTCATGGCTGTAACGAAGATCACCAGGAAGAACACTGGTTTTCGGCCAATCCTACAGGAGGAACAGATTTTAAATACATGGTTAAAACTTTTGATACAGGATTGCACAGAAATTGAATAATTTTCTAGCTGTCGCCACTATTTTGATGCTTGGATTTACCACTTTTGCAGTGTGTCAAAGTTATGGCTTTGTCACATAATTGGTAAATATGCTTCAAATAGTAGTGTAAGCTAGAAAGTTCCAGGAATCTTGCACCAAACTTACTAACAACGTACCAAACTGTACTCAATTTGTAGAACGGTCTACAAATTTTCGAGCATGTTTCTTGACATAAATTTTTTTACTAATAATAGTCATCTAATAGCCCTCGTGTAGCTCTAGTGCGACGATAATTCAAACCAAACCAAACCAAACCATCTAGTTTTAATATTCGTAACATTCATTTTTTTTCTGTGATATCTTTATGTATAAATGGATGGAATGCTAATGATGAGCGACATTTATAAACTTCATTTAAGAAGCCTAATAAAAATCTTTAAATAAAATAATTGTAGTAAATAATCCACTACAAATATTCATTATTCATAGTCAATCACAACTATCAATCATACATAAAATTTAGCTGAATATTTATATTTTACTAGCTGTTATACCCGACGTTGCACGGGTAGAGGTGAAAAAATAATTTTATAGTCAATGTAACTATTTTTTCTTTCATTTGAGTTACATAAGATATGAAGATTACCCAGTAATTTTTTCCATTTAATTACCCATCTTGGATATAGTAATAATTAATATTAATTTTAAAAATACCTTTGATAAGAAGCTCAAATTAAAGATAATACATATTTAAGTAAAAAAAATAATCAGTAAGAATTGAAAATAAGCTACTCCAGCAAACAGCAAACGATTTGCATTTTTTTTTTATAAGTTTATTAGCTTTTTAATAAGCTTATGTTGCTGATACCGTTCGTTATTGAAGTACAAAATCCCGCTACTTATATTACATTAAAAATTCAAAATTTAAAAAATGCTATAAAATTAACAGATAATCTCGTAGTAATTTCCCGAATAAAAACATTTTAGCTCATTTAGCGTGCTTGAAAAATTTGGCGAGGAAAATATATAGCTAACATAACACCCATTCAGCTCTAGACAATCGCACAACCAACCAGCTATTTAAAAAAATGCTCTTTTGCACGTTCTTTGTAATAATTTGGCGAATTTGGCAAAGTAATTGGCGAAAAAGGGAAGACATGAAATCCTAATATGCATCTTTAGTGCAACGGTCTCTAAAAAAATCAACAAGTTCAGTAAAAGCTTAACTATGCTTTTAAAAAATTCATAATTAAAATCATATTTACACAATAAAATAATAGAATGGAGACTGGTAGGATTACGTAACTTGAAACATATCCAACTATTTTTTCAAATTATTAATTTTGTTTCTGAAGGCAATGAACAAATATTAAATAAATTAAACATTTTCGATTTCAATTGTTTTCTAAAAAGTTTTATTTAAATATTTCTGCCTGATGGCATCACGAAAAAGAAAAAATGATCGGATTTGAGCGAAAGTGGTGTATTTTTTCCCTTAAAACGTTCGAAAACGATAGAAGGAATGGTTCGATTCGAAAAATTCTTAGCCTATGTTTGTTCTGGAGATGAGAGGAATTTTTGTGCCAAATTTCGTGACAATCTGTTGCGTGGTTCTTTAGATTTCGCGTCCTATACAAACAAACAAACATACAAACAGAAGTCGCCTTTTATGTATATAGATTGTGGGGTTGAGAGGGAGGACTTAGGGAACAAGGCTCTTCTCTTTCTTATTGCAACTGGGGTCTTGTTGCAAAACTAATTATCACCGAAGTATAACTTAGATATAGGGTCCGGTCACGATATAGACTCAACTATTATTTTAGGGAAGACTTCGTCGAATTGAATTTAGTATCGTCAAAAGTCGCCAATGAGTCGACTTAAACTTTGGAAAAAGTGTAGACCCTTTAACAGACCCATCATTATTATAACTAAATATGCTCTTTTATGTTTAAAAAATTGACGTCAGATATGATAGGAAATAAATGTAATTGTATAAAAGATAGTCATCAGATGTATTTATGATTTATTTCTTCAATAAAGAAATCATCTACAATACATATTTGTTGGACGTAGTAGATATTTAAAAAAAATGTTAAAAACTATTCCATCTCGAAAGCGTATACGATTTTCTTAGAAAGAATGAAACATTTCCTTCAAAACCACCTACCAATAACAGTCCATTGATGATAAATCTGTGCCTTAACCTATTTAAAAATAACAATCCGTTAAACTCTTTTGACACTTTCATGTTAAGTTTCAATGCCAAACAATGTTTCTTAGACTTTCCGGAAATTTTTAAAGCGAATAAGTGTTCCAGGGAAAAAAAATAATTTTAAACGAAGGTTGCCAACCTCCCACCTAAAATAAAATATTAATATTGCAATTCTTTGTTGCCACCGAAGCGAAAACAAATAATCCCGATTCAAGGCAAGCGATATTCCGGAAGAATACCATACTGGCGATTCCATTCAAGATCATATTGTAAACGTGAGCTGTCGGCATCAATGTCAAAAGTATTCTAGCCCAAGTTTCGACTTTTCCGCTTGAATATTCACCTGTTATTCCGGTTCGTTGAGTACTAACACGTGCTTGTGTTTGTTTTGGAAAAAAAAGTCGATGCGGAAAAATGTTTTTTTTTTATATTGCTTTTATATTTACTGTTTAATTTAAATATATACACTGTACAAATCTGCAGCAAGAAAAAATATGTAAGCTTTTTCAATACTGAATGAGATCGATCAACAACAATTGAAAAATTAAATGAAACAGAAAACTCTCGGTCCGATAACTTCCGTCTAAGGAAGTTCTACTATCAATGCGATAGATCCATAAGATATTGCTTATTACCAATTACACAGGACAACAGCTGTTTTAGTGCAGGATTTTAAAACTGATTTTAGTTACAATTGAAATGCTGGATTGTATGAAATAAGTTTATTTTCGAACAGCTCTAGTTTTTATGAAATTCATTTTTTTATTGTTTTAAAGAAATGCTCGAAATAAAAGCAATCAAAAAATTGTATTTTGAAAGT
Source organism: Hylyphantes graminicola (assembly GCA_023701765.1). Taxonomy (NCBI): domain Eukaryota; kingdom Metazoa; phylum Arthropoda; class Arachnida; order Araneae; family Linyphiidae; genus Hylyphantes; species Hylyphantes graminicola. Next base: position 15,566,084 of record CM043120.1, on the reverse strand, counting down.
TTTTTTTTAATGTAATCAGAAAACTATTTATAAAAAATGTCTTTAGTTTATAATTTATCCGTAAATTGGAGTGTCTTATGCTGCAATCCTGTTGCATCTTAATGTGCAATGAATAATTAGAAATTAACTACCAGGATAAGTTTGAAAATCAAGAAATGGCGAGAATAAAAGTTACCAAAATCTTATAATTTCTCTATTATTCCTCGTTCGTTGCCCGCATGATCAAAATTATTTACTCTAAAGTCTTGTAGTAACTTATCCGAATTTCAGAGTGAAGATGAAATGGACTTTTTCATACACTCAAAAAAAACGTAGAACCACTATAGGCAGGGCCGGATTTAAATATTTGCCGCCTGTAGGCTACGATCAAGTTGGCGTCAGATATAGTTTTCTTCACTATTTTTTTTCTTTCTACATATTAGAATCATCCATGTACACTCTAAATACAAAGTGAAATAATAGGTGAATTTTTTTTAACTGTTCTACTATTTGTCTTTCACCTTCTAAATCAGGGGGAGAATCTAATTGCCCTCGCATCAGCTTCCATGGTTTACTACTAAATATTAGTACTATATATACATGTACGGTTTACAAGTTAATGCAAATTATTTGTTTCTTAAAAATAATAGTATCGTTATAATAATTTTTTAAGCCGAATGCCGCTTTAATTGTTTGCAAAATGTGCCGCTCTAGGCTCCTACCTAAAATACGTTCCTTACCATAGGGGGGAGCAGTTATGCTTTAGTTCGAATTCAAAGTCACGTAACCCTCCCAAAGTTCTTTTGCAGCTAATATTTAGATTTATCAAGTGTAGGGTAGACTGACCAGTGACTGAACAGGCCCCAGTGAATGAACATTCGGTAAATATAATTAAAAATAAAGGATTGAAAATCTTTCCACTAGATGGATTGGCAACACTGACTTCCCATGTAGTAGGAAGCTATCTGACATATGGTTGGTTGTCCTGGTCATTATGTAATGGTGTTTTTTCACTGGCGAACGCAGTTCCTTAAACGTTCATTCACTAGTTAGTCTACTCTACACGTTTTATTGTGTAAAACATTCTTACTTGTCTGATAGTGTTCCGTATATGGGAGTACCAATTATGCTACCCACATTGGCCAATGTCATGACCATACTTGAGTAGTGGCTTCTTTCACAGACCATGTTCCACTGAAATGAAAGATAATTAATTACCTCTTTGACGTTTAGCTATTAAAATTTTTATTAAAAACCACGTTCACTATAAATATTATGAAAATATAGGCCATATAATTTCAATAAATTGGAAAAAAAAATGTTAATAATCTTGACTTGAAATTGTTTATAAAACACTTTTGTTTAACTGTTTATGTATAGGGTGGCCCAAAAGTAGGCTTACAGTTAGTTAGGTACACAGTTATTTATGCATCAACAGTTACTTTTCGAAAGCATTCAGTTAAATATGAGTCAGCATTAAATATGAGTCGGTGCTCCTCTCTCAGATTCCAAGCAGTGACAAATAAAAGCACAAATTTTCCAACAGCACAAATCATTTTATAGGATAGCTGGCAGATGGCGAGATTCAAAGTTTCATACTCTGGAAAGATTATTTGATTATTCCTCAAGCATCAAATAAATATTTTAAAGCTATCTCGAGACTAAACCAAACGAAGTCCACGAATCGATACTCTTTGGATAAGATACGCTGTAGTACGACTTTATTTTAGCCAACCAACAAAAATAAGCACGATTATGTCCAGATACCTGTTCTAAATCACCCTAAGTTCTTACCAATGGTATAGCATTAATTGTAAGGCTACTTTTGGGCCACCCAGTATTTAGAAAAAAAACTAAAGTATTTTATCGACATGTTTTAGACATACATATTTTAATTGCATTACAAATCCTTAACTCACATTTGTTTTAATTATTAAATGTACATAAAACAAACAAACACTTTATTAGTACAGAACAAACATACAGAAAAAAAATCTTAACATAGGGTAGAACAAGAACCCAGCAACTTATGTGTCTTATTAATTATAATTATGCTTATTTTAGTTACACATATGGGGTTCTTGTTTTACCCCCTTGTGACGATTTTTTTTCTGTTATGTTTGTTCTGTACTAATGAAGTGTTTGTTTGTATAAATAATTACTTAGTTAAGTCATTCCAAGTCTATATTTACTTAAAAAATTTAATTACATCGAAATTTAAAAAAATATATTTGTTTTGATTAACTTATGTAAATAGTTTTCACTACATTTAAAAAATTTAGTTATATCAATTTACTAAATGTTTTCCCTATAAGCTTTTTTCCTATTTAAGAATATGCTTTCACAAATTTATATAAAAATATTTATTAATAAATTTATACAAAATAACCAATAAATTTACGTAAAACTGTTATTTTATAAATTTGATTTGGAAAAACGTTAAATAATAATGATATATTGGTGGACTATTATATCCTTCTCAAAACTTAATGTGCATTATTGAATTTTTTTAAATATTTATTTTTGCAATTGTATCATCCAACAATGTTAATTGATTAAATTTATCTAAGATATTTATCCTATAAATTTAAGCAAATAATATTTTAGTAACTTATTATATTTTATTCAAAATTCATTTGATTATGAATCTTTGTAATAATCGCTGATTAGATCACAACATATGAATGGATTATAAGTATTTTATGTAACCAAATAAAAAAGTTCTACTTGAAAGTTAGTAATACCATGATGGCGTCCCTATTAGGTTATAAATGCCCCCACAATTTCTGTAAATGCAATATTCTCGGGGAAAACATTGACGTCACATTACATTTCCATATAGTGTGACCGCAGTAGAAGCATGTTAAGTCTATCAAGAAAAGCAAAAATAATGCTAAAATCGAACAAAATTATATATTTTGTTTGGTTCTTTAATTGGGAAGTTTCTGGAATTAACATTCATTCCAAGTTAGTTCTTTAATTGGGAAGTTTCTGGAATTTTCTGACATTAGGAATAATTTGTGGTTTTGTTTCTAAGAAACGTTGTACTTTCCAGGTAGAGCTTATCTTGTTTGGGCAATTTATGCAGCAATATTTCCAATACCAATGACAATATGACCAAACAAACTTGGTAACTTCACAACAGGAGTTTCGACCTAGACTTTTCAACATACTGACAAGATTTACATAAAACTTCTTCAGAAACCATTGATGGTTGGATTTTTGAATTTATACAGCTTTGAGTGAGCAGTTTAAATAATGATATTATTTTATTATTCAGAAAAAAAATTGGGTTTTTTTTTCGCTGGCCACGATGGGCAAATTGCTGGACGCCAGCTCCATAACTTTGAGTGAAAACCATATTGGTGTGAAAACCGTAAAAAGAATGCGTAATTTTTTTCAATTAGTACTTAAACTAAAAGATAATTAAAACTGAATATTTTTACTATCACCACATACATAATTTAAAGACAATTAGAATTAGAAATATCTTTTTTTAAAAATCGGTTGCAGGACCTTTTTTAATCCGGTCTTGATTATTCATCACATTACATTTCTATATATACTAATTTAATCAAAAAAAAATTTACCTTGGTAGCAGCTGTTTCATCAAAATGTTCCTTATCATATCTCCACCCCCTATCACAAGGCACTAACAGCGTATCATTCTTCAGATGCCATCTATCATTCATCAAAACCTCGGTGTAATTCAAATCATATCTGAAGCAGGACGAGTTGCCTTCAGGTGCAATGATGCTTCGCTGGGCCGCGATGGATAAATTGCTGGACGCCAGCTCCGGTACGTTACACCAGTGGTCTGGTGTGAAGACCATGAAAAGGATGTTCATGGAGAACCATGGCAAAAGTGCTGCGGATGGTACTAGGAAGACCCAGATGAGTCTTTTCTGGTACTTGCCATAGTCACCAATGTCTGCAAGGAGATCTTCAAATTCCAGTTCGCTTTTGAGTGGTGACATGGTCAAACAGAGGAGGAAAAGTTCGAGTTTGTTGAATTGCTATTAAAAGAATATCACTTGAAGCCAAGTCGCTCTATTTGATTACTTATTTTTGAAGATTGCCTCTGGAGTTTGAATGAGTTTATGGATTTTTGTTGAAACTTTCTTCTGTGTAGGAACTGGAATTACAAACTTTAATAGACGTTGTCTAATTGTAAATTGTTCTTCGATACTTAATGAGCAAAATTATTATATAAATGAGTGCCCAAAAGCATTAGAAAATATTCATTCACATATGAATACCTCCGAGAGTAGAAAACCAAATTTTTAAATGAAAGATTTCTTGAGTTGCTTATTGGTGATTCTTTCGAAGAATCTTCTCAAAATTCAATTAATAAAAATATTCGATGAATTAGATTTTACACAAGAAGACTAAAATTCGACATAATATTAAGACAATTTTTTTTTCTCGCAGAACTTTTTAGTAGCTCATCATCATGAAACTGATGGCGGATAAAGTTTCGTTCGAAGCGATGTCCGAACAAAACAGATTTTGGCGGGTTCTTGCAACTCGTCCGAAAACCATGTGTTTTCCCCAACTCCGAGCCAATAGCCTTTTCTTCCGATGCAGAAATTCCCCCACCGAACCAGCTGGAGGAAAAAAATCAAGTTTCTTTTGCACGTCAGAGATTCGCTTTAATAAGAAAGTTAAATGAATGTGCGGTAAGGAATAACTGGACGATAAAGAAAATGAGCACATGTTGACCTTGCCGATTTCTATTGCGAGGGTCGTTTTTTCGTTGCCCATGCGAATTCGAGGAAGAAAAGCTATACCCGGGATGAAGAAAGAATTTTCGGTGGAAATTATTTGGTTGTTATGGAATTATTTTCATACAAAAGAGCCTAACAGCAAGTGGTTTACAGGAATGGGAAAATGGCGCGTAGAAAATATAGCTTTATTTATCAAAAATTTACTTTAGTTATTCAGTTTGGTAAAATTAATAATGCCATACAAATTAGTTCATTTAAACTTTTGGTAACACATGTTTGGCTTTTGGCTTTATAGCATACTGCCCATAATTCCCCCATATGACCCTACTGCTTTAAATTTTTAAAGATGCATGTCAAGTTTTGTAAATAATACTGTACAGAAGGTATAGCAATAGCATTATTTTATGGAACATCTTATATTCGTCCCTTTTTTTGAGCAAAATATGCTAAGTCACAATTTTGAAATTTTTGGTAAAATATATAATTATAATTTTTTTACAATAATAATAACTTCTTTGAATATTTCTTGAACGGTCATGTGGTTAAGGGTTAAGACTCCCTTATTATTGTGAAAATTTGTACACAGTCAGAATTTTAAATTAGTTTTGCTGAATAATTTTTTAATTAAATTTGAAAAAAAAATCAAATGTTTTCTCCACTAGCAAAATTGGTCAAGATTATTTGTAATAATTACGAAATTAAAAGAAAATTTTACACATTGTATTTTCTCCCTCAGTAGCACATATAATTTATAAATCATAAAAGTAAAATTTAAATAAAATATGAAACTAATTTAATTTTTTATTATTATTATTATTACTACTATTCAACTTCTTAAGTAACAAAAAAATATAAAGTAACCTATATGTAGTGTAATCGTTTCCTGCTGCCTATTTTTAGCCTCCATTAGGAGCTTTAACACAGCCAATAAACGCCTCGTAATTTAGAACCCTGGTCAAGTGACGAGGTCGACACCTGAGCGGGTACCGAACGGAACTTCGAGCGACATAAAGTAACCTATAAGTAGTGTGAATATTTTCGTAATGATCATAAACATTCATTAAAACAAAATATTAGTTGATAAAAAAAACATTATTGGTTTGATGGATAAGGGGCGTGGTGAAAGGGGGGCAGTAAAATATTGCCCCTTACGTCTGGTTCCGCCCCACGGCCCTGACAGAACGGGATTAAGCTTGATTAAAGAAGTAAAAGAGCAAAGAATTCAACAATGTCAAGTCCAAAAGCCGACTCTTTTGAAAGCAAAGTTAGTCGTTGAGAAAGTTATTTCATAATGAACTGTTACGCCGAATCCTAGAAATCCTAGAAAGTTTCCTAGAAATCCTAGAATCCGAGAAAGTTTCCTAGAAATCCTTGAATCCTAGAAAGTTTCCTAGAAATCCTAGAAAGTTTCCTAGAAATCCTAGAAAGTTTCCTAGAAATCCTAGAAAGTTTCCTAGAAATCCTAGAAAGTTTCCTAGAAATCCTAGAATCCTAGAAAGTTTCCTAGAAATCCTAGAATCCTAGAAAGTTTCCTAGAAATCCTAGAATCCTAGAAAGTTTCCTAGAAATCCTAGAATCCTAGAAAGTTTCCTAGAAATCCTTGAATCCTAGAAAGTTTCCTAGAAATCCTAGAAAGTTTCCTAGAAATCCTAGAAAGTTTCCTAGAAATCCTAGAATCCTAGAAAGTTTCCTAGAAATCCTAGAATCCTAGAAAGTTTCCTAGAAATCCTAGAATCCTAGAAAGTTTCCTAGAAATCCTAGAATCCTAGAAAGTTTCCTGGAAATCCTAGAATCCTAGAAAGTTTCCTAGAAATCCTAGAATCCTAGAAAGTTTCCTGGAAATCCTTGAATCCTAGAAAGTTTCCTAGAAATCCTAGAAAGTTTCCTAGAAATCCTAGAATCCTGGAAAGTTTCCTAGAAATCCTACAATCCTAGAAAGTTTCCTAGAAATTTCAAAATTAAATATGGTTCAATTGTATTGGCATATTGTAACAAAAGTTGAACTAAACAGTTGATTTCGTCAATTTGTGTCTTAGATTATAATAGTAGGTTTTAGATTTTGAATTTAGTCCCTTTGTTTGCATGTTAGTCTTCAATATTTATTTTAAAACCCAAGTATATAACAACTATATTGTAATAAGTTTATGTCCAATATTATCATAAAATTTGTTTTGGTAAATTAAATTAACTCAATTCTTTTAATATTTTTCCAAAACTTCGCAATTATTAATAATTGTTGTGTTTTACACAAGTATAAAACATTACGTTTTCTACCCTACAATTAAATTTAATATTTTGGAAATACTTCAGCGAAAAATTTCGAAATTAGTTTTTAACTTTATTAATTTAATTAAAAATAATAATTTTACGAAATTGCATTAATCTGTAGAAATATAGTTTGAATAGTGTTTAGAATAGAAGAATTATAAATGCAAATATTATTAAAAATAATATAAATAAACTAAAAATGTTTTGTGTTAACATTTTATGAACATTGTAATATACGGAAAGCGCTTCTAAGAACAAGAGAGAAAAGTTTTGTCTCATGTATCCTTAAGATGCTTAGGTTACATAAGAAATATTGCTTCTGGAACTGGTTTGTAACATTTTATGGAGTCCCGATATCAGATTAAGATTGCGTAAAAGTGAAACTTCGTCGCGACATGGGGGAGTGGGTATTATATATATAAATTGCACAATTACGACCTTAATGCCTCGTGTCTGAAAAATGATATTATCGTAAACGGATCAACTCCTTTTTGTTATGTTCTATCCTAAGGGACACACAATTTAGTTGAAGAGTAATCTTATTTTCACTGTATATGATTCAAATTCAAAATTTCAACTGAAAATTTAATGTCTTTAAATTGTTTTAAAGTTTTTTTTTCTGCTGGTATGTGTTCATAAATGACGGCTACATACTTTCAATTTTAAAATATAAGAAATAAAAATTGAAAAAGATGAAAATTATAGGCTTTATAGAAAAACTGATGTACTAAAATCGTAATAGTAATACAAAGTTAAATAAAGTTAAATGCAAAGTGTATTTAATAATTATTGTTATAAAATTAAAATAGTCATAACTCTCGACTTATGGCGACAATTCTTGAAATTTTATCTCTTAAAAGTTAAATAATAGGACAATTCTCTCTTCAAATTTTCCTTTTGTTGTTATTGCACTTTTCATATTCGTTTTTAAAAAACTAATTTTAAAGCTATGCTTTCAATCAAAATTTGATTTTGAATCTTAATGCATTTAGTCTAAGAGAGTGACCATCCCTCTTAAAGGTTCTTAATTATTTGTTTATTTAATTAAGTATTTGTTATTTTAAATGGGATTAAGTATTAGTTATTTTAAATGGGATTAAGTATTTTTAATTGCGGCGGATGTTAGGTGACTTATATTTGATTGAAGCTGTGATGTGCTCATATTTGAGAACATTTTTTTTTAATTAAGTGATAATCAAGGGATACTGAATTTTAAATTTGTCAATTTTTACCACGATTTTAATAACAGGTGACTTCTTGTTTAATAGTGAGGAACTGATGAAAAAAAACCCGCATTCTTCTTGATATACGAAGACGTGTTGAGGAAGTTAAGTAGACCAGTTCTACTTCCCTTTCTATAATTTATTATCTTGATCAATTTAATTCGGTTTTCACTAGATATCGTACAGAATTATTGAATTACTAAATATAAAACTCTCTATTATTTACATAATTGTGTTAACGAACAAAATTGTTTTGAATAAACTTTATTTAGGTAATAATTAAGGTAAGGTAGGCGAATACCCAAAATTTCCCAAAATTCTAAATTTTTTACTATTGCTTTAATCTTTTCCAAATTTGGCATAGTGATTTCAAATATAATGAATAATACTATTTAGGCTTTTGTTTTTATTTAAATATAATTTATTTATTTTAAACGGTGTTTTTCTACTAAAAAAAGAAGTTTACGCCAACAGGTCTACCACATTGAATTTTCATCTTATGAACATTTATTATGTGTTAAATTCTTCGTTTTGAACTGATAGGTGCAATGACCCTCTAGAGTTACATACAAATTACAAGAAAAAAAGTTATTAAGAAAAATGTTATAAATTAACCACAAAAAAAGGATTTTTTTCGATTAACTTACACTTGGACATTTTTTTAAAAAGAACTTGTATACTTACACCAGATGTTAGAGGTTCATGGCACAGATATATATTGGAATAGCATCTGTGAAAAATTTCAGGTAAATTAATGTAAAACTTTTCATTCTAGAAGTGTTGGCGTAAACCCCTTTTTTTAGTTGAAAAACACCGTTTAATATAAATCAATTAAATTTAAATAAAAAAAATTGCCCAAAAAGCATTGTTCATTATATTTGAAATCACTATGCCAAATTTGGAAAAGATTAAAGTAATAGTAAAAATTTTAGAATTTTGGGTATTCGCCTACCTTAAGAGCTTCGCGAAATTTGCTTTTTCATTCTCTTTGATATGCGAATACGTGTGGAAGAAGACAAGTATACAACTTCTACTTCCTCTTCTACAGGGTGAGGCAAATAAAAGTGGCCCCAACGTGGAGAAAAGAATACGACAGAAACGTTGCCAAGTCAAAAACCAATACAAAAACAGGTTTGCTAACTGAAGCTACTGATCGCTTCAATATAATAAGAATAAGCCCAACCAAACGCTTGGCGACTTATTTGCCGACAGCTACGCTATGGTTCGAGAAGCTAATTGAATAAATATAAACAAGCTTTATAGAGCTGATTAAGAAAAGTTCTCACTAGTGATTATTTCGGTCTTTGTTTATCCTAGAGAATCGGACCTTTTTGTTTTTGGTAATACAAAACATTCTAAATTGATTGCAAGACCCGAAATTTGCATTATGGGACGTCTTCATACATTACGAACTAAGATCTGAACTCGCCACTAGTCTATGAGTAGCTCTAATGTGAAGCTAATCCAATAAAAAAAAGTACAAAAACGGGCCACTTTTATTTGCCTCACCCTGTAATTTATATCCTCTTAATCAATTTAATTCGTATTTTTACCAGTTTCAGGTATACTTACAACTATATACTGGAAATAATATAATTTTAATGGTTCTATAAATATATCTTACTGAATAACTTAATTTAAAGCTCTCGAATATCTTTATAATAATTGTAATAAATAAAGTTACTGTAAAAATTTTTTAAGGAGGTAGTCTAAATTGCAGGTTGTCAAAATTTGTGCAAAGTGGTTACCTTACCTAAAGGTTCCCCATGATTCCCTTCACTTCGGCAAAAAATATTTAAATTTATTCATTTGGATTCAAAATATTCAATTAGTTTTTAAAATTAATTGTTTGACTAAAAATTATAATTAAATATTTGTTAAGAAACAAAATTTAATTTAAATAATCCCCTTTCCTTATACAACATTGGTGAACTTTATTCATTTAGTTACTTTCGTATTCATTAAACGTTTTTAAGTGACCTTTGTAGTAAAAATACGATCAAAAAGCCTTGGAGGAAATATGAAATGTCGCATTTGATAGATATTGAGGATTAGAATATGTTTCCGATCAAAAAACTCTCTTATATCAAGAAAAAAAGTAAGCTCTTTTAAAAAGTCCCCAGTCATAACAGGATCAAATATTGATATTAGATCTCCATTTTTGGTTGGAATGAGTATCTCCCTTTTATCACGGAGCTGATTTTTTTTTTAAATTTTGAATTAGTTTTTTAATTAAAAATTAAAAAAAAAAATAGTCTCTCTATATTAAAGTAAAGCCTTTTAAAACATCCCCAGCCATAGAATAATAAAATATTGATATTAGAACTCCATTCTTTTTCTCGAATATGTTTCTCCTTTTAATCTCGGGACGTAATTTCTTTTTTTTTTTTCAAATTTCCAATTAGTTTTTTAATTATACATTAAAATAAGGCCGACGATAACAAAAATGTGATTCTTTTCTGCATTACATTAAGAGAGATTAGAAAGGTGCCACTGCTTCTGCTACAGAAATTGATAGTTATATTAAGATTAGGTAGGTACAGCTGCGGAAATAAAAAAAGTACCACTAGTTATTATTTCAGCCATTAGTCACCCTATGTAATCGGACCTTTTTGAGATTGTGAACAATTAACGTTCTGAGTTAATTGCATGACACAAAATTTGCATAAGGGGCCGTCTTCATACTAAAAATGTTACGAACTTTGAAATTTCCAATAGCAACACCCAAATTTAATAACTTAGAAATGTTAAGCACCCTCGAAAACCCTTAAATCTAAGTTTTTGTTACATTTGAATGAATATTAAATGAGTTAGTGGATCTTTTGGGGACCATTTCTAAATGACAAGCAAGCATGCATGCAAGGCAGTCTTTATTTATCAATTACACATGTAATCTTATACACAGTTCCCTAAAGGGTAATTAAAAAATATTTTGGGATTTACTCAGCAAGTTATGAATAAAATTTTTTAAAAATTGGGATTTCGCTTAAACTTCCTGTCTTGAATTTATTTCTGTAAAAATATTAAGGGGTTTCTGTTCATATTTTTTTAAAAAATTAATATAATAATTATTAAAAAATATAAAAATTGTTTTAAATACCTCAATATTGAATTCATTTTGTTTGGACTATTATAATTTCTTTTCAGTAAAAAATTCGTTTCATTATCTTAATTATTTATAGATTGGGATAGTTTTTTATGTGCAACTCATTTAACATTATGGGACCTAGACTTTGCACGTCTCTAACTCCCCTAATAATGCTTAAAAACTAACAAAATTTGGCATTTCGTACTAACATAGGTCATAGATTTGAAATATGGCCTCAAAAAGGGGTGTTATTATTGGAAATTTTAAAGTTAGTAACATTTTTAATATGAAGATGACCCCTTATGCAAAATTTATGTCATGCAATTAACTCAGAATGTTAATTATTTACAATTTCAATAAGGTCCGATCCTATAGGGTGACTAACGGCAGAAATAATCACTAGTGGTACTTTTTTTATTTCCGCAGCTGTACAGCTGTGGAAATAAAAAAGTACCCACTAGTGATTATTTTGGCCGTTAGTCATCCTATAGAATCGGACCTTTTTGACATTGTGAACAATTAACATTCTGAGTTAATTGCATGACACAAAATTTGCTTAAGGGGCCATCTTCATATTAAAAATATTACTAACTTTAAAATTTCCAATAGCAACACCCCTTTTTGAATCCCTATTTCAAATCTCTGACCTATGTTAATACGAAATGCCAAATTTTGTTAGTTTTTAAGCATTATTAGAGGAGTTAGAGACGTGCAAAGTTTAGGTCCCATAATGTTAAATGAGTTGCACATAAAAAACTATCCCGATCTATAAATAATTAAGATAATGAAGCGAATTTTTTACTGAAAAGAAATTATAATAACCCAAACAAAATGCATTCAATATTGGGGAATTTAAAACAATTTTTATATTTTTAAATAATTATTATATTATTATTTTTAAAAAATATGAATAGAAACCCCTTAATATTTTTAAAGAAATAAATTTAAGACAAGAAGATTAAGCGAAATTCCAATTTTTAAAAAATTTTATTCATAATGTGCTGAGTAAATCACAAAATACCTTTTAATTAGGGGACTGTGTTTAAGATTACGTGCGTAATTGATAAATAAAGACGGCTTTGCATGCATGCTTGCTTGTCATTTTAGAAATGGTCCCCAAAAGGTCCACAAGTGATTTGATTGAATAACTCGTCAAATATTCATCCAAATGTAACAAAAACTTAGATTTAAGGGTTTTCAAGAGTGCTTAACATTTCTAAGTTATTAAAATTGGGTGTTGCTATTGGAAATTTCAAAGATCGTAATATTTTTTATATGAAGACGGCCCCTTATGCAAATTTTGTATCATGCAATTAACTCAGAATGTTAATTGTACACAATCTCAAAAAGGTCCGATTCTATAGGGTGACTTACGAATGAAATAACCTCAAGTGGGTACTTTTTTTATTTCCACAGCTGTACGTTTCCGTTTCCGCAGTTTTCCCTGAAAAGGGATTTTTTTCCCGATAGGCGGCAAATTACCGTCATTTGCCCTGCATGTGAACGCGCTTCATATTTCGTTGGCACCGAATACACTGAATAATAATGGTATACTGAATACTCAGGTGCTGTCCTTGGTATCTTTCCATGGAAAAAATTTCTATTCACTGTTATCTGGTCAGAATTGAAACATACTAATAATATCCCACAAAAAAAAATTCATTTGCCTCTGTTCTAGATCGTCTCTTACCTTGAACGTGCATATTTTATTGCAAACTCTTCATAGTAAAATTTTTAGGTGTCAATCAGTTTTTCTTCACACCAAACCGTTACTTAAAGGCCGAAGAGCAAACATTCATGATAGCGTGCAATAAAAAAAACCAATACTAATAATGCAAACCAGTAAGTAGTTTTTGCCTTTCATGTAAACAAAGTGTTTTGGTTTAGAGGTGTTGTTTTGTGAGCACTTTCTTTTACTATGTATTAAAGTTTTAATATTTTATGAAAAATGAAACTTTGAAAAGGAGCGATAACATGTAGAGAATTGTAGTTTTTTGTGCTTAATGTAATAATTTTCATTTATGTTAAAGTAAACTATTTTTGAAAAGTGCCAACTTATTAACAAGGGAAATATGGTATGTTTCTTACAATGGTAACGTCATTTTATCTTATTTGAAACTACTTCACGATTTAATTAGCATTTAGTTTATTGCTTTTAAATGTTTTAATTTTTGGAGCATTTCCAGAAGCTAATCTTTTATTTATGGACAATGTGCTCATATTGTTTTGTTTGTGAGTTGCTATGTGACTTTTTTGAACTTGTAGGAAACGAAATGTTAAGTTTTATTTTTCCATTTCTGTTTTTTCAATATGGCGAGAACTTCTCATCAATTTTTAAAACCTACATCTAGTAAAGAATGCAGAGTTGATTTTGAATTTTCTTTTAATTAATCCTGCATTTAATTTGTAAAGCTTAGAACAATAGTACCCAACAGGGATCAGGTTTACTGTATGGTCACCCTTGGCGAGATTTTTTCGGATTTGGCGATAAATATATTTTTTCTTGAAACCAGTCTGACTTCGACTTATGATTCAAAATCTCTGACTTTGCTTTGACGATGTTTTCTGGCAACCCTATCTGACAGTTGAGACAAAGAAGTCGCCAAAATACTGACTTTTGGCGTGATTTTGGAAAGTTCGCCAAGGGTGGAGGTGCAGTAAATTTCTACCGAACAAAAGTTATATATAATTTGGAGTAAGGGTCTATGTTTGTAAATATTAAAAGATATCAAATGCAAAACGAGAATCTGTGACTTTTTTAAATTTTATTTTGATTTACAATAATAACTACTCTTCTCTTCAATAGGCAGCACCAATCAAAGATGTTGAACTTACAGACAAGCTCCCTACCAAGCTATTTCTGGACAAACATTGCGAGTACATATCTTCATATGGGAAAAAGAAAGATGATTATGTAAGTTTTATTTTTAACTATGGGACTTTTACAATGTAATCATTTGAAAATACCAAAACAGTGCCAACCAATTGGAAATATTGATACTTTTAAATAAAACATATGCCAAGACTTACTGAAAATTGACAAGTAAATAATAAAGGGTAAAATGTTGCTACCTCCTTCTTCCATCCTGATCTTGTTTTAGAAGACAACCTCCAGTTTTGCATTTTTATCAAAATCCTCATTGACACAGTCAATCCATCGAAGCTTGGGGGTCTCTCTTGCTCTGGTGACGATAGGTTTACAGTGGAAGACTCTTGATGTTAAAGAGTCACGGTTCATTCTGCACGGATGTCTAGCAAATTTCATCCGGTTGCCTTTTATGTAGTTGATGATATCTGCCTCCCTATATATCTTATACAGTTCACTATTATATTACTTTACAGCAATCCTGATCTCACACGACTTAATATTTTTTGTTTACTTTAAACATGGTCCTTACCTATTACAAAATCTGGACATTGCAGCACACTGGATAAGTTTGCTAGTTGGTTGGGATTATCCAGTGAGTTGTCTCAGTTTAAAGTGCCATTGTCTAGTATTTAGAAATGTGGCATATATTTTTTTTTTACGCAATCCTATATTATGGAACATGTTGTTCTTCAAAGTAAAAAAAATTTCGTTGCCTTAAAAAAGGAAGTTAAATATATATATATATATATATATATATATATATATATATATATATATATATATATATATATATATATATATATATATAAAATCCTTATTGGTATAACATTATTTTTATTATTGTTTTATGTTTTCCAGGAATATTGCATTACAGAATACCTGAGACTCAGTGGAATGTATTGGGGTCTGACAGCCTTAGACTTAATTGGGCAAGTGGACAAGCTGGACAAAGAGTCTGTTATCGAATTCATAAAGAGTTGCCAGCACAAATGTGGAGGGTTTAGCTCTAGCATAGGCCACGATCCTCATATACTCTACACTCTGAGTGCCTTGCAGGTATTTTTTTTATAGTCACTGATATCAGTCCTAATAAAATTTGCAGAGCTTGTTTGAATTTATTCAAAAACTACTACTTAAAAGTTCTTCCTTGAGCAACTAATAGAAATAAGGAAAGCTTAAAACTAGGTTTAAGTGTAAAGATATTTATTTAAAAGTTAAAAAACCAAACATGCCACTTGCACCCATCACTGCTCACTGAGCATGCGCATGTTACATACCTTATATGGCAACCAGTCAATCATGTTGCATTTACATAATCTTCATGAAAAATGATATCATACATTATTGTGTAGTACATATTATAGTAACTATTAATATGGCCAAATTGCTCTTTGGGAGTAGTACATACTATAGAAAAATTAGGAAGTTTTTTAAGGAAGAGCAATTGAATTTAAACTTATGAATCATGGACGATCTCATTATTTTTCTAGGAAGTAAAAGACAATTTGCTCTTATAATGTTTGCTTGCCGCTTTTTTTAATGTTAGAATTATTAAGACAAATAGTCATTCTAAACTTTTTGTTCTTGTTAAGCGGAATTTTGCCGAAATCGATTTCACATTGAGAGATTTTTTAGCATTAGCTTAGGCTTTATAGGCCGGGGAACTGCTTTCAGTTCATCTAAAGTGAAATTTCATATTAAGTGAGTTCGTTTTAATGAGGTTCATTTATACTTTGTGTTAGATTATAACACTGTATGTTTTTTTTTTTTTTAAATTTTAACAAAGTGTGAATATCTTTTATAACATTTAACAATGTGTGAATGTTTTTCTTTAGATATTAACAATGTATGATGCAGTCGATGTCATAGATGTTGAGGAAGCAGTCAACTTTATTAAAGGTCTGCAACAAGAGGACGGAAGTTTTGTAGGAGATAAATGGGGTAGGTTATTTTTCATGTATTTCTAGTTTATTTTTCTACTTTTTATTAATTAAATATTAATTTATTTAAATGAATAGAGTCAATCTGTCTCTTCTGAATTCTTAACTAATCTCATACTATCACAGGGGAAGTTGACACCAGATTTACATTCTGCTGTGTTGCTAGTCTTGCTTTAATTGTAAGTAGATAACAGTTATTATGATTATGCTTTTTATTTAATAGGCATTATTTCACGAAGTTCATCAATAAAGCTGTCTAATTTTGTGTGCATCAGTTTAATAGGAATAAAAGGATATGTTTGGCATAGCTTATTATAAAAAAAAATAATAATTCAAGAAATTAAAGAGGTTCTAAGTGACAATTAGTGCTCTAAAACTACTTGTTTTAAAATTATTAATAGTGAAATTTATGTATTTTAAACATATCCTTAGTCACTTCTTACAATTTAGATTAATTTAAATATGAAAATGCTTCTTCTTTAACTTGTAATGGTGTACTTACAACGATAATGCAGGCTCTTAAATACTCAGGAAAGTAAATTACCATTGATAGTTAGATTTTTTCATGTAATTAAAACCACATGTTTAAAATTAGCCCTTGATCACACCAATATGTTTTCTAGAAACGATTAGATGAAATAAATATGAACAAGGCTGTTGAATTCATAATGTCTTGTATGAATTATGATGGAGGTTTCGGTTGCAGGCCTGGCTCTGAGACGCATACTGGGCAGGTATTTCTTACCTTTCTAATTAATTTTTAGATGACTCTTCTTTTTTTTAAATTTGAAAGAATTAAAAAAAAATAGTAAGTAGGTATTAGGCTTATTGAAAATGTCCTTCCGCATCCCCTTTTCTTCATTCGGTTACATTCTTTTGATTTTAATTTTTTTTGTTAGACAGTTATTAGCAATGATATATAAGGTAACTTATCCAAGCAATCAAAATCGCCTCTGATTATTGTCTGGCATATTAAACATTTCAAATTATCAGCACCAAATTTATCTAGTAAATATGCACTATCATTCACTTTTTTGCCTTTTTTATTTAGTGGTGTTTGTTCATTAAAAAATTCCTTTGATAAAAATAAAAGTTTAAAATGTAGACTAGTTTTATTATAATGCAAATTGTAGTTAACAATGAGCTGAAGTTTTATTTCATTTGCAGATCTATTGCTGCCTGGGAACATTGTCCATTGCACAACAGTTGAACCGAGTAAATGCTGATTTGTTGGGATGGTGGCTCTGTGAGCGACAACTGCCATCCGGTGGATTAAATGGTGAGTTGGTTAACTATGCCAAACCATTACGATTGGAAATTGCTGCAGTTTTGAATGAGACTACAACTTGAAAATTTTAATAATTTGGTTATTTGTATTATATAAGATAATAACTATTAATAGTAATATTTGTAAATATAAGATAATGTATTATGTAAGATAATACAAAAGTATGAGGGCTGTTTTTTTTCAACCTCCAATGGACTGTAACAAAAAGACAGGTCAACATACAAAAAAGTTTTTTTACTAAAAGTAATGTACAATAGGTACTGCTTATTTTTCCACACAATCCCCTTGACGATTAAGCCTGACGATCATACCTGTAAGCAAGCTTTGATTTGAAATACCCTCTTCATAAAATGTAGTCGCCAAGAATTGGAAGGAAGTTTTGACTGTTTCGTTTTTTAAAAAAAGTAAATTTTGAAGCTTCACATCATTTTTTTTCTGTTCTCCAAGCCGCTGCTAGTCTATAATTCACTTATGGTGAACCATTGAGTTTTCCTAAACACTTGGTCAACTCGGTGGACAATACTGTCTGTAGCGGCAGACCTTGCTTCCTTGGTCCCCTTCTTCGTGAACATCAGTGTTGTTCAGCAAGTTGACCAAGTCTTTAGGGAAACTCAAAAGGTTTACCATAAGTGAACTATTGATAAGCATAGTGGCTTTGCCAAGTTGACGTGGAACTCAAAGAAACCGTCACAACTCCTTTTAAATCATTGGCAGCTTACATTTTATGAAGAGGGTATTTATTTTAAAGCTTGTTTACAGTTATAACAAATGCTTTAATGGTCAAGGTGATTATATGGAGAAATAAGCAGTAAATTGTACATTACTTTTGGTAATTTTTGTGTGTGTCTTGACTCTTCTTTTTGTTACAGCCCATCAGAGGTTGAAAAGAAAAACAGCCCTCATATATAATTGCATTAACCCTCTAACGCTTATTTTTGCATAAAAAAACTCGAATATTTCGGAATATCAATACTTTCTTATTTATAAATGGGCCTTAATTTTTTATTTTTTGAATTTGAAATATAGAATCAGCAAAATGTCTCCTTTGGTATACAATATTTTATATTTTTTTTGGAAAATTATAAAATACAATGCTAAAAAAAAATACTAAAACTACCACAGATAGAACACTTTCAGCAGTTCTAAAACTAACTTTGGTTTTTGGCATTGATCTATAAAAAATAAATGAATAAAGTCTGCTTATTGTCAAAAAAGTGGCCAACATCATATCAGAACAACAGTTGCAGATTTTTTTGCCTTCTTGTAACTCGCTGTTTTTTTTTTTTTGTTTTGCACTTTTTAACTGTTAATCAATACTAACAGGCAAAGATAAATGAATAATTATCTTTTGGCAATTAATTTTTAAACCCATCTTTAATTTAGCTAATCTTTTAAAGTATTTTTTTTCTATCTCTTGGTAGTCTGTATAAAAATTGATTTTGTGTAAAATAATAAGCAAACATTTCAATCAAGTATATTTTTTATTGAATTTTTTTTAAGGAGCAAATAAAGAACATTAAAATCTTTCACAATTTTTTTTTGTCGTATATTTCTTTACTATTTGTTTAGGTCGTCCTGAGAAACTACCAGATGTATGCTATTCATGGTGGGTGCTATCCTCTATGAAGATTATTGGAAGACTTCATTGGATTGATAAAGTAATTGTGTTTACTGTTTGAAAACAAAATCTAAAATATATGAGACAATATTCCCACTATTAAAATTCCCTTAAATATTGTGAATTATCTGTAGCCTTGCCACACATAGATAAAAATGTACCTTTGAAATAAAAACCACACGGTTACATCAGTTGCATGAATAGTTCAGTCATGATAGAAAGTTCTCGAGTGTATTTGCGCTACATTATCATTTTTTGCAACTTTAACAAGTCAATGCATTTTACTACTCACTTTTTACTTGAAGATGTAAGGTTGTGCATTTTTTGGCTGCCAAGCTTCGTCTCTGACCCCCATCATTTTTAAAATAATTTCTTTACAATTAATGAAAGATCTGGACGTACAAACTATCATCTTTTTTTAAAATGAACTAAATAATAATCGTCCTCTCATGTGTATAGTAGATGCCATTCTATTACATATATTGTACAACCACAAATGCAAATTGATATTTGTTTACTTATGTTAAATGGACACACAAAAAGGCAAAGGTGTCAAAAAATTAGGTTTTTATATGCCTGGCCCATTATTAATTAAATTAAACATTATTTAAGCAAATATGCATATAAAATTAGGAGCCAACAATACATTTAAGATTTTCATGCTTTCCAATATTTAACTTAATTTTGTTTTGTAACTGTTTAGTTTACAAATTTCCTTTCCAATTTTTTTTGATTGACTCGAATATTTTTTTTTCTATATTTATTAATTGTGGTTGATTTTTGTAAAGATGTTTGTATGTATTATTATGTACTAAAACATTTCAAAGGCCCTTAAATATTTCTGAATGTTTTTACTGAAAGTTCTCTTTGTTTGACAAATGTATGAAGAGTTCCCTGGGGAAGAACCCCTTTTATAGACTAGGGCTATGTCTGCAACGGGTCTGCTTGGCAACGCTAGGAGTCATCTCCTAAACTGTTGTGAATAGACTAGATTTGCCTTTGTTTTTATCACACGGCCCACGGGTTATCTCTATGATCATGACTTTCACCAGACTCTAGTCTGACGCTTGAACCATGGAAGAACCGACGGAGAAATCGGTTTCTGATTGCTACTAATCGCCAAAAAGACCTAAAAATGCACAGATTCTCAGTTGATATTGGGTTTTTCCCCTGTATTCTTCATATAGGCTTGTTAATTCATGAGTTTTAGCTTTCGGCTGAGCCCAGTTAACTAAGTTGAAATTCCTCTCTTGATCAAAAAAGTATATTCAACTAAGATTACATTTAATGATTTTTTTATATTTCTTTCTTTCGGTATTCTTACGATTTCTCTTTTTGATTTTCTTTCTTTATCAAAAATGTATATCTTACTAAGATGACTACTTATAACTTTTTGATATTTCTTTCTTTCGATATTCTTAAGAAGATTTCTCTTTTTGATATTCTTTCTTTATTAAAAATGTAAATAAAAACTAAGATGACTTTCTATAACTTTTTGATATTCTTTCTTTATTAAAAAAGTATATTTAAATATGATGACTTTTTTATAAATTTTTGATATTTGCAGGAGAAACTTAAACGTTTTATACTGGCTTGTCAAGATGAAGAAACTGGCGGATTTGCCGATAGGCCTGGTGATATGGTAATTGCATTATAGTGTCCTTTCATTGTCCTCTTACCTTCTAACTTTTACACAATTTTCAAAGTTTTTACAGAATATAGTTATAGTAGGTCTATCCAGAATGCAAGCTTCGAAAACATTTTCCTCCCCTTTTGCATGTTAGAAATTTGCATGTTATTTCAGTGTAAATAAAATGTTAAATTATTTAATTCAAAATTTATTTTTAATTAAATTTTTTTGAAGTAATGTAAAATGTAGCCTAGCCTCATTTTTTGCTTCAAAATGACGTTTCCCACTTGTTTGGGAGACTTGTGGTTCGTTCTGTAAAAGTGGGTGATCCAATGATTATAATCCTTCCACTTTTTACATAATAAAGGTAGTATGGAAGCTAGAAAGTAAAAAAAAAAATGGCTTTATAATTATGGCTTAATAATTCTTTAGTCCTTAATATTTACATTAGAAATTACATAGAGCCTTGGATGGAAAACAAATGAAGCCATCTAAAATTTTCAAGCTGATCTTAAGCTGTGCAGCCAAGCAATGCAGGCACATCTTATGGCTGGGTGCAAGATGCAAAATTTAAATCTTAAGGAATCTGTCATTAAAACTTGAGTAATGACTATTTGGGCAGTTGTATGTTGCCATACAATATCTGACTTGAAACAAGATTTTTATGTTTCCCTTGTCCTTTCAACAAAATGTTTTTAATTATTGCCTTTCCTTCATTGAATGCAACATATCACCAAATTATTTGCTAAAATGCTTGTTGGGGTGCATAACAAAAATGATCATGGCTTCAACTGTAAAACCTCTTTTAGTATTATTTTTCTCTAGGCTGCACCTACATCTTATTTCTCCTCCATAGTTTAAACTGAGTGTATCAAACAAAAAGCCCTACTGTCCTCCAACTTATTTATCAAAAGGCACATGAACAAAAATTTGCCAACGCAAAACCCAGAAGTTGGATGTAACCTGTAGTCTACTATGGTCCTCCACCTCACCCTGTTGGCAGCAACGATCTTAATCTCTCCCCATGACTTGTTAAGTTCTTTTAATTCCTTCTTGTTGATAGTTCTAGGCAACATTGTTTTTGGCTTCCCTTGTTTTCTTTTGCCTTTGATAAGCATTGATCCCTCTTTTTCTTTGTCCATGTGATAAGCTTTTAAAGAAAGTAATTGAACAAAAGCCCTATTGGTGATATTTCTTAAGTACTGCTTGTGTTAAAGGATTGATTTTTTCCCCCTCTTTTTGTCTTGATAGGTGGATCCTTTTCATACTGTGTTTGGATTGGCTGGCCTGTCTCTTCTCGGTGAAAAGAAAATAAAAGAAGTCAACCCTGTGTTTTGTATGGCTCAAGATGTCATCACAAGAATAGGTGTAAAGGTGGAATTATTAAAAATGTAACCTTAATTTGTATGTATTAAAACAATAAAAAAGTCTTATGAAAATTGTTGTACTTTATTAAATTTCTTTGAAATGAAGAGTACCCTTGAACTACTAGAGTATACCCTTCAACTTTTTTCTTACGTGCTAATTTTTTTCAAACAATTCCATTGCTTATCATTTCAGTAAAATATCAACGTAACATTAATCAGACAGGTTTAAAGATAAATTAATTTAGGATTTTAAAAATAGTGTAAATTTTTGTTTTGCGTTGCAAATTTTTTAAAGCATTTAAATATACCTTTGAATAACATACAAATCAATATCCAAGTGCTTGTATCTAAATAAGTATCTGGATAAATTTATTGCAAATCTTACATGTTTCTGTAACAGTACATTTTAAATTTTACTGAAACCATTTATTTGTTTTGTTGTGGCTACTTTATCGATTACAAGTTATTCAGGAAAATGTAAGGTAATAATTTTTAATTAGAAAACCAATGAATTTCAATGTATGAAAGAATACCTTAAGTTGTAAGTTTTTGTGATTTAAATTGCTCTTGAGGAATAAATCAGACACATAGAAAATCTACATTAAAAATTGACTTTAAACGTAGTAACCTCTTTTAATCGAATAAAAATAAGCTGTTCTAGTTAAAATATTTCGTAAAAATATGAAATTTGATTAAAAGATAAATATTTTGATTGATGTTAGTTCTTTAAAATACTTTAAATTTGTATCTAAATATCGGCGGAATTTCCATGTGTTGTCACTTGGCTTTGGCTCTAAATTAAGACGCCCGGCTCGTCAATAGCTCTAGCGCCACGAAATTTTAATCTAACCCTTACAAATACAGGGTGGTTATAAAATAGCGCTCGCTATTCGGAGTGGTATGTAGCTTGAATGAATAATCCAAATGCATCAAAAATTGAGAAACTTACTAATCAAGAAGGAGGGAAAAGAATGGAATCATAAAGAAGACAGAATCCTAAAAAAGAATAATCATAAAAAAACTAACTGGTTTCTTGACCAGAATCTAAATTACGAGGTGTCGTTAATTATGGCCAATTACGGACCGCAAGCTAATTACGCCTCGTAATTTAGAACCCTGGTCAAGAGACGATATTCTTTTTTACGAAAAACAATGGAATCATAAAAAAGAAACTCGTCTCTTGACCAAGGTTCTAATTACAAGGCGTAGCCAATTATGGCAAATTACGGCCAACACATCCAATTACACCTCGTTATTTAGAACCCTAGTCAAGAGACGAGTTTGTTTTTTATGATTCCATTCTCTTTCCCCCTTCCTAATTAGTAAGTGTCTCAAAGTCTTTTGCATTTGGATTATTCATTAAGGGGTCATATGAGTCTTAAAAATGTGCAAAGAAGCTATACTACAAAGAATAGTTTAGTCTTTCATGTAATTTTTTAACTACTCAATATATAAGTATAATTTTTTTATATGTAATTCTACAAGATTTATTTATTATAAAACAAAATTTAAAATTTATGAAAATTTAGCCAAAACTAAAATAAATGATATTAAACAAAAAGCTATTTGAACACATTGGGATTAGGCTTGCGCGGAAAATTTTGAGTTCAAAATTGAAAAAATGACCAAGAAAATGACTTTATATCTATAATAATAAAAGAAAGAGTCTGTCTGTCTGTGTGTATGTCTGTGGGTCGCAAAAGACCTACTTAGACTGCTCTAAAAAATTCGAAATTTTTAATATAGATTCCTTTTAATACCTACGTGTGCACCTGAGGCTTAGTTTTTTTCAGATTTGATTGTGATTTTTAATTAATATAATTAGTTTCAAAAACACGTCATCCACGTGGGATTGCGGGACCATAGCAGGGCTTGAAAATTCATGGTTTGCACTGAGAGTTGTTGGTGAGAGGGCGCTACGGTTTGCGTTTTGCCGGAAAAGATCCACCTCTACTTCCGGTTTGCTGTGTTTGTTTGCATTTTCCAGCGGCCATATGTACTTTCGTTTTCTTTAAATCAGCATAAGTTAAAAATAAAAGTAGAATAGACACTTGTTGCTGTGTTCCTCAATGCTCAATGAGAGTAGGAACCAATATCCTTTTATTAATTAAAGTGTATAAATTCCCCAAAGCTTTAGAGCGACGTGGATATTCAAACGATTCGCCGTTACCAACGGTCTCCAACTTTAAGTAATGCGATTTGTTCCAAACACTTCATTGAAGTTAAATATATTTTATTTATACAATATTGTAAAAAAATAAATAATCCATTTTCGATTTCCTAGTGAATCATTATTTAAAACTAATTTTTGACTGTAAAACAAGGAAGCCACATTTTGATCTGGGTGCCCAAATACTCACAGAAATTGACAGTGTGACACATCAAAAGATCCGTCTCTGCTAGAAAAGGAATACCACAACAGTTTTGGCAAAATATCTCCCCAGTCAGGTTTGGGTGGGTCCTTGTAAGATTTAACACAGGACATGAATAAAAACCAAAATTTCAGCTAGATGCTTAAAAACTAACTCAAATTGATTGTGTTTGGTATCAAAAGAAAGGTTTCAGGCTCTAGAAATAGAAAACATCCAAATTTTTGGCGCCACATGTCCCCAGAATGTTTTGGGAACAAATGTGTCACTTGACCCGGCCTCGTCAAGGGACGGGGCTTTTCGCAGGGAAACAGGCTTGGGATTTAAAATAGGCATGTACAGGTGCCAAATCTTGTATTAAAAGTTAGCTCGTGTCTAGGTGGTGGTGTACAGCTCAAAAAACATGACTTTGAAACAACAAATAGGGTCTCAGGGGATGGAGTGTAGTTTTTTATGGAACGAGGCCTTGTCGAGCAACGAAAGCCACATTTTGATCTGTGTGCCTAAATAATCACAGAAGTTGACAGTGTGACACATCAAAAGATTCGTCTATGCCTAGAGAGCATTAATACCACAACAGTTTGGGCAAAATATGTCCCCAGTGAGGTTTGGGTCCCCTTGTGAGATTTAACACAGGCCTTGAAGAAAAACCAAAATTTCAGCTGGAAGCTTAAATACTAACTCAAATTGATTGTGTTTGGTATCAAAAGAAAGGTTTTAATGTCTAGAAATAGAAAAAGTCAAAAGGTTTGGCGCCACATGTCCCCAGAATGTTTTGGGAGCAAATGTGTCATTTTACATGGCCTCGTCGAAGGACCGGTTTTTTCGCATGAAACTGGCTTGGGTTTTAAAATAGGCATGTACATCAGCCAATTCTTGTATTAAAAGTTAGCTCTTGTCTGGGTGGTGGTGTACAGCTCAAAAAACAAGACTTTGAAACAACAAATAGGGTCTCAGGGGTGGAGTGTGGTTTTTACATGGAACGAGGCCTTGTCGAGCACCGAAAGCCACATTTTGATCTGTGTGCCTAAATACTCACAGAAGTTGACAGTGTGACACATCAAAAGATTCGTCTGTGCCTAGAGAACATTACCCAAGTACTCGTGTGACGTCGAATATGACGTGATTTTTTGGTCATAAAATGCCCCTAAATTGACGTCATTTTTTTGGTGACAATGTCCATTTTGAAGACGTGATATTCGACGTCAAATAATGACGTTAATCTGACGTGAATAAATGACTCTTTTGTGACCATATGACGTGAACTTTTCGTTAACAAATAACGTGAATTTCACGAGAAAAGTGGACGTGAATTTCACGTGATAAGTGGACATGAATTTCACGTGAAAAGTGGATGTGAATTTCACGTGACAATACGACACGATTTTCACGTGATTAATTGACGTTAATTTTACGTGACCAAATGTCGCGCTTTTCACGTGATCAAATGACGTTAAGTTTACGGGATCATATGACGCTATTTTCACGTGATCAAATGACATTAACCTCACGTGACTATATGACGCGATTTTCACGTTATTTTTTTTTTATTTCTATGAAATTTTAGTCATGGTGTAAAACAAAATTTTTTTAAAAATATAATACAATATTTTGAATTACAGAGATATATCATTTTCAAAACATATAGTCCTTAAAAAGAAATTTATAAATTAATGACTTAACATTCTATTCATAAGTCATTAATTAAAAAAAATCTTTTACTACTTATTTTGAAAAAGATATTCCTCATAACTTCAAAATATTCCATAATATTTTAAACAAATTTGTATTTTACACCATGATTGAGATTGCATATAAATAAGATGAGAAAAGAAAACTGAAATTCAAAAACTATTTAGTACATAATTAAGAATTTTAAAATGATATTCATTTTTATTTGCTATATCTATATTTGCTTTACTATTTTTACTTTACTGAAATTTAGAGCTACAGATAGGCAATTATAAATCTTGATATTTTAAATAAATACAAAATCATTTAGAAGCAAAACATTTTTATTTGAAAAAAAAAACAACAAAATAAACAATTGAAGACATAACTGCTTTCATAAACAGACTTTCAAGGAGAAACTGAAAAAGAAAAAATAGGTAAATATAATATTAAAACTGTAAATATATATTCCCAGTATAACTTTTTTTTCACATAATAACCTTTCCCATCTAAAATAAGTCTAATCAAGTATTTAAAGGATTATAAATTTAGTTGTTTATTTTTTAATATTTTCTATATTTCCATAAAAAGATTCAATAACTTTGTCTTTACATTTTAAAAATGGAAAAGTTTATTTTTATAACCGCAAAGTATAGATTACACAAAATAAATAAAAAATATTAGAATACTATTTAACTGCTTGACTGACATAAAATTCAATGAATTGAACCGGGAAAATGTGTTGAGTATTTGATTTATGGTCCAATTTTCATGTTTTAGATCAGGAGTTCGCAACCTTTTTGCACATGCATACCACTTGACTTTGAGAAATTTTGGCATACCACTTGATCTTAATATTTTAATAAAAATATAATATTTCCTCTTTTTGAATCAAATTCCCAAGAAAAATTCATATTTAATGGTTAGATACTTGTTTATTTATAACATGCTTTTAATAAAAGAGAAGTAAAAAAATGGTATTAATTTACAGTTTTATTTATTACCTATAGGTCTACAACCAAACAAATAAAAAGTTAGTGCAAACTCAGCAAAAAATTAATCATCATACAAAATATACTTTTATAGTCTTTAGTGCGAAAATTGTTGTTTGCCTTTGATTAAAACATCAACATTAGGAGTAATGTGGAACTTATCTTCAACACGTATTATGCTTCTATGTTTATTTACAAGAGTTTAGAAAATCCACTTTCATACAAGTAATTCCTAACAAATGGCATAAAAAATGCTTGAGGGAGTTCAAAGGGCACTCTGTTTTACATCTGATCCAGAATTTAATTAAAGATATATCTTTAAAATAATTAAAAACTATCAGGGTTCGTACTCTATCTATGATAGTGAAATTCAGGAGTTTCTAAGGAGTACAGCGATGTAACTTCAGGAGATTTCGCAAAATAAATTTGAATGTGTGTGTGTTTATTATTGTATTGGTCTAGGGACTTAGACTGAGAATGAAGGAAACAAGGGGTGTAAATGTTGTGAAAAATTTGAGACTTCGGTGTAAAAGCCAACCTCCCTTTTGGGGGAAGAAATCGCCTTTTTTTGGCAATGTTTTAAATTTTAGTGACTCTTGTTTTAATTTCATGACTTTTTCGACCGGCAGACATCCGAATAAAGTATGAGAGAAAACCGTGTGAAAAAGGAGAAAAATGATTCATGTTGTTAATTTTATTCAGGAAAGGGCAAAATATCAGGAGATAATACACAATTTTTAGGAGATATAAGGGCCCTCAAAAAATAAAATTTAGGAGTTTTTTAGGAATTTCAGGAGGCGTACGAACCCTGTACTATGTTTGCATGCTGACTGCTCATGCCTATAGAAGCTAGTAATAGTATCATGTAGCCACATCACTCACTGAACTATCTGAAATTTCCCATCGTACCACCCGGATAGGGATCTGAATTAAAGTTGATAATAAATTTATACTAACTTAAATGAGTAAAAATACAATGCAAATTTGATTTCATTGTTCACATCTCACTATGTTGTTTATTTTACAAAAAAAAAGGATAACTTTTTATAAAAAAAATATATTAGTCTTTTAATTCATCTTGGAATACCTTTATATATTTAATATTTAAAAAAAAAAACATTGCATTTAAAGCATTTTTTAACTTCTATAAAAATACTGTCAACAAAAATGAAGCACTTTTACTTCTTTTTAACAATGTTAAAAAGTCAATAGGTATCAAGTATTAGGGAAAAAAACCCATTTAACACATTACAACTCTTAGAATTTCACTATTTTTTTTAAAATTTAGAATGGCCTTAAATCATATAATAAAAAATACAAAAAGAAACGTGAATAAAATACTCATTTTACCACGAGATGTTATAACAATTTATTTGACAAGATAGAAGTTACATTAATGTTAAATCAAATATTTTTTTTATTTAAAAATAACTACAATTAATTTTACGAAACCTAAGTTTTTCTTGCAAAAGACAAAATAGATATTCTATGAAACGAAAAGAACAGATGAAGAGTTTTCCTCCAAAATATAAATTAAATTTATGTCATTGGCAGTATAAAATATTATAATATATTTCATGCATGGTTTACCACAATTCCTATTTGAGTATTTTTAATAAACCTTTCAGGTCCAACTCTTTATTTTTTATTCGAAAAATCTAAAATTTATGAAATAGATTCATTATGCATCCAGAATGAGATATGGTAAAAAACAGGAGTAAAAAGATATCTTAATTTTTTAAACCAAATTTTAAGGAGGGAAAATTGAAATCATAATTTTTTAATAAATTATAGCAATAATGTTTCAAAACTTTATTGTAAATTCAGTTCAAATCATTTTCAAACATCTTAAAATGCAAGCATGAAGAATTTAGGGTCAATATATTTAATAAAATTGCTTATTGTGAATTTTATGTTACCATGTTTTCCATATTTTCATTTAATTAAAACAAACGTCATTTAACTCTTCCAAAGACATGATTCTGCCACCTTTCTTACGATAAATAAGTGCAAGCTTAAGTTAGTAAGAAAAAACAGCAAGCTGATGATTTCAAATGGAATCCTATCAGGGGAAAAGGCTTAAGGGGTCATAGGAGTCTTAAAAATGTGCAAAGAAGCTACTATAAAGTATAGTTTGATCTATCATGTAATTTTTTAACTACTCAATATATAAGTACAATTTTTTATATGTAATTCTACAAAATTTATTTAATATGAAACAAATTTTAACATTTATGAAACTTTAGCCAAAACTAAAATAAATGATATTAAACATAAACAGGGTGTCTACCAGATTTGTCAAATCTAATTTCATGACTTTTTCTTGACCTTTTTCAGAAACTTTTACAACCGTTTAAATGATTAAACCATTAAGGAAAAAGTTACAAAGACAAACCATAAAATAATATTCGATGCAATACAGAGCAAATTCAAGCAGCTGTTGCATCATATGCTTATTAGAGGAAGAGGAAAAAATTATAACACTTTTCAAGGACTTTCCCAGAAAAAGGACTACAAAATACTAACAATATAAATTCTGGGGAAAATTCTTCTTTTTTTGCCATTTTTTAAAATTTTCATGACCTTTGCTCTAATTTCATGACTTTTTAAGGACTTTCTTGACCTTTTTTTGAGTTCATGACTTTTTTTTGACTTTCCTGAATTTCTTGACCGGTAGACGCCCTGATAAAGCTATTTGAACACATTGGGATTAGGCTTGCACGGCAAATGTTGAGGTCAAATTGAAAAAATGACCAAGAAAATGACTTTATATTGTACAAATATGTACAAACAAAGACTTATACCTAAATTCTCAACTCAATTTTAATTAGAAATTATTTTAAGAACTTTTTTCTAAAAAAAATTAATAATTTTTTTTTAAATTTTGATATACATTTTTTTAAAAAATAATTTCTAATTAAAATTGAGCTGAGAATCTAGGTATAAGTCTTTGTTTGTACATATTTGTACAATATAAAGTCATTTTCTTGGTCATTTTTTCAATTTTGACCTCAAAATTTGCCACGTAAGCCTAATCCCACTGTGTTAAACTAGCTTTATGTTTAATATCATTTATTTTAGTTTTGGCTAAAGTTTCATAAATTTTAAAATTTGCTTCATAATAAATAAATCGTGTAGACTTACATATGAAAAAATTATACTTGTATATTGAGTAGTTAAAAAATTACATGAGAGATCAAACTATGCTTTGTAGTACCTTCTTTGCACATTTTTAAGACTATTATGACACCTTAAAATATTTGCTCCTTTTATTGTTTTAAGCAGTGTACTAGTTTTACTAACTTACTAAGAATTATGCACTTCTGAGATACCGCATAGTGTAACCAATACCTTAAAAAATGTTCCTAATATCACATATCTACGTTATTCCCAAAATTTTGCTAAACTCTGATTTCAGCATCTCTAGGATGACCAGACATTCAGTATTTTATTTAACAATACAGTAATATAGTTAAAAAATAATCAGTATATTTTTTAAGAATAATAACACAAAAACACACTTTAAATTATAAAGTGTAATTTATAATAATAAAAAAAGTGTTAAATATAACATAAATCCCACTATCATTTCAAAATAAATATCAAAATTTTTTAAGGACTCAAATTTCTTTTTGTGGAACTTTAATCATAATGTATCATTTATACAAATAACACAAAAAACCTTAAATAAAATTCAAAAATATTAACACAAAAACTTCTATTAATGCAATGTACATTGATTTTTTTCTATTATTAAGTTGTTTTTAAAATATTTAAAATTTATTTAAACAAAATGTTTTGGACTTAGTCACAATCAAAGAGTAATAATCTATAAAAGGTTAGTTAATTGCCACAAAAAACCATTCAAAATTATTGATTAAAAAATATGTACTTAAGATTTATAATGAATAAAATTTGAGAAAAACAATATTTCTTTAACCATGTTCTGTGTTTGAAAAAAAAAACCGAGTGTGTATAAGAAAGTAAAAGTTTGGCAATTCACAGTGTTTGGGTTAGCTGTTGCATTTTTTATTAGTACCATTAAGTTCTTTCTTTATGTGTGGCACTAGAAATTATATATTTATGAGGAAAAAACAAACTTACATGCTGCATATTTTAAAAGAAATAATTTATGAATTTGATAGCAAATTTGTAGTGGACCATCTTGTAAAAAAAATAACTAGGACCCGATCGATGAAGCTTTTCAAGGATTTGGCAAAAATTAACATCAGGTGCATGTTTGGCAACATATGAATTACACTATTTAACAAGTTTTCTTATTTAACAACTTACTTAGTCCTCTTCGTGCCCTGTGACACATAAGGTCTACAGCTCCAACTTGTGCGGCATCTTTTGCTTCCGACCAGCTTGGCCATCCAGCCTGGTTCCTCTCGTCCTTGACCGATGAACTTGTCGATGATTCCGAAAAAAAAAGACATACATTAGAGATTAGAAGTTTAAAATTAGCTAGCTTTACTTTTTTTTTTACCAAGGCTACTTGTAAAGCAAGTCAAACTACTTGTTGAGATTTCGAATAATTTCTGGAGAAGGGTAAGTTAGACTTGACTTTTAGTAAATAACTACCTTTTTTAAAAATTTTACAATAAACTTGGGCCAAAATAATTAAATAATTTAATCACCTAACTCGGTGGTTCTCAACATTTTGGAGATGGCGACCCCTAACGCCACAAAATAATTTCGTCTCCTCCCCTCCGTCCTATACATATTTTACTCTTTATTAACTATATTTGGGTAATTGTTATATTTTTTCATTTGAAGACATTACCCCCCCCCCCCCTCCAGCAATTAAATTACCAATAGTACAATTTTCAATACCATTAACAACAAATAACTAATGATGACAGATGACACCACCACTAAATGGCATATCCATTGCTACTTCACGGTACATTGACGGAACTTTCACCAGGCAGCATTTTAACTGGAGTTCGCAAGTAAAGAAATTCATAAATTTTGGTTGTCAAGAAAGAGTTAATCTTTGGTACCACAAAGTCACAACCATGGTTTGGTATCTGAAGGAGTATCATGCCCTTTGCCATGTCCTATCTTTGCAAATTCGGCTTCTCGATCTCCGGATTGAAAGGTCCCGCGATCGAGTCCTGGTCACTGAAGATCCACCGAGTATATGCGGAGAACATGCTCGTTAAATCTGTTGGGTCCGAAAGTCCTGTGGGTGGTCATTTCGCAGTTTCCCACGGGTACAGGTTCCTGGAGACTATTTCCCTCCCCTTCAGTGACATGTCTAAATTGCGGAGATGGCAGCATCTGTCACGTATGTGTGCGTGTGAGTGTTGTGTCTGTCTTACTTGACGAAGGTTTATAAGCGGGTCTCTGACCAAGCACACAAGTCTGAAAATATGTATACCAACCAATCTTTTAGACTTGCAAAATGACTTGATTTTGCATGTGACAAGAATCAAATCAAACATACAAAAAGTTGTTAAATCAAAAAAAGCAAAAGTTTCTCATTAGCTTGTTGCAACGTAAACCCATACTAGAATTAAAATTATGTATTAATATCATAAAAAAGTTGAAATGTAAATTAACCAAGATAATAAGTAAAATAATATGTGCCGATTATTTTCTTCCATTCTAGATGGTAAAATTATTGTATAAAACATTACTTAAGTATATATTTTTTTATTTAAAAAAACATTTTGCGACCCCCCTAGGATCCCTTCGCTACCCCCCAGTGGATTGCGACCCACCGGTTGAGAACCACTGACCTAACTGTTCTTCAAAGAGAACTAAAATTAAACAAACAAAACCAAGTTATTTTTAATTCCAATTGAAAAGTTAGTTTAAAGGAGTTACATTTCAAAATTAGTACATGGCAGCCTTTGGAAAGTAGCGAAATTTTTCATTACTTTGTTGACATTGAAAGTAACTATGCTCTGCTCAGTTCAGTTCAGTTTAACTGCTTTTTTAAAATGCAACGGTGTAACTTTAAAAACAGCAACCGTTACAAGAGTAACAAGTTACTCCAAGCCTGGCTAGAAAATTTAACCAAAATCTACAACTAATATTATCACGAGAATCATTTTTAAGGTCAGTTATTCAAAAACTAAGAATCTGTAAACAAAAATAAAATGAAATTGTATCCTATGTTGAGTTAATTTTGTTATACTAAAACCGACCTTACGTTTGCAGCAGAGAAATGTACTGCACGGAGGAAACTACGCAGCTGGCGCCGAAACTTCGCCTACTCTGATTGGCTGCTCCTTTGATCCTGATATTCGTGCGCCCTGTTACGTCAAAATCGAAGGAAAAATAATTAAAATTACACTCGAACTGAAGCTAAACTAATAAAAATATAATAAATTTAGGTCTTGAAATAATAAATAAAATGTCTATTGAATGTGAAGCGTTTTTTTTATTCGATTCTCGCACTCGAAAATTAGAACTATTTACCCTTTTTCTCATAGAACATTTGTATACTGCAAACTTAAAACTGCGGCGAGGTATTCTCTCTTTATAGACAACCAAGTTAGGGCGCCTATAAAAGCTTTTAGTTTTTGTGGTTGTATGTAAGAGGCTGCAGTTTCTGAAAACGTGGCTCTAATTGGACCCCCTTTACGGACTCGTATTGTGTAAAAGAAATATGCTGCTTAAATAAAGACCTTTTTAAAGTAAGGTCAATCATTAAATTTAATAATATTTAATGGATTTAAAATTACACAAGCTATGGGCAAAAACTGTCACCTTGAAGCACGGTCAAGTAACAAGGATAACACTAGGGATAGCCGTTGAAACGACATCTTATACATGGCATCAGAAAATTGTACCATGCAATAGTTACTAGCCCTTTTGTATTTAGTAAAAACTAGCCCTTTTAACAGAGTTCCAGCAAGTGGTACTAATTACTACCAGTAAAGTTCTGTTCACTGGTGTACCATTCACTTCACATGTTAAAATTAGTCCAGAACACAAACATAGATACTTCTGTGGCATTAAACCATTTAATAAAGCAAGTTACTAGACTTAAAACAAGGTAACTAGACTTTTTTTTTATCTTGAATAAAAGCTAATACACATACAATGTTAAGTTATTAACTAAATCATTATGTAAACAATACAGAAGCATTTTTTTTCAAAACAAAACATTTTGTTCTGTAAATCTATTATACGACAATTCTTCTAAAGGTAAAGTTAGAATACCACTAACACTGTAAAACACGAGCTAAGTAATTAAAATACAATGATACATACGTTTTTGACAGTATAATAGGCCTAATAAATATGCATTCAGGTTGGCCTTGTCAAAACGCATACGTTGTTGAAACGAATAACTCACTGCTTGCTAAATATACAAAAACTAATTTAAAAAATATGAGTATTGTGAAAACAAAGTTAGAAAATACAAACTTACTTCACCGTCTCCCGAAAACTTACTTCGGCCAAGCCGGCAAACAAAACAAAATGGCGTTAGCGACGCCTTGAATCCTTGAATGATCCCGCTCTAAATAGAAGGAAGTGACGTCACCGGAAATTCGTACTTTTGTTGACGACCGATCGACGTGAATTATGGCGTCACTTTAGTCAGTTTGGTCATTTTGCGACCAACTACTTGGCGTCTTTTGCATCACGTCATTTGGCTGACAAAAAAATGACGCCGAAAATGGCGTCATTAAAGGACGTCAACTGAACTGACAAAAAATTGACGTCATTTTTTTCGTGATTTTTTACTTGTTGACGTCATTCATAACAATATGACCTTATTTTCACGTCATATTTGACGTCACACGAGTACTTGGGTAATACCACAACAGTTTGGGCAAAATATGTCCCCAGTGAGGTTTGGGTACCCTTGTGAGATTTAACACAGGCCATGAATAAAAACCAAAATTTCAGCTGGATGCTTAAATACTAACTCAAATTGATTGTGTTTGGTATCAAAAGAAAGGTTTCAGGCTCTAGAAATAGAAAACATCCAAATTTTTAGCGCCACATGTCCCCAGAATATGTCATTTGATCCGGCCTCGTCAAAGGACCAGCTTTTCGCAGGGAAACAGGCTTGGGTTTTAAAATAGGCATGTACATGTGCCAAATCTTGTAATAAAAGTTAGCTCTTGTCTAGGTGGTGGTGAACAGCTTAAAAAACATGACTTTGAAGCAACAAATAGGGTCTCAGGGGTTGGATTGTGGTTTTTTCATGGACCGTCTGTCACCTTCGAAAAGATTTTGTGTATTTCTTGTAGTCGACAACAAAGTTTGCAACCACTATAAGCTTTTAAAAGTGAGCAATGCTTTGTCATAAATGGTATTAAATCAAAGCTAGTTTTGTAATATGTTAAGATAGTACTGTTTATCTGAAATTGATATTTTTATTATTACCTATACCTTTTTCACTGGTGATTCCAAATGAAATCATTGGGATAATAACAAGGTTAATAGAATGAATATTACTAGTCACTTGTTTAATAAACAAAAAGGAGTGGCAAGTGGTTTCTACAAGGTACAAATATAGTCTCCAAAAGTTAAATCGGGCCTCTCGTATCATCCGAAAAAACACTATCCCTCACACCAATTTCTAAAGGATCAGGTAGATCAATGAATCCGATTTTTAGCTTTTCGGTATACCTGATCGATGTCAAAAAGTCCAACTTTTTAAAAGTAGTCGCTAGACATTTTCAAAAATTTTATACGAAAACATAAAAAGACCGAAACTAAAATATATAAATAAACAAACTCCTCTCGTGCATTCGCTACAGCAGAAACGGAAGTATGAAACCGGAAGTGACTGGGACCGCGAATTTTCGGGCCAATCATAAACGGGCAGGTTTGTTTCCAAACATCAAACCATGAATACATGGACCGGGCCGAAACGGGGGCTTGACACCATCCTCTATTAGTTTAATTGATTGAGTTTATTTGAGATATGCGCTCGCCCTAAGGCTGTTTCATCCTCTATTAGTGTTTGCTTTTTTAAGTGCGCATTCGCCAACACGAATTTAATTTTGTTTTGATTTTGAGTGTATTTTTACAAGTAAGCATGCCTCTAAAAGGAAGCAATGCGAAGTTAACGGGTTCCCGGTAAGGCGGGACCATACTGCCAGTTGAACAAATATGTACAAACAAAGACTCATACCTAAATTCTCAGCTCAATTTTAATTAGAAATTATTTAAATAAAATTTTTAATCAAAATTTGCCGCGCAAGCCTAATCCCTATGTGTGTCAAACAGCTTTATGTTTAACCCTTTCAGTCCCAGTGATGCCATTTGGCATCATCACTTTCAATATTTTTTTCAAAATGTATATGTCCCGCTATGACATCCAAACACACATCATTCGATTCTTCATACTTTGTTCTATCAGACAATATTTAACATTTATCTCAATAGAATTCAGAACTACTATTTTTTTTATTGAGAAAATAGTCAAGGGTAGGGTAGGGTATTTTACATATATATTCCGACTTGTGTGCTTGCTCAGTGAGCAGCTTATAAGTCTTCGTCAAGTAAGACAGACACAGAAAGATTTTTTACTGTCACAAAGAGAGGAAATACACCCAGGGCGAAGGCGGGAATCGAACCCGCGCCCGTTACAGCACGCAGACTGCTGGCCAGCGATGCTTACCACTCGGCCATCCGGGCCCCTAAGAGAAA
Source organism: Hylyphantes graminicola (assembly GCA_023701765.1). Classification (NCBI taxonomy): domain Eukaryota; kingdom Metazoa; phylum Arthropoda; class Arachnida; order Araneae; family Linyphiidae; genus Hylyphantes; species Hylyphantes graminicola. The sequence continues at coordinate 15,529,428 of CM043120.1, read as the reverse complement.
ATAGTCAACAAGCGTTTCTCTTGATTTTTGATAAGTTCACTTCAGTTCCATATATTTAAAACACAATTTAAACTATTTTAGTTAAAATAATTACTAAATTTTTTTTAAATAATATGGTCAGATATCTTAAAATATATAACTCGAAGTGTTTTTAGGTAATATATATTCTTTTATTTTGTTGCTTTAGACAGTTAAAAAAATTTGGCATTGTTTCAAAAACCATATAAAAAATTTAAATGAATTTTTTTTCTTATGGAATTCGTATATTTGACCTAAAATAAGCTTATTTTGTAAATATCAGGTGTTTCTGTAGTGTAGTAAATTTTTGGGACTGAAAGGGTTAATATCATTTATCAGGTTCATATCACAGGGTGTCGTCACTGTAGCGTCTTTTTGGGGGGGCTGTTTTGGAAAGGATCAATTAAATTTAAAAATAAGAAATGCATTACATAGCCAGTCGTCCCTGTAGCGCAGTGAATAGCGCGTTGGACTTCTATTACAAAGGTCCCGGTTTCGATTCAAGGCAGGGATGCAATTGTGGAGTATATATGTTGACCTATTGCGTCTTTTATTTGGGGCTGTTGTGGAAATTGCGAATTCAAATAAAAATAAGTAATGCATTACACAGCTCCACGGTGTCGTCCCTGTAGCGCAGTGGATAGCGCGTTTTACTTCAAATCCAAAGTTCCCGGGTTTCGAATCCCGGCAGGGATGCAATAGTGGAGTATATATGCTGACCTATTGCGTCTTTTATTTGTGGCTGTTGTGGAAATTGCGAATTCAATTAAAAAATAAGTAATGCATTACACAGCTCCACCGTGTCGTCCCTGTAGCGCAGTGGATAGCGCGTTGGACTTCTAGTCCAAAGTTCCCGGGTTTCGAATCCCGGCAGGGATGCAATAGTGGAGTGTATATGTTGACCTATTGCGTCTTTTATTTGGGGCTGTTGTGGAAATTGCGAATTCAATTAAAAAATAAGGAATGCATTACACAGCTCCACTGTCGTCCCTGTAGCGCAGTGGATACCGCGTTATACTTCCTATCCAAAGTTCCCGGGTTTCGATTCCCGGCAGGGATGCAATAGTGGAGTATATATGTTGACCTATTGCGTCTTTTATTTAAGGCTGTTGTGGAAATTGCGAATTAAATTAAAAAATAAGTAATCCATTACACAGCTCCACGGTGTCGTCCCTGTAGCGCAGTGGATAGCGCGTTGGACTTCTAATCCGAAGGTTTCGGGTGCGAATCTCGGCAGGGATGCAATTGTGGAGTATGTATGTTGAACTATTGCGTCTTTTATTTGGGGCTGTTGTGGAAATTGCGAATTCAATTTAAAAATAAGTAATGCATTACACAGCTCCACGGTGTCGTCCCTGTAGCGCAGTGGATAGCGCGTTGGACTTCTAATCCGAAGGTTTCGAGTGCCAATCTCGGCACTCGAAATGCAATTGTGGGATATATGTCTCGAGGGATGCAATTGTGGAGTATATATGTTGACCTATTGCGTCTTTTATTTGGGGCTGTTGTGGAAATTGCGAGTGTTGTTGTGGAAATTAGGCTTGCGCGGCTAATTTTAAGGTCAATATTGAAAAAATGACCAAGAAAATGACTTTATTTTATATAATATCTACAATCTAATCTGTACAAACAAAGTCAATCTAAATATGTACAAACAAAGAATTCTCAGCTCAACTTTAGTTATAATTATTTTTAGAACTTTTTTCTAAAATAATTAATAAATTTTTTAAAATTTTGATTTTAAATTTTTTTAAAAATAATTTTTAAAAATATATACTCCACAATAGCTTCCCTGCCGGAATTTGAACCAGGGACCTTTGGATTAGAAGCCCAACGTGCTATCCACTGCGCTACAGGGACGGCACCGTAGAACTGTGTAAAGCATTACCTATTTTTAAATTGAATTCGCAATTTATACAACAGCCCCAAATAAAAGACGCAATAGGTCAACATATACACTTCACAATAGCATCCCTGCCGGGTTTCGAACCCGGGAGCTATGGATTAGAAGTCCAACGCGCTATCCACTGCGCCTACAGGGACGACAACCTGTGTCTATATAATGCTTTACTTATTTTTAAATTTAATTCACCTTTTCCACAACAGCCCCTCAAAAAGACGCAATAGGTCAACATATATACTCCACAATTGCATCCCTGCCGGGATTCGAACCCGGGACCTTTGGATTAGAAGTCCAACGCGCTATCCACTGCGCTACAGGGACGACAACCTGTTTCTATATAATGCTTTACTCATTTTTAAATTTAATTCACCTTTTCCACAACAGCCCCTCAAAAAGACGCAATAGGTCAACATATATACTCCACAAGTGCATCCCTGCCGGGATTCGAACCCGGGACCTTTGGATTAGAAGTCCAACGCGCTATCCACTGCGCTACAGGGACGACACCGTGGAGCTGTGTAATGCATTACTTATTTTTTAATTGAATTCGCAATTTCCACAACAGCTCCAAATAAAATACGCAATAGGTCAATATATATACTCCACAATAGCATCCCTGCCGGGATTCGAACCCGACACCTTTGGATAAGAAGTCCAACGCGCTATCCACTGCGCTACAGGGACGACTCCGTAGAGCTGTGTAATGCATTACTTATTTTTAAATTGATTTCGCAATTTCCACAGCAGCCTCAAATAAAAGACGCAATAGGTCAACATATATGCTCCACAATTTCATCCATTCCGGGATTCTAACCGGGGACCTTTGGATTAGAAGTCCAACGCGCTATCCTCTGCGCTACAGGGACGACACCGTAGAGCTGTGTAGTGCATCACTCATTTTTAAATTGAATTCGCAATTTCCACAACAGCTCCAAATAAAATGCGCAATAGGTCAATATCTATACTCCACAATAGCATACCTGCCGGGATTCGAACCCGGGACCTTTGAATTAGAGGTCCAACGCGCTATCCACTGCGCTACAGGGACGACACCGTGGAGCTGTGTAATGCATTACTTATTTTTAAATTGAATTCGCAATTTCCACAACAGCCCCAAATAAAAGACGCAATAGGTCAACATATATACTTCACAATAGCATCCCTGCCGGGCTTCGAACCCGGGACCTTTGGATTAGAAGTCCAACGCGCTATCCACTGCGCTACAGGGACGACAACCTGTTTCTATATAATGCTTTACTTATTTTTAAATATAATTCACCTTTTCCACAACAGCCCCTCAAAAAGACGCAATAGGTCAACATATATACTCCACAATTGCATCCCTCCCGGGATTCGAACCCGGGATCTTTGGATTAGAAGTCCAACGCGCTATCCACTGCGCTACAGGGACGACACCGTGGAGCTGTGTAATGCATTACTTATTTTTAAATTGAATTCGCAATTTCCACAACAGCCCCAAATAAAATGCGCAATAGGTCAACATATATGCTCCACAATTTCATCCATTCCGGGATTCGAACCGGGGACCTTTGGATTAGAAGTCCAACGCGCTATCCATTGTGCTACAGGGACGACACGATGGAGCTGTGTAGTGCATTACTTATTTTTAAATTGAATTGGCAATTTACGCAACAGCCCCAAATAAAAGACGCAATAAGTCAAAATATGTACTCCACAATTGCAACCCTGCCGGGATTCGAACCCGGCACCTTTTAATTAGAAGTCCAACGAGCTAACCACTGCGATACAGGGACAACAACCTGTTTCTATTTTATGCTTTACTTATTTTTAAATTTAATTAACCTTTCCCACAACAGCCCCCCCAAAAAGACGCGATAAGTCAAAATATATACTCCTCAATTGCATCAATGCCGGGATTTGAAACCGGGACCTTTGGATTAGAAGTCCAACACGCTACAGGGACCACACACAGTGGCTGTACAAGGATTTACTTATTTTTAAATGGAATTCACAATTTTCACAACTGTCCAAATAAAAGACGCAATAGGTCAAAATTGCATTCACATGTGCAAGTGCAGGGATGCAATTGTGGAGTTGCAAAATTGCAACTCCACAATTGCATCCCTGCCGGGACTCGAACCCGGGACCTTTTGGATGAGAAGTCCAACGCGCTATCCACTTCGCTACAGGGACGACACACAATGGCTATGTAATGCATTTCTTATTTTTAAATTTTGTCACCCTTTCCAAAACAGCCCCCCCAAAAAGACGCTACAGGGAAGACACCCTGTGATATGACCCTGATAGATGATATTAAACATAAAGCTATTTGAACACATCGGGATTAAACTTGCGCTGCAAATTTTGATTACAAATTTCTTAAAAATAATTTCTAATCAAAATTGAGCTGAGAATTTAGGTATAAGTCTTTGTACATATGTGTACAATATAAAGTCATTTTCTTGGTCATTTTTTCAATTTTGACCTCAAAATTTGCCGCGCAAGCCTAATCCCAATGTGTTCAAATCGCTTTATGTTTAATATCATTTATTTTAGTTTTGGCTAAAGTTTCATAAATTTTAAAATTTGTTTATATTAAGTAAATCTTATAGACTTGCATATAAAAAGATTATACTTATATATTGAGTTTTTAAAAAATTACATGAAAGATCAAACTATACTTTGTAGTACCTTCTTTACACATTTTTAAGACTCATATGACCCCTTAAAGCTACAAACCACTCCGAATAGCGAGCGTTGTTTTATCACCATCCTGTAGTTGGGTGAGCCCTTTGCATAGTTAATAGCCCTCATGTAGCTCTAGTGCGGCAATTTAAACCTAACCTGTGTACAGTTGGGTAGGGTTGGGTTGAATTGTCATCAAAGCATTTGTATGGTTAGATACAATGTCGTAATGTAGAACCTCAGTCAATAGGGTATTTGACAAAAAAAAATGTAATTTTCTTAAACCCTCTAATGCATGATTTTTCTTCATCCCGAAAAAATATATTTGTAACTTTAATGCTCATATACATTATGGGAAAAAATACGGAAAAAAATTTAACTGCATTGGAATTGAAATAATTTCAATTTTTGAAATTGTTGCCGTTTGGCAACACCATGCATTTAGCCTATGTTAATAAGGACTAGAAAACTACTATATATATTTTAAATTAACCCTCGTTAACTATGATTTTTTAAAAAAACAATTTATTTCTATTTAGTACTAATATACTTTGAATAATGCCAAAAATGTAGTTTCACAACAGTAAATAACTTCCCTCTTTAATTTTGAATACACTTTTACTACTGTCATCTATGAGGGTTATTAGTAACTAAAAACTCAAAAAAGAATGTAATAGATAAAAAAACAAAGATTTGGAGCACTACTTTAATAGAATAAAGTAGATTATGTTACTTGTTGCCATATGACAACAGCATGCATAGATAGTTAACATTTACCCACCCTAGCTAATCCCCTAAATCTACCTCAAATGTAGGGTAGAGAAGGGGAATGGCGCCACCTTAAGGGAAATTGAATTTTAATGCAGAATTGTGTTGCAATTAATGCAAATTGTAATGAGCATAGCATACTACAGTTCATAACCTATCTTGTAGTGATTTTTTAAAATTTAAATCTTTAATAGAAACTGAATAAAATTGCATTTTTCTAAAGCTCGCACAGTGGCGGGATTACCCCGCTACATACGGTAATGCCGCCACACCACTCGGGTTTTGCCGACTCATCAATAAACAAAGCAAATAATCTATAAATAATGGAAAATTACATAATAAAGCAATACATATTGAACTAAAATAGTTTCAATTAACTTTGGAATGGTAAGTTGTACAGCGTACAGCTCTTTTATTAACTTTCTATGTGCAACTAACTATGCACGTTTTTTTTAAAGTTTCGTTGGTCTATTTGATCTGTTCACTTATTCTTTTTCGGATACGTGGCATCTCTAAAGAAAACTAATAGGTTGTAGGGTCAATATATGAAATTTCTATTTTATGGATTATGCCACCATCCTTTTGCCATGTGGCGGCATAACCAAATAGTGATGTGGCGGCATTACCCCAGTAAGACAAAATGCCATCGACGGCTTGGTTAAAGAACGGTAGTTAGCCTAGCTTCCAAACTAACGACGTGATAAAATAGCCAAATAATTAATCTTTTGAATGATATATAACTGATTTATCTAACTTAGAGATAGCACTCACTTATCGCTTATTTTCAGAAGGCTCAAGATTAGATGAAAATCACTAAAAACCGTATTTTTTAAATAACTTTTTACCAACTCACCGCACGGCCATTAGCGTCTATACTACAAATTAATTTGTTTCCTGCTACAGGTCAGCGCTCACAGCCCCCCTCCTACACACACCGATGGCGAGATACAAGGGGTGGCGGCATTACCCGAGGTGGCGGGATTCCCCTGCTCTCCCCTACTTGTTTAAGAATAAAGTATACAAAAACATGTATTTCTTTTATAAATTTTTTATTTCAAAAACATGTATAACATGAAAATGTACATAGTAGAGTATTCTTTCAAATTGTCTCAAGACATCTTTGGCACTCTAGTCGCAAATGATTTGAAGCATTACTCATGACGGAAAATCCAAAATTACTAAGGATTCAAACTTCAACTGAAGTTAAATATCAAAGTCCATATTTACTTTATGCCATACAACGGGTTTTCTATGCCTCTAGATGCACTCTAAAAGAATAATAACACCATTGTAAAATAATAATATAAATTCAAAAATTTAAGAGAGACTGTCAGTCCCATAAGGGAGCTAATGCATTAATTTTTAAATCATAACTTTTGCCAAAATAACTGTTTTGCCACTTTATCCTATTTTTACCAGGTATGGTAATTATTTAAAAATCAATTTAAAGCAAAATTGAAAATAAAATAACATCCTGTTATTTAGTTATTACTTGATAAAGTTTTAAAATAGTGTCGCCATCTGCTGTATATTTTTGGCATTTCAAAACTTATTATTAAATAACAAGATAACATTTTTGTTTCAAATTTGTTTCATTTCGATATTATGTTGATTCAAATACATGTGGAGAAAGGACTCACACGGCGAAGCAATACATCTGCGGAAGTTTTGATTCAACTAACGCATTAGCTCTATGGGACTGACAGTAACTCTAAGCGAAACAAGATGAAATTAATCAAATAAATAAAAATTGTTATAACTTATAAACGAAAGTAATTAAATAAAAAAACATACGTTTTGGCTTTGTTCTTCAACTGGATTCGTAAATTCGCCGTAGTCAACCTTAAAAAATATTCATAAGTAAATATTGCTTATTGTTTATATCATACCTAATGCATTAAGCCACATTTTTAAATGCAATAGAGTCCCGTTTATCCGAATCCAGTTATCCGAAAATCGGTTTATTTAAAAAAAAAATCGAGACTTTCGGTTAAAATAAGAAATGTATACGCACATAAATAAATACACAAGAAATAATTATGTACTTACAAAGTTGGATTTATTACTCAAAATATGCAGCACTTTTTTATTAAAATTTTTGATGCTCAATTTTGATCCCGTATCTTTCGGATAAGCGGGACTCTACTGTACCATTTATACCTTCTTTGCCAATTAAAAACATTTCCTATTGTAAGTTAATTAGATTTTTATAATTTGTTTCATGTGTAGCTTAATCTGTATTAAAAATTTCTGGACTATGGTCTTTATTTGCTTATATCATGTTTATTCCGATAAACTTTAACAGATAAAGCTTATTTTCTCATGGGAAATTTCTCGCCACACAATCGCCGTTAATTAGTTTAAGCAACCATTCAAAAACACAATAATTCCGCTTTTTTTTTTTTTTAAATGTATTCATAGTTCAATTAACATGGATACATGAAAGTTTTATCAATATTATTAAAAAATTTTAAAACGCTACAGGCATTATTTAAAAAAAAAACTGTATTCGTGATTAAAATTGTCATCATTTACGGTATGGAGTAGTAATCCTGGTACAAATGATTTTCACAATGTTACCCATTATAGGGAAGTATTATAAGCTTTTAGGCCAATCGTCAAAACATTTGGAAGTTTATTTTTTAAATTTTGTAGGCAAAAAAAGGTAGGCAAAAAAAAAAAACGTACGAATAATTTAAAGACTGGGTCAAATGTAGTAAAAAAAGGATTCCTGCATGCTTTCTCAAAAATGGGTTGAATTTTCTGTTCTGTAGACTTCCATAACTTCGACACTATTGGTGATATATGGTTGAAAGAGTTCAAGATGACACTCTATACCCACTTATATCCAACTAATTTATACTTTAAACAATTTTTATGAAATGCATAAAATCAGATCTTTTTATACTGACCGTTTCTAAGCTCATTCCATATACAGGGTTGTCAATAGCATTTGGATACCTGGTTCTTCCTCTGAAATGGTTAATATAAAATTGGAATTACTAGTAACTGTATTTAAGTATAAACTTAGAAAATACGGCGAAATTTTATCAATTTGGGGGAACTTGATCCTCTTTACTTTAATAACCCTGGCTCACACTATTCTACTTTTTTTAACACTTTAAAACTCCACTAAAAACCCTAATTTTAAAAAAAAATTAAATTTAAATTTTCAAGTAGTAGAAAAAAGTTGAAATTTCAGATTTTCTCTCTTAACTAAGAAAAATATTACACTAGAATAAATTCAATTTGAAAATCAATGAAAAACTTTTTTTTAAATGGAGCCGATCACAAACGTAATTTTATTGGAGCTTTATCAATTCAAAACCGGTAGAAAAAATTTCCAATTAGCGGGTTTAATTAAAAACCGGTAGAATAAATTGACCAATTCAATTATTCGAGAATAAAATTAAAGGTTCAATTAAAACATGGTAAACTTTGAACTTCATGTCTTTTTTATACCCACGATAAAATCCCTTTTCCTATACTTACAATTCGAGACCCTAATCGAGATTTGGGATGGCAAATAGCCGTATGATATTTGCAAGTGATTTCGAATTACGTGAATTCTATCATTCTAAAAGCTTCTCTATTGTGTAAAAAGAGTTGCGAGTCGAAAGCAAAATATGAAGACACTGGTTTTTAAAAACGCAAAATCAGCTGCAGAACTGTGCTTTTGAATTGCCCTTTATTATTGGCCTAGTTGTCATGTGATCGCAAGTCATAAATAACGTTGAACGTCACGTCAACGTTAAATAACATCATAAATAAAGCTATATATTTGCTAACTGCTCATGCACTAGATCAGAATGTATATATTTGCTAACTGCTATATATTTGCTAACTGCTCATGCGCTAGATCAGAACGCATTGCTAGATGCGTTCTACAATGCTTACAGACAAGGGTTTAACCCTTTCACTTGTAAAACAGCCAAGGCGGCCGAACAACTAAGGATTCGATAATGATATTCCTATCACATATTACGCAGAAACAAAAAAACCTGCGTAGCGAAAGTGTTATACAGTACTTACGCATTTTTGGTGTTCTTATACCAAACTGTGATCATGATGGCGATGAGGAAAATGGTCCCGACAACCACACCAATAACCCAACCGGGATCAGCAGCTACAAAAGAAAACGAACAAGTAAAAAACAACTTCTACAATATAAAACCGATGACATTATCTTTAAAGCCTTGGTTTCCTCGGAGTCGGTCACCAGAAAAATGCGACCGCTATTATACGTGAATAACGTCACCCTACCGGCCACCGCTTCATCCGAACGTTACGTTGACACGAAACTGGAAACCTAGCGAACTAACTCTGTTGTTGTTTTGGTTTTCGTCTTTGCATGTCAAAAAGTGGAAAATTTTAGGTTTTTCGTGATTTCTCACAAAATCAATTAGCATTTCTTCCTCGGCAAGCGTAAAACAACTCTCGCCTTCCGTCATTTCCTCAAATTTTGGAATTTTTGGCAAGCACACCACGCAACAGACAACATCAAAAATGTTTGTAGTCAGGATTTCCCCAACGCACTCAACAGCAACTCAATCTGGCGGTCGTGCTGAGTTGTCCGGTAACGCTCCCGAGGAAACCACTCTAGCGCAATCAACGTCAGTAGTTTGCACGACGTCACTCCCCGCACTTGTCCGACCGCTTAAATCTGTTGACGAACTCCGAGGAAACCGAGGCTTAATCAATATCAATTCTTTAACTTATCATAAATAGATATATAATTAATGTTTCAAAACCAGAGATTGGTTATTTAGATCAGGTACCGATGACATTAACAAATTATGAAAAAATGACTAGGCTTTAGTCTTATTGCATTTAGTTCCAAATACTAAATTTTTTTTTAAATAGAAAATAAATTTTAAAAATGCCGTCTAAATATTTTTCAGTTAATTAACTGTTGTGTTTTTCTCAAATGCATATTATTTTTTACCACTCGATTTTAGCTCTTGTTCCACTGTCGGGGTAATTTTCAAAGTAGCACATCTGTTTTGAAAGTATTCAGGCTTGCAGCTGTTGTAAAAAAAAAAAAGAACATTTCATAAAAAGTATACAAATAAGTTCTACTACAAATTTAATAAATTTTGCCGGAAATTTTTAATATATAGTTGCAATGAAATCAAATGAGTTTTAAAAAGAACAACAAGCATTTCGTCACTTAAGTTCCCACATGTGCTATCTCACTTTGCACAACGGACCAGATTTACTGTACGGTATAACCCTTGGCAAACTTTCCAAAATCGCGGTAAAAGTCCGTATTCTGGCGACTTTTGACGTCACGTTCTCTATGCTGCGCGAATAATGGTCAGATAGGGTTGCCGGAAAACGTCATTGTTGCGAAGTCAAAGAACTTGAATCAGCAGTCGAAGTCAGACAAGTTGCTGCCAAAAATTATTCATCTTCAAATCCGAAAATATCGCGCCAAGGGTTACCGTACAATAAATCTGATCCGTTGTGCAAAGTGAGATATTACACGAGGGAACTTAAGTGACGATTTGCTATTTTATCTAGAAAAATTTCGCAAAAAATGCGCAGTATACAATTTTTTCCTTAATGATCTCCTATACACTATGGATGCTGTAGCAATGGTGTGTAATAAATTACTTTTTCAAAATTCTTATTAGATACAATACAATAAGACTTGCAATGTTGCAATTCGAACGTAAAATTATGTACTCACTTGCAAACAGGCACGTGATTGATTGTTGAACATGTTCCTCCATTTCTACAGAAGCTGGACGTGCAATCTAAAATTCAAACATAGAAATATGAGGACTAATTCTCCTAAATTTAGTGCCTTGTTAGCAGTTTTTATTATGCCGATGCATAATTCAAGATTATACATCGATAATAAGTACCTTTTTTAAATGATTTTTAATTTCTTCACATCAAAGGTAATCTAGTGAGAGATATGGGTGAATAAACCTACAATTCCTTCTAATTAAATGATAATTAAAAATAGGCATCAATTCTCTGTTGAGTTAAAAGTATATTTCATTAAAACAATTTTAAAATTGGACGTTTTGATCGACTTGAACACCACAGCAATCTACAATTTACTTGAACTATAATAGTATTATTTTAGAACTGATTTTGTATTCTAGCAAGAGTAGTATAACTGTTTGAGTGAAATATTTTTCTCTCAAAGAACTACCTTTATTTATAAAATAAAAACTAAAACTAAAATGAGCAGAACATCTTTCTGAATGCTTGCTCTTATTCCTAGTGATGATAAAAATGGCGGTCAGCAACAGTTGTAGGGGTACACCGCCAGAGGGCTAGCGGAGTTGAACGTGAATGCGACATACACTCTTAAAACAAAAGAGTGAAATCCACTCCAGTTGGAGAAGTGCATTTTCGACACAGGAAAAGGAATGAATATTAACTCAGACTGAGTTAAAATCAACTCGTTTGGAGTGATCCTGTCGGAGGTTTAACACACAAAGGATCCACTCCAAAAGGAGAAGTGCATTTTCCAGACTGGAGGAGTGAAAATTAATCAGACTCAGTTAAAATTGCTCGTTCGCTTTCAGAGTGTACATCATTCAAATGAAAGTAGTTTTCTTCGATAACTTTCAAACATTTACTAATTAAAAAAATAATTAATCTACTCACTGTCACACAAGCTCTCGTCCGATCCGTCTGAGCAGTCGTTGACACCATCACACAATTTTTCTCTGGCGACGCAAGGAGGGTAGGCACGGTCTTGGCAGAAGTAAAATTTCTCTCCACACAGTCGAGCGTTCTCTGAAGGAAAAAAATATCTTAGATTTTGTTGATTGGGTAGACTAACCAGTGAACGAACGTTTATGACGTCACGTTCGCCAGTGAATGAACACCAGGATATAATGTCCAGGGCAACCAACCAGTGTCAGATAGCTTCCTACTAGAATGGAGGAAGTCAGTGTTGCCAATCCATCCAGTAGAATGATTTTCAATCCTTATTTTTTAAAATTATATTTACCAAATGTTCATTCACTGGGGCCTGTTCACTCACTGGTCAGTCTACCCTTCATAGTTCTCATAAAAGGTTTTATACAAAATAAGGGGTTTTACACAAATAGTTCATTTTTAATTTTATTTAGGACCTAAAACTTCAATGGAAACATAGAAAATAAATAATAAATTAATTATGTAAATAAATGCAAGAGAGCTGTACCACAATCTCACCCTAAGGGCCCTAGCACAACGGCCCTTGTTAAGTCCTTGAAGGACCAACAAATCTTTCAGTTGCTTATCTTTAAGCTTGGGTTTTCATTAATTTTATGCTTTTCGACCTAATATTTAGGTTTTATAAGATGTCTCGTTTTGTTTTGGGGAAAATATACATGGGAAAATTCTAAAAATCCAAAATAAGATAAGTTGTTAAAAAAAGTCGTTCGCATAGATTGTGTAAAAAGGTTATGTTTAATAACCTAAAATAATTAATTAAAAATTATTCATAGAAAATCGTTAACAAAAAATATGTTTTTCTTAAGTGGCTCCTTTAAGATTCAATCTCTATTCCTATATGATATTTTCATCAAACAAAATTGTTTGTATTCAAGTTAAGTTAATTCTTATTTTTCCGATTTATTTTTTATTTTTAAAGGCTTAAAGGATTGAAATGTACAAACATTAGCTTAAAAAACTAATAAATAAAAAGACCACACATGGACAACTTGACTGCCCAGTACTGTTCAAATATTATAAAAGCATTCATGCACTCACTGCAACCGTTCTTCTCGTCGGATCCGTCCGGGCAGTCATCCACTCCGTCGCATAGCAACAGTCCAGCAATACATGTCTGTCCGTCTCCACAGAGCTTCTCGCCAAACTTGCAGTGCTTTTGTGGAATCAAGGTACCTGGGGACGTTGTGGAGTCTGTGGTCACCTCTTTGGGAGCTGCAAGCACAGAACAAAACATAGCAAATTTCTTATCCACGATATTGAAACAAATATTCTTGAGATATTTCAATGTTCGGAGAATTTAGATATTAACAGCTGCAATATTGCAGCAATCATGCTTTTGTATTGATTTCTTGTATTTTATAATGTTGCAATATTTTTTAAATTGCAGCAATATTGTCAATGGAAACAACATTGCAACAATATCATCGCAATATATGATGTTACTTGGGGCAGTTTTGATGGATTAAGGGGTCATAGGAGTCTTAAAAATGTGCAAAGAAGGTACTACAAAGTATAGTTTGATCTTTCATGTAATATTTTAACTACTCAATATATAAGTATAATTTTTTATATGTAATTCTGCAAGATTTATTTAACATAAAACAAATTTTAAAATTTAAGAAACTTTAGCCAAAACTAAAATAAATGATATTAAACATAAAGCTATTTGAACACATTGTGATTAGGCTTGCGCGGCAAATTTTGAGGTCAAAATTGAAAAAATGACCAAGAAAATGACTTTATATTGTACAAATATGTACAAACAAAGACTTATACCTAAATTCTTATAGCTTTAAAATTCAATTTTTAAATTCAAATAGCTTTATGTTTAATATCATGTTTTTAGTTTTGGCTAAAGTTTCATAAATTTTAAAATTTGTTTTATATTAAATAAATCTTATAGAATTACATATAAAAAAATTATACTTTTATATTGAGTAATTAAAAAATTACATGAAAGATCAAACTATACTTTGTAGTTCTTTGCACATTTTCAAGACTCCTATGACCCCTTAAATGATCACAATCTTTTACTAGAGCAAAAAAAAAACTTCATATAAAAAAACCCCTCTTCACACATACATTCAAGATTGATTTAACTGTCATAAGAGAAATATCCATTAACGTTCTTACGCAATGTTGTACTGCACTCATTGTCGCAGTTTAGCTCGTCACTGCCATCTCTGCAATCGTAGGCGCAGTCGCACTTCCACGCGAGGGGTATGCACTCGTCGCCGGACTTGCAGCTGAACTGGTCCTTCTCACAGAAAGTCGTGGGTCCAGTCGGGATCACTACTTCACCTGCAATGAAGCATTATAGCTAGAAATTTTCAATTTAGACTTGTACTAGAAGATAAAGACTACTCGCCTACAGAACATTCAGGACCACTTCTCCTGAAATGAAGTTTTGTAGTTTGTATTTTATTTAGACTTGCACTGGAACGTATAGAAGAGTTACACTTATACCTTTGAGAGCCGAGTCAGTTTATAGGCAAATAGCTAGAGTCGAATATTACTGCGAAAGTATTGCTTTGCCTTGTAAGAATCGTCTTAAAAGCAAAATAAAACAAATTTGGTGGAAAAGTAAACTATGGCAATTTCATAAGTAATCTATAAAGTTTGAAAACGATCAACCCTTTCAGAATTATTTTAAAGGATAGAACTTAAAAAATAATAATCAAACTACGGATTTCATTCAGAAATCACGGACTTTTTAATCATCTCCTGGATTTCCGGGGAAAAACTTAACAATTGATTTTGAAATAGGGAACTTTCGCTGAGCTCACGAAATTTTGGGAAATGTTTAAGAATCCAGGTATCCTGAGAACCATTGCTGGGTTAAATCCGGAAAGTTGTGATATACGCAATATGCAAGTTAGAGTGTAGGATATGCTACGTCCTTTGAAATTATCTTCGACGAATTTCAAAACGACTAAAAGTTGATTTAGTCATTTGACGACCACTCGGCATTATTCGGAACTAACTGGTTACTCCAGAATTTTGGGGTTAAAGGTACAATTTCTAGTCGTGTCCAAAGATTTCATTTGCAAATCAAGTAATAGTTAAGTCTATTTTTTGTGGTCATTTCTTCGGAGCTTATAAGTCTAAATAAGAAAATAAATGAAATAATAGCAGTCAAAAATTACGAACCTCCTTCCTCGCAACCATAAGTGAAGCTGACCTCATCAATGGCAATGTCTGTCTTATCGGTGCCCCCTCTGGTGCCTATAAAGCTAACTCTATAAGGTTGATCATTTCCGACAAGAACATGTCCGTAGTTCCAATCGTCGCCCTGAGGACCTTTCTTCAGGAACACAGGAAAGGCTTGCCCATCTTCGCCTTCACTACGAACCTGAAGTTTAAAAAAAATTATGGGCCTTGCAGTCCCTTCTCTGAATTAGAGTTTTTGACTTAATGAAATAGGCAATAATAAATGAATCTAGGAATTCGCAAAATGTTGCTTGCGTATTTGATATATTTTCATTTAGAAATATATAGTTCACAATTGCATAAAAAAAAGGTTGACGAACAATTTATTGTGAAAACTTGACCATTTGGAAAATCTTAACGAAATTCGTTGTTGAAATCTTCTGTATGAGCAAATCGACGGAATTCGGAGATTGATTTGTTAAATAAGTAAATGGCTTTTGATCGGTTATGGCTATAAATGCGGGAGAAGTTATGTCTCAATGCGTTTCTGCTATTAAAAAAATGCTGGACCTTTTCGTCGAATTTTCAACGGCTTATTGTTCTGCAAATTCCTGAACTAGGGAAATAAACTCTAAATCTTTGTACATTGCCTCAACGCGCTTATGCTATTAAATAAATAGTGGGAAAAAAGGTGTAGGATTAGTAAAATTAAACAAAAGCATGTTCTTACTGTACCTCTAGCGTTCCCATTGAAGGTGATCCTTTCATGTGGTACCAGAACCTTAGATGGCACTTTCCTTCGGAGGGTTTGAAGACGGGAGTGAGGACTCCGGCTCTGTCGCCCTTGGAAGCCATGGAACTGTCCATTAGGAGGAAGGAACCTATGGAGGGATTTGAAGAAAAAATAAAATTAAAAAGGTAGTCATTACAAATGAGTGCAATTGTGAAGAGTTGTTACAGTTTCGAAAACTGTACATTTCACCTTAAGCCAGAAAAAGGTGTTCGAATTTTTAAATTGATAAACCCAATAAAATACTTTTTTTTAAACATGAACAGTGTTTTTACAGTTTAAAAAGTAAGTACATTTCTCCTCAACGCCGTTGAGGTAATGGAATCCAAATTTTTAGATGGTTAAAATCAGGCTGCAATTTAACTGAAACGCTTCGAATTCGCGCACGTTTGCCCTACGAATGCAATCGTTTTAAGCTCCGCTCGGCGAATGCTCCTGAAAAATACCATTTAACTTCACAAACCACGTGAATTCTTGCTCAAGGGTGAGTCATTCGTGCAATTGACAAGAACATTAAGCCTGCCTGAAGTTGACCAATGAAATAATTTGAAAATCTCTGTAAATGTAGAGATGGGTCGGTCCCATTCCTCTTAAGATTCATCCCAAGCATTCAGTTTCTTTTCAATAAATTGTTGAAAAGAACGAATCTTTTGATTCGTTCTTTTTTCGCCAATCGAGTTGGAACGATTCTTTATCCAAACGATACTTGCTAATGAACTTATCAGAAAACTATTAAGTTTACCCTCACAGCTTATTGGAAGATTATATATTTAAGATTCTTTATTCCTATGCAATTAAGTTGTTTTCCCCTTAAACTTTTCAAGTGTCTAAAAAGTTACGAACCTTCTTTCCTTGGGTTATGGTTCCTCGTGGGACCCGTCTCATTGTTTCTTGGCTCCGTGGCGCTCTCCCACTCGAACTCAAGTTCCTTCGATTCCCACTCGCAGTCATCGCGCCAGTTGTCCGAGTCGAAGTTGCAGTCACCGTGTTGGGGCTCTGCAAAAGGATTTGGTTTGAATAATCGTCGCACTAGAGTAACATGACGTTATAAACGTAGTGTGGAAGATAAAAGAAAAATAAATAACTTTATTTAATACAGTCAACCGCGGTTACAACGATACCGCTTACAGCAACTTGTTTATATTATAACGCCATTAGGTTTGGTTAGGCTAGGTTTGAATTATCGTCGCACTAGAGCTACACGAGTGCTATTGGCGACGGACGTCGTATTTTGGAACCACAGTCAAGTGAAGAGCCGGTACACCTGAATAGGCACCCAACGCAACCGTTTAAGGGCGACATCGTACGCAGCGTTAGGACTTTGAAGGATATTTAACGTGCACTCCCTTACACGGGGTATAATTCGTCGGACATTTTTTCTGCACGGGCCGTTTATAGGTCGGCAGTTATTTTGGCTATGCCCGGACCCGAACCTAGAATCTTTCGCATGCTAGGCGAGTGCCTAACCGACTGGGCTCCCCAGCCCCCATTTAGGTTTGGTTGAAATATCATCGAACTATAGCTACACGAGGGCTATTTGCGACGGGTGTCGTAATTTAGAACCACAGTCAAATGATACATACGCTAGTATCATAAAACTAAACTTACAATAGATGTTTTAGTTAATGGATGGATATTGACCAAGACCTTCCGTGACGGAGAGTCTTTGGAATAGTGCAAATTGATTCAGACCATGGTCAAAAAGTGAGTAGAAAAACGTCAACATGATACATTTATGCTGTCTTTGTAGCAAACAAAAATGAAATGGCTTAAACCCTCACAACCTATTGAAGATACTGTGGAATCATGTAGGCTTTTTAGTATTTTTTTAATTCACAAATAGTCATTATCAGGACGTGGGCAAAGAAACGATAGATATTATTTTATATGCAATTCAAATAGTTTTATGAATGAACCGACACTATTTTCCGTAGATATAAAGTACACATACAGGTAATTCTTTTTAAAACAGAATTAACAGATTAAAACCATGCCCACATAGATAAATTTGATTACAGCTACATGATTTTCATAGTACTGTATTAAGGGTGTAAAAAACGGATTACTCACGGCACAAATGTTCGTCAGATTTATCGCCGCAGTCGTACTTTCCATCGCAGAATTCCCAGTTTTTGATGCACTTGAGATTGTCTACACACGTGAACTCGTCACTCGTACATTCAAGAGGAGGGTGCTCTGAAAGACACGAAAAAGAAATGCCGAAACTTTACACTCTTAAAACAAAAGAGTGAAATCCACTCCAGTTGGAGAAGTGCATTTTCGACACCCTAAAGGCATGCATATTTACTCAGACTGAGTTAAAATCATTCGTTTGGAGTGATCCTGTAGGAGGTTTAACACACAAAGGATTTACTCCAAAAGGAGAAGTGCATTTTCCAGTCTGGAGGAGTGAAATCCACTCAGACTGAGTTAAATTGGGAGTGTTTGTTTTAAGAGTGTACGAAATTTATTTTTTTACTAGAAGACAATGACCATTACAAGCTGACAATGAGGTTCAAAGAAATTAAAGATGGAAGAAAGTGTTTTAAACTTCTCTTTCGCATCAATGATTGTTGTTCACATGTGCGTCTTAGGAAATTACCTGGAAGGCAGACGAGGTGGAGCAGCTTCGATTGGTGTAAGGCTCTGAGCACCCATGGTGGTTGGAAGACTGACTTCTGCTCCCAGATGGCGCCACCTGCTCAATTTAGGCACGCCGCTAGAGGGGGGAGGGAGCAATTTTCTCCAGACAACCTGCACCCATGTTTGACAGCCCACAGAAATTTCGGACTCGGATTTAACGAGAACGTTCGCCGTATGCACTCAGGACAACATAATATGCTGGATTCGAACCAGACCCACTCACATGACAAACGAGGATCGAAACCACCATGCTTGTTGGACGACTACTAGAATGATCTTATGGGGGATATGGGGATGTGGTCAATAGCAACGTTGCCATGGACAATACAACATTGTGTTAAGCTAAAAACTTCATTCAGCTTTTGATTATAACTAAGGATTCAGTATTTGAAATATTTCAACATGGAGCAGGGTTTCTTTCATTGCACAACTAATAGAAGAGTACAGAGGAAAAACCGCTTGATTTCGTGGAAGGCTTTTCTCAATGGGCCTCTTTGGCTGATGCGAGAAATCGCCTGAACTGGCGTAAAGAAACCGGTTACTAGCTTTTTTTTCTTTCGCGGCAACCCTGATTCACGCCAGAGATCAGTGGACACGAGTCGCACGTTTGTACTGCTAATGAAGAACCGAAAGAAAAACAGTTTCTAAGGTCCGTCAAGCAGACACAATTACGGGAAGACACATAATAAATCACGGTTCTTAATATGTACTCTTCAATTGTAATTTTTTATAATTTAAGAGTACTCCCTTGGAATTCCACATCTTGAAAATCGTTAATGTTATTCCAATGGAAAACATTCGCAAGTCAATTACCGCCACAAATTTATTAAAAGGTTACCAGTTTCTTGTGTCATTGTAAAAACGAAAGGAACTAAAAGGATAAAACTAATTTGTTTGGTGAAAATCACATATTTAGTATTTTTAATAATTTTTTTAAATTAGAACTTAATGCTTACTCCATTTTTTACAAACTTCAAAAAGTTATTAAAAATACAAAATGTGATTTTCACAAAACAAATTATTTTTATCCTTTTAGTTCCTTTCGTTCTTTGCAATGATACAAGAAACTAGTAACCTTTTAATAAAATTGTGGCGGTAATTGACTTGCGAATAGTCTCCATAGGAATAACAATACGATTTTCAAGATGTGGAATTCCTAGGGAGTCCTCTTAAGATTTCTGATTTTATTTTAAATATCATCGAAAACTATTTACGTAAGATCTCTTACCAGGCGAGCATTTCTGGAATTCTATATCGTCAATGCCAAAACTATACATTGTTCCATGTCCGACGCCTGCCTCTATGAAGATGCCGAAATGGTACTGTGCCTTGATGTCTGCAACGGCGTTCTTCCATTCTTTTCCGTCTTCATTTTCGTCTACTCTCCACAGCTCCTGATACTGGAATCAAGGTTATTGGAAATGAACTTTCTTTTCTCACACAACATCTACCATTCTCCGAAATAACACTTTCATTTTCAGGAATCCTCAAGCCTCATTTCGTTAATTTTGAGGATTGTTTCGTCAAACTATCCCGTGACTTAGAGTAAACGCGAATTTTCACTTTTACGATCGTGATTTGACGATTCTGTATCTTGATTTTGAGAAAAACTGAATATCATTGTTGTACTCACATGCTCAAAAGTGACGAAATATTTCGTTACATTAGACGACATTTAAATCTTCATAAAAATGACGATTCAAATTTCCTCACTTTAAGGAAACGAAAACTCGGAGCATTTGCCAGTAACGGAATCGTCAAAATTAAGGAAAATTTCGTCGTTTTTGAGCATTAATTTTTTAGAGTGTAAGGGTGTGTAACACTATACGACTTACATATGTCACTCAATAAATCAATACACGTTTAAAGACGTGTTCCCTACAATATAATTTCAATAAATTTAAGCCCAAAAGCGTTTTGTGGCAGTATTCGGTTGCGATTTTATCAAAACTCTTATTATGACGTACTACACACTAAAACCCACCTTAAGTTTGCAGCATTAAAATGTTCTACGCAGAGGATACGCGCGTAAACAAACGGAATTTTGCCTCTCTGATTGGTCGCTTCTACGCTATACGTCCGCCCTGATATTCGTTCGCCCTGCTACGTCAAAATCGAAGGAAAAAATAATTAATATTACATTCTATATGAAGCAAAAACAAATTAAAATAATAAAAATATATCTTGAAATAACGATAAAGTTACTTATTGAACGTGAAAAACCTTTTTTTATTCGATTCTCGCACTCGGAAATTAGAACTACAGTGGCCGCCGCTTTTTGGAATCACTGGTTAATTGAATCAGCCGCTTAATTGGAATAAATTTCGTAGAACAGAACGGAATCACTTTTTACATTGAAAATCCGTCGCTTATCGGAATCAAATCACCTTTTTACCGCCGTTTTAAGGACTCAAAAAATTCTATAAAAGTTCCTTTTTTTTACGATTCGTGGTATTTTTTTTACCCCAAATGACCTACCTTTAACTACAAATGCGAACCAAAGAGGCGCCGACGAATCCATCTTTAAAAAAAGGTTTTCGGAGCGTTATCGCGATGTTTAAACGGAAAGATTTTACCTTAG
The DNA here is from genome assembly GCA_023701765.1 of Hylyphantes graminicola. Taxonomy (NCBI): domain Eukaryota; kingdom Metazoa; phylum Arthropoda; class Arachnida; order Araneae; family Linyphiidae; genus Hylyphantes; species Hylyphantes graminicola. Next base: position 15,508,224 of record CM043120.1, on the reverse strand, counting down.
CCAAAAAATATGAACTCCTAAAAAATATTTATAATCTGGAAAAATGCAGCCAAAGAGAAGCTGCAATTAAACTAGGACTTTCTCAAGCAACTTTATGTAGAATTTTGAAGAGAAGATATGAAATTATAGAAAGTTGCGAAACAGAGCCCAACATAAATCGGAAATGTCAGTGAGTTGGCAAAGCAGAAGACGTAGAAAACGCTTTATTAGAATGGTTTATGGCCGCGAGGAGTAAAAATATGCCGGACTCTTCAAATATTAAGAACTTTAAGCAACGGGGTGTTATGTGTGATGATTATATTTCCTCTTATGACAATGAAAGGAAGGTAAACGAACTTATCAGTTATACGACAACGCAGGCGAAAACAACGAAGTATTCATTCAAGTAAGCAAAATTTAACTAAATTTTAGTACTATAGTAAACATTGTTGTTTATGCTTTTAAATTTTGTTTTAAAATTATACATAATATCGTTCAAATTATTTAATTTTTTGTAGGTATTCGTATATTACCTGTTAATTTGTATAACTCTGGATTTTTTTAAACATAACATAGCGTGTTTTTCTTAATAATATGTAGTACTAGTATTACTCAGTAACAAGTATTAAAAAAATCATACGTCTCAGGATGACAACTTTTTCTTTATAATTTCATGACTTTCGGTTAAATGGTTCAGCCGCTTTATTGGTTCAAAACGTACTGGGACGGATGTGATTCATTTAAGCGGCGGCTACTGTATTTACCTTTTTTCCCGTAGAACATTTCTATACTGCATACTTAAAAGTTACTCTTAACGCTTCTGCGCGCATATCTTTAAGTAGAAAACCTTATTAGTATGGGGTCATTTTACTTTCAAGTGATTTCATGTTCATGATTTCAAAAGTAGCCACTCACTATGACTTATTTTAATACATTTATTTTACTCACTGGAAATTGAATCAGGTAAACTCAGCACATTACTATTAAAAAAGCTTTTTTTAAGAATTGGTTCCTGCTTAATTTACTTGTCTCTGCGTCTTATGTTTGTAATGAAGTTTCCTTGAAATGTTTTTTTTTCTGTTTAAGCATTTTATTATAAGAGAAAACACTATTTTAAGTAATATCTTATATAAATCAAGTTCCCCCCTTCAACGTTACGAAATAATGTTTCAATTTGTAAAAAGTCCATAAAAAATAATAAAATTTCAATTTGTAAAAAGTCCATTAAAAATAATAACATTTCAGTTTGTAAAAAGTCCATAAAAAATAATAACACATTGAAGTTAATCAACATACCTTATTTTCTTTTGTGTTATATGTCAAAACAATCCTTAGTAAGGCTCCTTCCGTACCGTCCATGTAGTACCACAGCGAAATCTTACAGTTGGATCCTGAGGCTACATAATTTTGTGTGTGAAGCTGCGCTAGCTCACCAACTATTCTCAAGCCAACAGGAGTAAGGTAGTGTCCTAAGAAAATAATTTATTTTAATGAATATCTAAATATGAAAAAAGATGTACAAAAAGCAATAGCTTTATTTTCATGCAAAAGTCATATGATTCAGAAACGTCAATCGATACGACAAGTAACTCTTTTCAAGAAATTTATTCATGAAACCTACATAAATAATAGGCTAATTTCCTTTTAATCTTTTTTGGTTTGTTGATTGAATGGGTTCTTAGTTTTAATTAGCCTATTTTACTTGTATTGAGCGATTTTCATTACAAAAATTAGTATGTCTTTAAAGTGTATCTCCTCAATAACTTGAGTATTTCGTTAATTTTTTTACATTTTGGGGCGCTTTTAGGTAAATACATTCCATATAAATCAGCGATTGGGGCTGCAAAAAATAAAAGAAATTTTAAAAGTAAATTTCCAAGCAATCTGATCAATTGAAGATATTAAACCCTAGATTCCATGCAGTATTAGGTTATTAGTTCCAGGTTATTAGTAATTAAAACTTCAAAATGGAATGTAATCGATGAAAAAACACAGATTTGTCGAGAGGGAGCTCTACTTTAATAGAACAAAGTGTATTATGTTACTTGTTGCCATATGGCAACAGTACACATTAGGGGGTTAATAGCTTTGGCAAACACTACAGTTGTGATCCGTTTTTTACGTTTAGTGATTTAAATGTAGTTAAGAAAATTCGTTATTGATCTAGAACCAATCTAATAAAAATACAGTCTTAGCACTTCTCAAAATAGTCATTTCTAAACCGCCATTAATTAAATATATTAAATTATTGAGAATTTAACATTTTTTATATTTATGCTCTTTTTAAAGAACAGATATTCACTGTCCCTATTCTTTTCGAAAGAACAGTTTTGTTGAACCTGCTCTTTTTACAAAAGTTGCTCTACATGAAGAATTTTAGAAAACCTAAATGCATCACAAACTTTAAGAATCCTAAACATTATCGAAATACTTGGAAACTTGCAGAAGAATTTTTAAAAAAAAAATCAAAGAAAAGGTAGGTGTTCTTTTTCCACATATGATTTTGGAGACTTACCATCACTTGTTCCTAGGGTGTGATCATTGTCCAAGCTTTGATACCAGTACCTTTTCCCCGACTGTGTTGCCCATACTGCGATAAATCCTGAGGGATTGTACCAACCACATGTCCCGTTTTCAAAATCGCAAGAAGTGCCTAAAAGTAAGCAAAGATTTTTCAACCGCTATTTTAATGACTGCTTGTAAATAAAGTATGTTTTTTTAATAAAGGTTCAAAGTACTATATTTTTTGTAATGTCGAACTGAACAAGAACTTTCATTTTTTTTTAATCAGAAACATCTAACAATTTTGTCTAAGCTTCTCCATTCCAATACATTTGCAGTTTAAAAGCTTGTTTTCGTTAGATAGACTTAGTTAAAAAATTGCTTGGTGAACGGAAAAAGCATCCAACGCAATCTTGTAGCGATGTATTGCACGTTGCATCATCATTGGATATTGACAGATTTAATGTTTACAATCACTATGCTTTTTTACGGAGATTTTTGTTATTGATTCAGTCACACAAAAAGAACCTCCATAAAAATGCTGTAAAAAATCCGTGTAATCTGTATATGCTTTGACATTGTTAGTATTATGATTTATAAATGCCAGACTAACTGTAAAGAAGTTTTACACATGACATTGACCATGAGACTATTAATGAAGAAAACAACGTAGAATATTGTAGCACATTGTTCATTAATTGATACTAATAATCTGCATTGTTTACCGCATGAATCCTCTCATGTATCATGAGCAAAGTTGAAGATATTTTTTGAATATCACATTTATATACTAACCGCAGTTTTTCTCATCCGTCCCATCTCCGCAGTCGTCAATGAAATTACATCTTTGCGCATGTGTGAAGCACTTTTTGTTTTCGCAAGAAAACTTTTCCGGGGCGCAGTCGTCTATCACTGGAGGTTCTGTTGGCTTTCCTGGGATATCTCTTCCTAAGATTAAAAATAAAAAGTATCCCTTTGTGAACAGTTTACATCAAGTTCCCAGAATTCGTTGAATCCGACAGCCCGCGGTGAAATACTTTCAAAAGATTTTCATTTTTCGTTTTTTAAAACGGTGGAAGTTGAACATTAAAAAAAATTCAGCCTCACAGTCAATTGAACATTCAACCGAACATTCAACCGAGCATTCTACCGAGCATTCAACCAAACATTCATCTAAATCCTTTGGTTGTCGGATGTCCACCGGTGAAAGATAGGATTCCTTTCAAAACTATTTTTCTCTTTCAATTTATTAATGGTGAAAGACTGGACATTTGTTAGGCATGAAATCTTGGATTATCGACATCCATTAGTCAAGGATCGAAATATTTTAAAAAAGATTTTATTTTGGTCTTTCACCGGTGGATATTGAACATTCGGAACTTTGCAGTAAAAAATACAAGTAAAACACATTACCAGGCATTTAGGTTTACTATATTTTTAAGACTGGGCTACAGTGCCCTTTAATAGAAAAACCTTTAGTGAGTAAGTATTAATAGTTCTGTCATTTTTAATAATAATGGTACAAATTGTACAAATTATACAAGAACAAACCTGTAAGATGGCAGGAAGGTGTCAATGAAATGTCGTCTATGTTGATGCTTCCAATTGAATTTAAAAGTTCTGCTTCCAGGACGATCTAAAGCCAGACGTATGACATAATTTAAAAAAATATATAACAGAGCATATTATTTGTGTAGAATATTATTCAGTTATGAAATTATTAATTGTTAAAATTCAAAATAGATTTGACATCTCTCAATAATTATCCGTAATTTTAAAATTGCAAAACGTAATAACATAAAACAATGATAGTTTCCCTTCAAATTGATTTCATTTTGCTTTTATCGTGTTTTTTAAATTTAGTTTAAACAAAAACCTTAATTGTAAAGCAATACTTTAGTAGAAGTTAGAATTTCGAAATTTATGCACGTTAGGTCCATGTAAAATCCCCCTTAACACAACTACCTAAAATATAAATGATTAAATGATATTTGACCAACCTGGTAATCTTGCTGGTAATAATTGATGATTTCTACTTCCGCCCTGTGCCAAAAACTAGTGGCGTCGGATGGTAGATCTCGTACGAGTGTGTACCCTCCTTCATCGTAGCTGGTCCTCTTGTAAACTTTAATCTTGTTGTCGATGTACACTAGATTGTACCAAAATCGTACCTAAATAATCAAATATGACGAAAATACCTTTAGTTAATGAATAAATTGAAATTGTATTTTTTGAGTGGGCCGTTTACGGCGTATTTTGTTTGCAGACTGGACAATTTTAATATGATAAGAGACATTTATGGTAACAGCGTCCAGTTAGTGGTAGATCCTGCTACTAATTTTGAAATTGGAATATTTTAAAATACGAATGCACTTGAGTCCTTTCAAGAGTGTTTCACATATCTTATGACAAGTGCATAGCTGCATTAACGTTATTTTCTTTAAAGATATACTAACCTTACAAGTAATGCTGTGACCGTCGATGGTAGGAGAGTGTATTTTAGGTTTTTCACCCCCTGTAGAATAAGTTGAATGAGCAGACAGAAATTTTCCTGCAAAATACAATAGCAGTTAAAGATATATAATTGTAAAGCGTATTCACAGATTTCTCTTTGGCAGTAAAGATTTGTACACTGCTAATAATTTTGTGATTACTTTCACCATAATAATGGTTCCTAGTAGCTGCAACGGCTGTGTGATGAAATTTTTCACCATATTTCCGGTATTCAGTTGAACCATTTTTCAAGTATTGGAAACAGAAAAATGAGAAACGGTTCAACCTAATGCCGAAAATATTGTGAAACACTTCACCACACAGCCGTTGCAGCTACTATGACCCATTATTATGGTGAAAGCAAGCACAAAATTTTTTAACAGTGTACATTTAAAAAATTTTTAACGACTTCACAAATTTTTACAGATTGCAAATTATAATAGGTAAATTTACGCTGGTACCGGCTTGGAAAGACTTATTTGGCCCTGGAGAAGTAATTAAAAAATTTAATATGAATTTATTTATCTTTTTGAAGATTTTTTCATTAAAATGGAGTCGTGAGAGCCATTTTTGCGAGCTGTTGACATGTCTGAACAGTATCGCTCTCTTACAAGTAAAATAAAAGTCTTGTGCTACTTAGGATATAATTCATTGTGTACTTCACACACAAGAACATTCTTAATAGATATCCAGCCATTATCTGCAGACAATAAGAAACGTATGCGAGATTGAATGAATAGTCAAAGACGAAAACGATGGACTATCATCCGAAACAAGTAAGATTAATTAACCCTTTCACTTCAGAAACGGACTAGATGCCATGAGGATTCGGATAAGTAAGGATTCGATAAATCTATTCCTATTACATGTTACGCGGCAACAAAAAGCTTAAATAAGCGAGTGTGCTCAATGATGTAATGATGTCATTGAATTTGCTGCTTAACGTACCCATCGTCAAATCCATGAAAGCCTAGTTAGTGTTAAATTTAGTGCAATTTAACCGGAGGTGGACCAACGAGTTTACACTCTTAAAACAAAAGAATGAACTCCACTCCAGTAGGAGAAGTGCATTTTTGACACTGGAAAGGAGTGGATATCAACTCAGACTGAGTTCAAATCACTCGTTTGGAGTGATCCTGTCGGAGGTTTAACACAAAATTGATCCACTCCTGCATGAGAAGTGCATTTTCTAGACTGGAATAGTTAAAATTAACTCAGACCGAGTTAAATCCGCTCGTTTGTTTTAAGAGTGTTTGCATTGAATTCTTGTGTACCTTTACTCTATTAAGCTAGAGTAACATTACGCCAAGGATTTATAGTAAACGCTCGAAATTAGTATCTTTTTAAACCTGAAAGTGCCATTGTTCTTTCCCCTCTGGCTTGAAAAGATGGTCCTATTTGGCACCTCAAGGCTTTTACTCGCCTTTTGTCGATGAATCTTGAGCTTGTGAATCGATTAGGGGTGCTAAGTATGGGCCAAGGAGACGATGTAGAACACCATTTCCCCCTTGGGGGTGCCATGTGTCACCTACAGTTTTAATAGTGTATGTTAAAAAATGAAACGTAACATACCTAGAATGGAATTCGTTGTGTGATCTACCTCTGGAACGGCTGCAAACTTCGATGTCTGAGCGGTAACGATTTCCCAACGTGTAGATTTATATGCTTCCATCCTCCACTGGGGGCAGTTGGTCCCTTCGAAGTTGCAGCGCGCCACATACGGTTGACACAAGTAGTCTTTCTCGTCGCTGAAGTCGCCGCAGTCGTTGTGGAAGTCGCACAGCAAGTCTTCAGGCACGCAGTTCCTACGAGGTACATGTTAAGTTTATGTTAATCTGGTTAAACGCTTTTACACGAGGCCAGGTATGCTGGCCTGTAGCTCTGACTGATAAATTTGCCTGTACACAAGGCATGGATGGATTTAAAGACTTGTCGCCTGTAGGCTACTATTGATTTGCCCCCCCCCCCCCCCCCCCTGTTCGAATATTCTCCCTCTTCAGGGAAAGGTAGCAGGTTAGCTGCAAAATAGTGTGGTATGTGCTGTTTTAAATATATAATTATATATTAGAATAATCTCTATGTACCTTTACGCACTAAATCTGAAGCGAAATATGCGAATTTTTTAAACTGTTCTACTATATTTTTCTTCCAACTTCGAAATCCGGGAAGTGGGTGTGTAATTGCCCTCGCAGCGACCCTGTTTGATGCGAAATATTAGTACTACATGTACGTTTACGGTTTACACATTAATGTACTCGTAAATTGTGTGTTCCTTTCCAAAAATATTCGTATCTTTAAAATATTTTATACCGAATGCTGCTTTAATTTCGTAAAATTTGCCACCCGAAAAAAAAACGCCTCTCTAGGCTACAGCCTACTTATCTTATTTAGAAATCCAGTCCTGACACAAGGCCTAGATAGATTTGCCCTAACAAGGCAACCTATATAGCCAACCCATTGCAATTGGTATGCTAGCCTGTAGCTCCGACTGGTACATTTGCCTGTACATGAGGCCTATAGATAGATTTGCCCTAACACGGCAACCTAGATAGTCAACCTGCTGAATACCAGGATATTAATTAACTCACACCTTGCATCGAAAAGGTTTCGTGAGTTAAATTGTAACTTCTTTCTCACTTCGAAATTCTTCGGTAAATTATCTATTTTCAACAAATAAGTATGTCATTCAAAAATTAAAACATTTTGTTTGGACTCAGAAATAAAAAAATCTGAACATAGTCTGGGTATTTTCTTTTCTGAAAAGTGATATTCTACAAAATCAGGCACGCAGAGGTATATGTTACGGTTACGTTAATCTTGTTAAACGCTTTTGTACACGAGGCCAGCGATGCCGTCCTGTAACTCTGACTGTTAAATTTGCCTGTATACGAATACGAGGCAGGCAATTACTTTCTGCCATTGAAGATGACGAGTTACGGTCCAACCAACCGTTTTGATCAGGGCACCTCCTGTATGCGGGCTCAATACAACACAGTCTGTGGCAAAGTATAACTACCCTATAGCGAAAATTTGTACACGGTATTGTTGCTGCTGACCGCCACAGTACTGCTCTTTCCAGTGAGTCGGAGGAAGAACGGTTGAGAGGGACTGGGAGGGTATAGTTTTGAAATCACGAATCGAATGAATTTCTTTCCCATGATATCCCATTTTCACCAGGAATGGGAATAACCATAATATCAATTTAAAACAAAATTGAAAAGAAAACAACTTCCCGTTATTTAATTATCAATTGATAAAATTTTAAAATAGTGTCGCCATCTGCTTATATTTTTGGCATTTTATAACTTCAAAATTATATTATTAAAGAACTAGATAACATTCCCGTTTCAAATTTGTTTAATTTCGATGATATGTTGATTCCCATACTTGAGGAAAAAGGGCTAACATAGCAAAGCATAATTCTTCTGTGGAAGTTGTGATTCCAAAACTAAAGCAATTATTTCTATGGGACTGACAATCCATCTTAATGTGAGGTGTTTGATGCTGCTGTCTGATGCGTCTCAGAACTTTGCCTTCTTTGAATGTCAGGACTTTTTGCTTTTGTGGGTGTGAAATTTGGAATATGCGCGTCATTAGATGGCGTTTAGTCCGATGTCATCACTGAAAAAGGTACAGGTCGACCCTGTTTTGATCCCTTCGCCTCTTGCATGCTAACCCAATATTGACCGCCTGCGACATTCGGTAGCGAGGGCTGGTATAGAGTAGTATTGCTGACCACCACAAATATTTAGTGAAGGTTAGTTGTGCGGTGTGTGAGTAAATATTTTACCTAACTATTTTTTTTAGGGTTACTTTTCAATAAAAACCATAATTTCTGAAAACACAGTAAAGTTAAATCGATTTTATATGTTTGTAAGGTCCATATTTTTACTCGTTGAACAAAATTAGAACCTCTAATATGATGTACACTCTTAAAACGAACGAGTGATTTTAACTCAGTCAGAATAATTTTCACTCCTCCAGTCTGGAAAATGCACTTCTTTTGGAGTGGATCCTTTGTGTGTTAAACCTTCGACAGGATCACTCCAAACGAGTGATTTTAACCCAGTCTGAGTTAATATTCACTCCTTTCCAGTGTCGAAAATGCACTTCTCCAACTGGAGTGGATTTCACTTTTTTGTTTTAAGAGTGTAGTGTTACTTTAAATCAATGAATTTATATTAAATAAGCGTAATACTAGTGTAATCCGTAAACAGTTCTTCTTACATGGCCTTTGAACATTACCTGTTTCCGCACAAGAATTCACCGTCTCCACATCTTTTTGTAGGCTCCGCAGTGATAGGAGGGGCGCACATTTCGAACTTGACGTCATCCAGGCAGAGGGCGCCACTATGCGAGTATGGGCGAATGGCGTCGAATCTCACTTTGAAGTCAGCTAGGGACTCCAGGGCCACTTTGAAATGAATCCATTTCTTGTCGAAACGTTCTAGAAATCGATTGTAAAATGATGAGTACTGTTATGGTCAGCACTTCTATATGTGCTATCATGACAGGTTATGAAAATTGAAGGGATTTTGAAAGTATCGGGGGGTTGAGAAATGGAATTCCATATCCATGCATCTCCGAGGTAGAGATGAGATTTCGATTTTCACTTACGACAATTTCAAGAGTATGCCATGAATGTCGATAATCAAGTAAAACATTAAAGCTACGACACAGCTGCGGCCTAAAAAAGATCATGCAAAAACGGATCTTCGACGATGTTCGAAAATCCTTAAGCATGATATATTGCCGATGCGTGATACATACGGCTCCAGAAGCCCATATTGGTGAATATTCATTAAATGGTAACATGTCGACACTTGTACGACATGGATGTTTATCACATTTAATGATCAGTTGTCAATGGGCCCGGCTTTGTACGATGTTTTTAAGGTTGAAGCTATGTCGTAGATTTGATTTTTTACAGGATTATCGATATTCTTGGAACACTCGTGAAATTGTCGCAAGTGAAAATCCAAAATTCATCTCCACCTCGCAGACGCATGGATATGCAGTTCCATTTCTCAACCCCTAATCTATTTCACAAATTTTAGATGAATCTATTTCACAAATTTTAGATTTTTAGAATAAAAAAATTGCCCTGAAATTTTAACTGTTGGAGTCGGTTAGGGCACGCAGTAATTACACAAAAGTCAAATAACTTTAATTTATTGAAGGAAAAACTTCATAGGAAAAGCTACAGACAATTTGCTCGCAGAAATTAAATAATCGCGATGTTTAAAATAAAAACAATCATATTGATAGCAGACTGAAAAACATAATATCGGGCATGGCTGGCCCAGATCCGCACCATCTGCAAAGTTGAATGGCGGAAAGAAGCGGCTTCCCCGAGCACCTACTTAAATATGGCGCTCAGGACCGCCCTCTCATTCTGATAGGTTCGTTACGTCACCTCCGGCCACGCCCCGCGGCGACGGCCACCCAATCCCGAGCCGACACGGGAAAGTGACGTCATGGCGCCGCCGCAGCGGGATGAGGGCGGAAACGACTCAACACAACGTGTAACGTTGTCAAAAATCTAGTTTTGCATGAAAATTTACAAACGGCCAACAATCGGCCCCCTCATGCACAACTAGAAAAAAAAATACACATCAAATTTATACAAACATTACATTTCAAATACACTGTCAAAAATACACTGAATTTTTTTTTTTACATAATTTTATACAGTTTTTAAAAGTCCTCATTTTTTGACAAAAACGTGAGAATAGAATTTCTCAACTTCATTTTTTGAAAGTGGTTTAGTGAAGATGTCAGCAAGGTTTTTCTTAGTGCTGACATGAGTAATATTAAACTGATTTTCAAATATTAAATTTCTTAGAAAATGGTAGCGAACATCTATGTGTTTAGTTCTACTATTTTCGATAGGCGATTTAGAAAAATCGATTGCAGCTTGATTGTCGCAATATAAGTTCGTGTGATTTAAATTTAACTCTTTAAGGCCTAAAGTATTACACTCTTTAATTACATTTTTGATCCAGACCAACTCTTTCGCAGCTTCCGTCATAGTAACATATTCGGACTCCATGGTGGACAGTGCCACGCACTTTTGCTTAAAAACTCTCCAGAATATTGAAGCTTTATCAATGAACAAAATTATACCGCCAATGGAAACCCTATCATCACGTGAAGCTGCAAAATCCGAGTCGCAAAAACAATTTATATTTAAATCCGATACACCAGATAAATCTAACATTAAATGACGAGTGTAATTTAAATAACCCAAAAGTTTCAACAGGACGTTCCAGTGCACGATCCCTGGGTTTTCTTGAAATTGTGATAACAAATTTACCGCGTACGAAATATCGGGCCTGGTGCGGTTAGCAATGTAAGACAGGCAACCGATTATACTTCTGAATGGCAATTTTTCCATTTCAGACTTCTCGTCTTTTGTAGAGGGACAATCAAACTTCGACAATACAACACCTTTAGCAATAGGCAAGGATGATATTGGATATTTAAACTCAGAAAATCTTTGCAATACTTTATCTATGTAATCTTGTTGATGAATATATAATTTTCCATTTTTCTCCAAAAACTCTACACCCAAAAGTTTTTTGGTTTTGCCAAGAATTTTTACATCAAATTTACTTTTCAGCAAATTTATTACTATATCAATTTTGTTTTGATTTTTTCCGAAAATTACAATGTCATCAACATAGACCAGTAACACAATATCATTATTTAATATATACACACAATTACACCAATCAAGTCGTTTAAAATTTAAAGTCTCTAAAACACGGTCAAATTCGAAAAACCATTCGCGACCGCTTTGATGCAAACCATAGATCGCTTTCTTAAGATGACAAACATAATTTCTTTTAGTATTGTCCACAAAACCTTCTGGTTGGTGCATGTAAATTTCCTCAGTTAGGGGTGCATACAAGTACGCACATTTGATATCTAACTGGGAATGTTGCCAACCATACATACACACTAGGATTGAAAAAAACAATCGTATGATCGTGAAATTTACAACCGGGCTGAATACCTCGTCGTATGATTCCCACTTCTTTTGCCGAAACCCCTGAGCTACCAAACGAGCTTTGTACCCGACAATTTCGTTACGATCATTCTTCTTCAGAGTATACACCCATTTAGAACCCAAGATTTTGGCATTGTGGGGTGCAGGGACTAAATCCCAAACGTCCCGGTCATTCATCATATCAATTTCTTCGGTCATTGCTTTTTGCCATTTGACCGATTCTGATGTTATCAAGCTTTCTTTAAAGCTTTTGGGGATTTTTACTTCAACATGGCACGCCACGGCATCAGAAGTGGAATCAACGAGCGAGGTTTCGAGATCTGAAAATTCGCCCGAAGTTTCTAAATTATCAGTTATATTCACATCTGAAATTTTACCCGAAAATTTGTTTTTCCCACTAAAATTAAACAACTCTTCTTTAAAATGAATATTTCTGGCACTACAATATTGTTGTACATCGTTAAATGATCGAAAACGCGTTTTAGTCCCCTCAATTGTATAGTAAATATCGTTACGCGAACCATCCTTTCTGGGATGTACACTCCGAATCCATGGAATACTTTCACATGGTGTCATCCCATCCTCGGATTCACTATCAGAATTATCCCGGAATGTCACGATGTTAGGATTTGGGTCCAGGATAGCTTCCACTTCCTTTTGGTCACTTTTTACATCCTCGTCAAATCTGACGTTTATTGTTTCGATTACTTTATACTCGTCTTTTAGCCAAATACGATAGCCCTTTGTTTTCTGGGCGTATCCGACCATGATCCCGATTTTTGATCGCATATCTAATTTCTTTCGTAGGTTTTTAGGGATACCTACGTACGCTACACAACCAAAAGTTCGTAAATGGGAAACATTTGGCTTTCGGCCACAATACAGTTCAAAAGGAGTTTTACTCTTAGATTTATGGCAAACTCTATTCCAGACGTACGTAAAACACATTAGGGCCTCCGTCCAGAACTTTTGATCCAGGTTACTGGAACTTAACATACTTTTTATAGCATCAAGAGCAGTAAGATTAAATCTTTCACTTACCCCGTTCTGCTCGGGTGAGTAGATGTTTGTCCTTTCGGCCTTAATTCCTAAGTTTTCTAGGAAGTTGTTAAACTCCTTATGACAGAATTCGAGTCCATTATCTGTCCTAATGTTTATAACTTTAAGGTCGAGGAATCTTTCAGCTCTTTTAAGATACCTAGTAAAAATATCATACACGTCCGACTTGTTTTTCATCGGAAAAGTTACAACCTTTCTGGAATAATCATCTGTTATTGATAGAAAATACCTATTATTATCATAAGACGTAACGGGAAGGGGTCCACACACATCCAAATGCAAAAGCTCAAGTGGTTTAGTTGATCTTATGTTAGAAATGGGCTTAAACGAAACCCGTTTTTGTTTGGCAAGTTTACAATCTACACAGTCTCCTTTGCAAGATGCTTTCAATACTGGTAGACCATATACACTTGAGTTTTCACTAGTATGTACAAGGTAATCGTTATTGATATGGCAGAAACGATTATGCCAAAGTTTAAGATCACCTTTACAACTTTTAGTTGAAACGTTATATACATTAGCATTGGATGTAGTTGGAATTTCACCTGTTACGTACTTATGAGGTTTAAAGTAGTAAAGACCGTTAAACCTTTTTGCATAGAATAACTTTTCACCTTTTTGATTATATACCCATAATCTTCCGTCTTCCCCCACGAAAGAGCCGCCTGCTTTTTCAACAGCAGATCCCGAGATTAAATTTCGCCGAAGTTTAGGGGAATACATCACATTTGTTAGTGTTACTAGCTGTGTGTTGTTGTTTAGCGTGACATAAAACCGAACGGTCCCGACACCTTTAACGGAACCTTCCATGTCACCACAAGCTAGAGACATTTTAACGTCTTCTAAAGGCTCGTAATCTGAAAACAACTCACGATTATTACAAAAATGCGACGAAGCCGCAGTATCAACAAGCCAAGACATTTTATCATAGGATTCGATAACCTGACTTACCGATGCTTCAAGGTGAAAAGTATTCGTATTCAAATGACAATAATTATTTGAAGGTTTTTTCACGTTAGCATTTGATTTTGCCCTCGCCATGTTACAGTTGGCGGCCACGTGACCAAACCTTTGGCAGCGAAAGCATTTCTTTTGAGAAACGTCTGCCCTAGGTTTGTCATTATTTACATTTTTAGAAATACTCTTATTTTTACTATAGTTTACATTTTTATTATTAGAAACTTTAGTATATGAAGCAGAATCATAGGCATAATCAGAAAATGAATTATTTTCAAAGTCAACTTTGCATTGTTTGAGTCTACTTTCTTCTAATAGTAGGTCCGCTAATATCTTATCAAACTTAAAGTCCGCATCTTCCCATCTATAAATAGTTTGCACTAAACTTTGATAACTAGATGGTAAATACCTTATCAATTGGAAACCTTGATATAAGTCGTTAACCGGATGTCCGGCTTCTCGCAGTTCACCGACGATCTTTTGTAGGCGAGCTCCGAATAGTCCGATATCGTCGCTCGGTTGGAACTTGCAATTGAAGAACGTGTCTAAAAGATGGATCACACGCGCTCTTGACTTAGGTTCAAAATGCTCCACAAGTTTGTCCCAAGCTGCTTTCCCGTCCGAGGTCGAAGATATAATGACACGTAGGCTCGGCTCCACACTCATGTAGATCGTCGAATATGCCCGGTCCTTCCGTAGTTCATATTCCCGTTTCTCTTTAGCACTGGCTATCGTCTCTGGTGCTGTCTCTTTCCCGGTGATGAAACTATAGAGTCCCCGTTCCATCAATAACACTTTGGCATCGTCCTTCCACGTCGACCAATTTAGGCCATTCAGACGCTCAATGGAAGTTTCAGACATCGCGGCTGCCGCAGAGGGTTGCACTAACAGTTGAATGATTGCTTAGTAATATGAAGACACATCGCTGGATTCTCACTATCGGACGCGCCGCGGGTGCGGCCCCCATCCGGAAACATCCCTACTGCGCGGGCTGGGCCCATAACCATCGTTGGAGTCGGTTAGGGCACGCAGTAAGGACACAAAAGTCAAATAACTTTAATTTATTGAAGGAAAAACTTCATAGGAAAAGCTACAGACAATTTGCTTGCAGAAATTAAATAATCGCGATGTTTAAAATAAAAACAATCATATTGATAGCAGACTGAAAAACATAATATCGGGCATAGCTGGCCCAGATCCGCACCATCTGCAAAGTTGAATGGCGGAAAGAAGCGGCTTCCCCGAGCACCTACTTAAATATGGCGCTCAGGACCGCCCTCTCATTCTGATAGGTTCGTTACGTCACCTCCGGCCACGCCCCGCGGCGACGGCCACCCAATCCCGAGCCGACACGGGAAAGTGACGTCATGGCGGCGCCGCAGCGGGATGAGGGCGGAAACGACTCAACACAACGTGTAACGTTGTCAAAAATCTAGTTTTGCATGAAAATTTACAAACGGCCAACATTAACAAAACTACGCAAAGAGCTCCCCCATTTGTTTTGAGCACTACACTTACTCCCGAGCAGGGCCCTCTCCGATTCAAACAGCAGTTTCCCGAACTCTGTGTGCCCAGCATACACCTCGAGTCTCTCCGAGATTCCACTGTATATCCAGAAATCCAGGGCACATCGCGCATTAGTGCGCGATATCTGTGTCGACACCAGGGATGTGACGTCACCGGGACGTCCTTGGGCCCCGTCGGCCAGAAGGTACCAGCCTTCGGTGGTGTTGGTAGAGTGGTCAGTCAACGGTCGTTTCTTTAAGTTTATCTAAAGAAAGAAGAAAACGCTTCATTTAACCCGTTATGTACACTGACGGTACTTAGAGTGTAAAACATTTTCATTCAGCAAAGTGTCATTGTTAGTCAGTGAAATTATGTTAACTATAAGTAAAGGATAAAAGGAAAAAAATTCGCTACTAAAAATGAATTTAAAAAAATCGGGCTAAAAGGTTACGCTCCTACTACCCGAATTCCGAGTACCCGAATATCATAATCCTACTCTACCCATTCAAATGAGTTGGCAGGTGTGAAAATTGGATGCACTGACCAGCTGAAATGAAAATCTACTATGTAGCATTGGTTGCCAAGATTTGGCGACAATTCCCATTTGGTGATAATCACAATTAACATAAACTTTTTCTTACCCAAATTTTATAAGTATATGAGGGATCAACCCACAGGAGTTCCGTTCATTGAGACACAAAGGGCGGAGAGGGGGGGGGGGGTGAGGTTAGAATAGATAGGGGTGATTCTTTAGAAATGCCATTTCCTGGTAAAGGTGTGTCTGACTTATCAATCATTTAGTCTCTCGCACACTTGCAACTTTGTGTGCGCGACTAACCCTCACTAGCAGTGATTTCATCGACTGAAAAATCTTTTGCTTAAGAATCAAGTAGTCATCGGCACGAACACTTTTACTATCTTTTTCCAAAACCAGATGTCGCCGTGTTTTTAAACTAGAAAAAACACTTTATCGCCTACTAGGCGGGAATGCAATTTTTCAGTGAGCTTTTTTTATCGCCAAAGAAATTCCAGGACCCTTAGAATAATTACCTCCGCCTTAGGCAGTTTCAAGTGATTACCATCTTGACTCAGGGGCTGGATTATCCCCCCTCCCCCCAGTGCCTCCCCCTTCTAGAGGGGACGAGATAAGGACAACTCACTATTTCCTTCCTCGGCCGTGCTTCGGAGCAAAATTTTGTGCGACGTTCAATAGGGGGGTATTTTTTTATATGATGCTATTTTTTGTACAAAACATAAGTTTTATAGAATAAACGTTGAAAAAAATATATATCATTTTAAATGTGTATTTTGTATACTTTACTTGTGCTGCATGGATTGCTTAATTACTTTTATAGTTAAATTAAGTATGATTTTTTTATTATTTTAAATTCAAAGAATTACAATAGAGTCTCCAATTTAAAAAAAAATATCATGATTTATTTATAAGGGCTTCTATTTAATATAAATGGCATTTATTTATTAAAAAAATTATATAAATTTGTAATAAAGTATTAAAAATGTAGAATAAACATAGACTTAATTATGAGAGAACTCAAAGGTTTTAATTTACCATTGTTGTGTATTTTTACTGCATTCGTATTTGCTAAAAAATAAATTAGTACACGATTTTTGAAAATATATACTATTTTATTGATTTTTTTTTAAAAAAAAAAGCATAATCTATTTTTTTTAAAATTTTAACACATCACAATTAAATTCATATTTACAAAATAACAAGCTATTACTTAAAACTCAATATGCAAAGAATAGTAGAAAATTGAAAATATGTATATAAGCAAGGCCAACTAGAGAGACAGGCCCCGGCGCGGAGAGAAAAAGGTCACGTTACGAACTCAGTGCTAGGTGGTAGCGAGCGATTTGGATTGCGACGAAAGTTGTACGCAGTTTTTCTGATTGTACCTTAAAAAAATTGCTTTATTTCCAAAACTATTGATCTCTAAGAATTCATGAGTTGAGTTTAATTTTTTAGATAAAAATAATTTTAAATACTATTTTCAGAAGCACAATATCATTTAATACTTCAGAGTTGCTTAATTGAAATCTTTACATCATATAATAAAATTATTGTATGATGACTAGAGAAACTCATAAATATCGAAGTACATAATTTTTCTAAAGTCTATGCCTCATTATCAACGTCTTTAAACATATGAAGGAAACTCATTTACTATAAGCTATCATTTTATGTTATTGTTGTTGCGATAAATACTGGCATTTTATGCTAAACAAACTGCGATACGAGAAAAAAATATAACAGATATAAGTTTCTAATTTGTTCAACAAAAGAAAGATTTAAACACTGGGTAAATGCAATCAAAACTGTATGAATAGGACGAGGAATACAGTTGATGTCAGATCTTAGTAGGATATATAACACTTCACTTCATTATCAGATTTAAAATGTCATTATAAATGAAATTATAAAGAAACACGAAGCACGCTTAAATTTTTTTGTTTTGTCCTTTCCTGAAACCTCGACGTTTTCTCTTGGCTGATATAAGAAGGTTTGCAGATCTTCCACACTTAGCGTATCTCGACATAGCGAAGCTGCTAGACAAGTCGTAATAAAACTAGATGCAGCACTTACGATATACGAAATACAATCTGCAAAGATTTCTTATTCTTCTGAACTCACCTTCTCGGCCAAACAAATAGACATGGGTATGCCTGTGGGCAAAACAAGACTTCTAAAGCCCCATTCAACCCCTTTACAACTCTTTTCCCATTCAACCGTTCAACTTCTTTCTTAGAGTTAGAATCTATTCAACTTTACCGACTGACACCTGCTCCGAAGTGTACAAACAATGCAAACTTATCGTTGTAAAAAAAAAGTTGGTTTTTTACAGAATCTGTCACTTACACCGCTTCCACACAACATTTACTCTGAAAACGAAACAAACCAACAAAACCTCAGAAAGAAATTGGCCAAATAGGGCCTTTAGCTAAATCTAATTCAAACTTTTATAAGCCAAAAATAATAATTTTCTTCAATCTTCTTCTGCAGATTTGAAAATTAATCTTTATCGTTTGCTAATTGTTTTAAAGTTTGAAGAATAATTATGTATGTTTTTAATAAATATCTTTTTGTAGCCACAAGTTTACATTTCAAAAAATAAATTAGTAAAATTCTTGCTTTAAAAATACAAGCGAAATTTTACATATTATGCAAATTTAGAATTTTTATCTATCTTTTTTCATACATATATAATGAACCATAAAAATAACTTTATTGTGCTATTACAACAATCCAAATTGAATTATATCATAAAAATAAATATTTTTTCAAGTATTTTATTTTTATTTTAAATAATGTTTCTTGTTCGTTTGTTCTTATGGCAACAGTGAAAATATTGACTAAAAATTTAATTTGCATGTTATTTCAATGTAGATTAAATTTTTAGTTATTTAAATTTTAAATAAACTTCTAAATTAAATTTTTTAATTAAATTTGGAATGTAGCCTAAACTGATTTTTTGCTTCAAAATGACGTATCTCACTTGTTTGTGTGACTTGCGGTTCGTTCTGTGAAAGTGGGTGACAGACGGACTGAACGATTATAAAACCTTCCACTTTTTACGTTATAAACGTATTGTGGAAGCTAAAAGTCTCAACGGTGCGCAAAGCACACAAAAAAATACATCGAAAGGGAAAAAATACTGCAAACAATACTCTTAATAAACGCTATTATGAAAATTAAAAATATCATATCACCTGCTTTTTTTATTTATAAAATAGATAAATAGAACTCACTCAAACACATTTTTGGTAAACAAATAATGAACCATTGAGCACTTTCATTGTAAAATCTATTATGACGTCCTCTTTGAGTGAGTTATATGAAACTGTGATTAATTTTTTAATTTGAATTTTTATTTTGAGTTAAGTTTCGAAAAAATGGTGAAAAAAACCCAAACGAGATATAATTTGTATGTTTACAAAATGGAAATTATTATTTAGTTTTTAAAGGTTTAAATAATTTATAATCGAAATATTTGAATGAAGTTTCTAGTATAACTTAGCCTGTTTTTTTCCCCTCCTAGCCTTACACTTTCAACGTTATAAACGTATTGGGCAAGCTAAAACTAAATAAATTATGTAGGTTGTGTTAGTTTTATAAAAATGAGTTTCATATGGAAGAAGGGGAAGCTATTTCCTTTTTTGTACTAACAGCTAATTTTTCAACTAAAGCAAAGTAAAACTATGTAAAGCTACATTTTTCTGCATTTGCTCTTTAAAACATTTTCTGTTTGAAATCTCAATCGCATCTTTTTACAAGTTTTTCCTGTAAAGCATTGAAAAGCCCACAAGCTCAAAATTAACTAGAGGTTAGATACTCCAAATATTCCTGACTGAAGCAACAGAAAACTAACCGCAAAGGGGGGGGGGGACATTCTTCGAAATCAACGGGGGTTAGAGCTATCCTCCGGGTCTTTAGGGGGGCTCTATTCAAAGTACCCAACCCTCTCCATATGTTGACAGATAACGTTAAGACCCTAATTACCTTGGCGACACATTGGCCGCTGATCGCCAAATGTGGGGTTGCCTTTATTCCGCTTTCACGAAATAGTAACTACTTTTCTCAATTTTTTAAAAAATACAAATATTGAAATTAAAAATTTTATTTCGTTATGAATTGAAAAATAAAGATTTAGATTGTTTACAAAAGTCATAGTTAATGCGGTATTTTCATTTTTGACTGAGTTGCATCGTCATACACTAGGACATCAATATTCTTCCATTGATTTCCAAACTTTAAAAAATTATTAAAAATACTCAATATGTGATTTTCAAAATTTTTTTTCGTAAAACGTATTTCACTTATTTTTTTCTTTAAAATGGTGCCAGAAACTGGTTGCTTTTATTAAAACTGTGGCGGCAATTAGTCTGAGAAGATTCTCCATAGGAATAACATTACGATTTTCAAGGGGTGAAATTCGGCGTCATGACTCTTAATTCAGGGCGTTCCAAAGAGACCACCAGATTTCAAAAATTAATAACTCAAGGGAGGGTAACGTTTAAAAAAAATCCCTGCTGGATATTAGTAAGGATTTCTTCTACATATTCATATAAGTTATTTATGCAACAAGTGTGAAAAGTAATACTTTTTGAAACGAGTGGATTTTATTTCACGAGCGAGGCACGATCGCGTGCCATAATGACACGTGTTTTAAAAGTTAACTTTTCACAAGCGATGCATACTTGTAAGCATCGCTTGTGAAGAGTAAAAAAGCTTGTAAAAATTGTTTTATAAATATGTAAAAAAAATACCTTTAGTATAAAAAAAAAATTTCAAGCACATTAATATCATTAAATAAAAGTACATCGATAAATCTATGGATTTTATGAATATTATGAAATAAAAAAATCTTTTAAATGTTGGCATCTTATGAAAATAGTGATAAAAAGTAATTTTTTTCACTGCTTTTGGGTGAAAAAAAGTACTTTTTGTCACTGTTTCAAAAAGTTTGATTTTATGCACCCGTCTGATATCGAAATTATAATGTAAAAGTCGGATTTTTTTCACGCAATTATAAAATAGTTATTTTTATAATTGCGTGAAAAAAATCGGACTTTTACACTATAATTTTAATATCAGACGCGTGCGTAAAGTTATACTTTTTAGAAACAGTGATACAAAATTACTTTTTTTCATCCAAAAGCAGTGCAACAAAGTACTTTTTTTCACTCATTTTATATGATGCCAACATTTCAAGTAAAACTTTTGGAATTTTGCCGATCGTATTAATTCCTATTGGCTGAATGGTGCATTTCCCTTTTCTGTAACCAACAAAAAACCTTTTGTGAGCCGTTTCAGGCTTTCGAAGGGAAGCGTATTTTTTACAAATGCCAACTGTGTTTGTGTTTCCTATATTTCCGTGAATAACAAAACTTCTTGGAGTATCATTTTTTGTATTATTTAGGTGTACAATCCATAGATTTTCTTGATCTTCGATATTATCAACTTCCATTTTACATAGTTCAGCTCTTCTACACGCGCCAAATATTCCGAAAATTGCGACAACTTTCTGCAGTAAAAATTCTTCGTCTGGGACATCGTTTAGGAATGTTGAAATTTGATTTTCAGAAATAATTTTAGATTTCTTCGGCCTGTACCCAACGGAATTTTTCTTAAGAAAAGCTAATAGCAACGGAAATTTCTTTATGTCTATGTTTTGCTTTACTAGAATGTTTGTACGGAGCATGGAGAATTCTGACCAAATCGTCGAGGAATTTTTTTGCTTCGATTTTTCAGAAAAGTAGGCAAGCATTATTTTTTCATTGCACATATTTTCCACTTTTTTACATACGCACCAATGTCGAAACTTTTCGTACGCCTTTTCATAAACTTTTCTTGATTTTTCCGGAAGCATATTTAATGTAACATCATTGACTGCTACTTCTATATCTTCTGGAAGCTCAAAATTCATATCAGTCGCCATGTTTAAATATTTGACTTTAAACTAAAAATAAGTTTTCCTTTTGTAGTTCCAGAGATTTATCGATACCGATCTCCTTTACGTAAAAAAAAAATTAGCACGTGAATTATTTTTGAACCAATGAGATTTGATTTTTTTTTCCACGTAATTATACGCTTATCACGCTCATCGAACTTCGAGTTCATTGGTTGTTTTCTTTGACAAAATGTTGAAACACGCTTATTGGTTTTTTAAAGCGTCACGCGCTCCGAACTGCGAGTTCATTGGTTGTTTTCTTTGACATCTCTTCTGATGGAAGCTCAAAATTTATTTTAGTCTAATTAGCACGTGAATTATTTTTAACCAATAAGATTGGATTTTTTTCACGCAATTATAAAAAATAGTGTATGAAACCCGTGCGAAAAGTAAAAATTTTTTAAACACGTGTCATTATTTCACTCGCTCGTGAAATAAAATCCACTAGTTTTAAAAAGCGTTATTTTTCGCACTAGTTGCATAATAGTTATTTATGCAACAAGTGTGAAAAGTAACACTTTTTAAAACTAGTGGCATTTATTTCACGAGCGAGGTACGAGCGAGTGAAATAATGACACGTGTTTTAAACACTTTTTTACACGTGTTTTAACACTTTTTCTTGTTTCGATTTTTTAGATAAGTACGCCAACATTATTTTTTCATTACATATATTTTCTACTTTTTTTGACATACGCACCAATATCGAAACTTTTCATACGCCTATTCGTAAATTTTTCTTGATTTTTCTCGAAGCATATTTGAAGTAACATCATTAGCTGCTATTTCTATCTCTCCGGGAAGTTCAATATTCGTATCAGTATCCATGTTCAACTGTTTAAATTTAAACTAAAAAATAAGTTTGCTTTTTTGCTGTTCCAGAGATTTTATCGATGCCGATCTTCTTCACGTAAAAAAGTTAGCATTAGAATTATTGTTGAACCAATGACATTTGATTTGTTTCACGTAATTATAAGAAATAATGTATGAAACACGTGTGAAAAGCAAACTTTTTAAAACACGTGTCATTATTTCACTCGCTCTTGCCTTGCTCGTGAAATAAAATTCACTAGTTTTAAAAAGTGTTACTTTTCACACTTATTGCATAAATCATGAATTTTTCACATTACTTCAGAAGTTATGATTTCACTTTTTTTCCATCCCAAAAATCTTTCTTAGAATCCATTGCAAAGGTTTGCATAAATGTATATTAAAAAAAAACATAATTAAGAAACTGTAGGGGAAGATGTTGTACCTCTGACCATATTGTTCCTTTGACCACCTAGCCCCTAGGATTTGAGGGCCCTGTAGTAATATTTTATAAAAATTAGTCTTTTTAGTATATAGTGATTCCACTGGAGGGCTTCTGTACCCTAATGTGGATTATTCAAGTCAAAGAGGATTCGTATGAAATATAAAAATCCATTTCCATCCTAAAAATGTAACTATTTTGTTCCTAAGTTTTTGTCTAATAAAATTTGTTGTGTTATGTTTTTGTTGGTCGATATCATTTGACATAGTAGCTAAACACTTCAGAAAATATTATACAGCTTTCGAATATCGTAATTCTAATCCTTAAACTGTAGCATGCTTTTTAATTTGTAATGTAATGGTGTTGTACCTCTGACCACCATCAGTTGTTGCTCCTTTGACCAGGTCAAAGGTACAACACTCCTAAGTAAATTTCTCTACATTTCAACTTCGATGTGTTACTGTTACAACATTCGTAAAATTAATTAATACATATTTTTATATATGCCCATAAGGAACAGAAAATGCATATAAATTTTAAACCTCTGAGAGGGATAAGAGAATTAGCTGAATTATAAACTTGTTTTCACTGCATCAGATTTAAATTAAAAATTTTAAATGAAAAATTATTTTCTTAAATTACAACATATTTATGTAGTAGAGGGTTATAAATCGGCCCACTGTGCTTTAAATTTTTAAATTAAACAAAATTATTAAATTTATATATTTTTAAAAAATATATGAGTTGGTGAAAAACCTGACAGTCAGATGACGGCTTAAAAATATATTCTACTTAAGAAAATTCAAAATATAATAAAATGTCACTACCATCTATCATTCTATACATCGTTCCTATATTCTTGACTATTCTATTCTAAAGAATATTTATTATTTTTCTAGTGGATAGGAATATGAATAAATAAGGTGAATAAAATTATATAATTAAAATTTTGTTAACCTAAACTATCATGTTCTTATTATCTTCAATCTCTGTAAAATGTTCCCTGAATTTCAAATGATCTATAAACTGGTCAAAGGTACAACAACCCCCCAACTCCCCAACAGTACCCCCTACCCGGATCCCTTTTTTTCTTTAGAAAGTTTCAACGGTCAGTTGGTCAAACAAAAGAAATACCAAGTCCCCCTCCCAACACCACAGATACTCTCTTTTGTCAATATCCCATACATGTCCATCCCATATACAGTAGAACCATTATTACAGGCTACAGCCAAACCTAGGGAAGGGGGTGAGGGATGGGGAAATACACAAATTCCTTTCAGGGGACGGATAAATATGTAGCCGCTGATGTGATTCAGGGCTAATACTTGGCGTCGATTGATGGCGAACTTTTGGTACAGTAAACCTATTCCTTCTGTCATAATTTTCTACAAGTCATCTATCTTGACGCGCCCTCTGTCACATTTATAGGGGAAAAAGAGGTTTCGGGTACTCGGAATTCGGGGTCTAGGGGAGTCACGGGCTAAAAGTGAATTTTATGTCCCAACCATTTTTACCCTTTTATGTTCCAATTTATAACAATAGCTTACATTAAAATATTCAATGACAACTAATTTGAATTAAAACTTAATTGGTGCATAAAGTTAACTGCCTCTTAAAATTCTGCTATTTCACTTACCATTGTTCAATGTGGAGAAAACGGGAAAAGATGTATCTTTTTCATCGATTTGCTCGGCTTTAGCAAATTAAAGTCTATAACGGTAAAGTTAATTCTTTTTTAAAACTTTTGCTTGAGATCTTTAGATGTCCTGCGCCAACTCGTGACTCTCTAACAGTACTTATAAGTACCCCTAAAAGGCCATCGTTTTACTTGGCCTTTGAAAAGAGATGGCAGTTTGCTTTTTGTGCAGTATGCGGTTTCAACACATTAAAAACTAAAAAGCTGTAACATTCATTCAACGAAATGTAATTGTTAGTCAGTGTAATTCAGTAATTGTAAGTAAAAAGGTGGTAAAAGAAAATATATTTTTGACATAAAGTTCATTTTATGATCCAACTGTTTTAAAAATCATTTTACTTCGAATTATTTGCATCAGATTTTATTAAAATTTTTAACGACAAATCATTCAAATTCAAACTTAATTCGGGGCATAAAAAGTTAAGCTTTGTGTGTCTGTGTTCTATTTTTAAACCTAAATTTTTATGGCTCACTTTGTTGTGTTCATCTTTGGCCTGAATGGCAATCCATTGGAAAGCGCTGTCGTCTTCCGCCTGTCTTCTCTTTCTGGTGCGTGGTTTAAGTTTGTGGAAGATTGTCCAACCACACAGGTCCTTGTCTTTGAAGTCACAGGAATCTTTCACTGAAACATCAATATTGAGTAGTTAATTTTCATTTCACATCAAAATAGAGTAACCTCACTTGATGTCTATAAACTTGTTAATATGGTAGATGCATGTGGTGGTAGAAGTAAGTGCTAAAAAAAATCATGACTATGTTTAAATACAGTTAAGTTGCACTTAACTTGTTAAGGAAAGAGTTGTCTTCATAAATAAGAAATAAATATATTTTGATTAAACGCGACTTTTTTTCATATTGATTGCAGTTCATCATCTATACTTTAGCTTTCTTTACTTGTATTCAACAATTTGGTTTCTAACAGAAACTGTCACTTACTCCGCTTCCACACAAGATTTGTTTTCAACCTGAAAAAAGGCGCCCAACACAGGGATTAATTGAAACTAAAAATTTACACGCCGAATTTGGCTGCTTTAATTTAGTTTAATTTGAATTTTTTTTCGTATCGTTTGCTAAATTAATTTACATTTCAAATACAAATTTGTAATATTCTTCGCTTTTAAATCTAAGCAAAACATTTCATATCAACCTAAAATCAAATAATCTGGTGAAATACATCGAAAGTCATTTCAAACTGATATATGTCTCAGAAATAAATTTCTTTTAATTTATAATTTAAAAGAAAATAAAGTTCTCGAGCGATTGTTGGGAATGGCAATGGTGAATTAATTTTAATAAAAAATGGCTTTTTATAATTTTAAAATTAGCATTAAAGTTTGCAGGTTTTTTTTTCAATAACTGAAATACTTCGAATTCAATTTATGTTCTGAAATTTGTGTGTATTCTAATGTATTCTAATTTCGATTCGCTGAATTGTTTGACATCACACTTGCCTGTTACGTTTGTCGTGTCGGCTATGAGAGTGGTTGATGGAAGGACTGAACGATTGTAACACCCTCCTACATTTTACGTTAGAAACGTAGTGATATGAAACATTAAGAGGATTCCCTTGGAATTCCACATCTTGAAAATCATAATGTTATTCCTATGGAAAACATCAAGGTGACAAACAACAAGTCAATTACCGCCGCAATTTTAATAAAAGGTGACTAGTTTCTTGTATCATTGTAAAGAGCGAAAGGAGTAGATTTTGTAAAATTAATTTGTTTTGTGAAAATCACATATTTAGTATTTTTAGTAATTTTTTGAAGTCAGAACTTAATGTGTACTCCATATTTTACTTACTTCAAAAAATTATTAAAAATACAAATTAAGTGATTTTCACAAAACAAATTAATTTTACAAAATCTACTCCTTTCGTTCTTCACAATGATACAAGAAACTAGTCACCTTTTATTAAAATTGTGGCGGTAATTGACTTGCAAATGTTTTCCATAGGAAAAACATTACGATTTTCAATATGTGGAATTCCTCTTAAGGGTCTTGTATGGTAACAGTAAACATATCTATATACAATTCCAATGGGGAAACTTTTGCCCCTGTTTTTTTAAAAAAGCGTGCATGTGACATGAACTCACGAAAATTTAACAAAAATACAGAAGAAAGTTATTTTGCCTTTAAATAATTAATAAGCATAATTGAAATGTTATTAATTAGTTAGATTTTATTTTTTTTATATTTGCATGCCCTAAGTGCAGCTTATATGTAGTTTTGGAATAATTAATAAAATTTTGCTTTAATTATAACTAATTAATGTCTTTGAAATGGTACTTATTACACATTTTCACGGCAAAATCCCTTTCTTGTCTATTTTTGGTAAGTTTTCATGAATACATGTTGTATACTTTATTTAAAAACAGGTGCCAAAGTTTCTCCATTATCCCTTGTTCATTTGATCTCTACAACATACCGGTCACCTTACCTTATTAGGAAGTATTATTAATAATTCTTACCGCAATCTAATTCGTCCGTATGGTCTTTACAGTCAAACCGGAAGTCGCACTTCTTGTTTCCAGGAATGCAGACCTTGTCATCCTTACAGAAAAATTCAGTATCTTTGCAATCATTTGGTGGCATCGAAGTTGTAGTGGAACTAGGCACTTCTTTGGTTGGAAGGGTGTGTCCTTGCATCAATCTAAGAACATTTTAAAAATAATTTTGACAAATTAAAAAAAAAACACCTAAAATTACTAACTTTTAAAACTAAAAATCTGTCAAAAAAAGTTCTAAAACCGTCTTTACCGTACAGTGCGAGGATATTGCGATCTGTTTCCTCAATAATGGAATCGTAACTATATTTGGTACAGTCTTGTGTAACTTATTTTAAATCGTTATTTTTTTTTAAAAAAATACATCAATCTTAATTTAACACCATACTGAGTTTGTAAATTAGTGATTAAACATAGTTCTTTTGCCTCGTAACTAATAATAATATTACTTTGAATTTATGACGTATTGATATTTAAAAAAAAACAAAAAAAATCTGAGTAAATTTGAAAAAAAAAATATTTAGAATAATTTTTATACAATATTTAGTACAATAATTTCGAACTTTCATAATGCACATAAAATAAGCAAATTTTATTCAATACTTACTTGCATCCGTTTGTAAAAGATATGTCATCAACAGCAATCATGTCAATTTCTGTCAGTCCTTTTTTGGCCTCAAAGACGACCTGGAATGGGGCTTCCTCATCTAAAGAAATAAGTCCTCGCACCCAATAGTTTCCAACATTACCAGTATCTTCCCATACTTTCGTGAAATTTCCTTTGTCTTCTTTGGTAGTGTAAACATTTAGAGCATTCACGTCTTTGCCATGCATAAAGTAGTAGAACCTTAAGCTACAATCTCCTGCTACTGTGGATTGTAGAGTTTCTGACACCAACCAAGCCCTTTCGTTTAAAGCTCCAGCACCGTATCGTGGATATAGGGCTACATAGTGGCCTTCCGGGTTTGCCAGAGTATGGTCATAAGGTGGTCCAACTTTTGAATCAGCGTGATCCTTCACTGCACCCTGGAATATTTCCCATTTTAGAGGAGCATACTTTTCGTCTATGAGTTGCTTAAAATACCCAAAGCCGTTTTCGAAGTTAGTTGTCAGGAAGTTCTGCTCTTCGCAATCTACTTCATCTGACCCATCTCCGCAGTCATCAACAAGATCGCAAACAAACGTGTAGTCGATGCATCCTTTTATCTTCTTGCATTTGAATCCCAAACAAGCTCCATCTTCCTGCTTTGGCAATGCGCAATATTCGAATGATATATCATCAATGGCGATGTAGTCCCAAGTGTTCATTGCTCCATTCTTGACTATGCCAACGGTGAAGTTGCTTCTTTGTCTTCCTATACCGAACTCTTCCCTCCTCCACACATTGGATCTGTATTGCAGGTTCACCATTGCAGTTTTGTACTTTCCTGAAGTGACAGTGAACCTGGGTTGCATGAATAAAGTACGCGCAGCATACCATAGTGAAAATCTGCAATACTGTGAACACCCAGAAAACAGGGGACTAGCGTACTCGTCAACTGGTCCCATGTTGACACCATCAGATATGTGCATAAGCAAATAAGACCCTTCACTCGTGTTCGTTGTGTGGTCTACTTCAGGAACATCATCATTCGATATTTTCTTTGCGAATTTAGCCTGTGTTATGTTTACTTCCATTCTGTCATCTTCCGATACCATGTTCCACCCACAGTTGTGCCCGAATTCGAAATCGCAAAATGATGGACATCTCTTTTCGTCGATCCCACCTTTGCAATCGTTTTTGAAGTCGCATACATAATTAAGAGGAATGCACGAATTGTCTTCACAAGTAAATTCTTTTTCTTTGTCGCATTTACCAGCAGGTTGTAAAGTTGGAATGGGTGTAGTAATTATAGTGTACACTGGTATGCATTCCTTTGTAAAAGAGGTATCGTCAATCGCAATAATTCCTTTCTTATTGGAAGTTTTAATGCCTTGAATCACTGCATGGAAGTTCAATTTACTTGTGAGTGTAATCTCTGTTCTTTCCCAAACACTTCCAGGTTGTAACGGAACCAGCGTAGCTATCTTTTTCAGACGAGGATCATCAGACAGTTGCAGATTGACATTTATACCAGCGTTATTATCAGACAAGTGATACCAAAATCTTAATTTACAATTTTCTGATACATCCGCCATGAAAGCTGTACTAACTAAAGCAGCTCCTTCCGTATACCACCAAGCTTTTCCCGTAATCATCACAAAATAACCAGTTTCATCTCCGATTGTGTGATCTCGGTCTGGTCCCCTACCTTCAGTGACATTACTACCAGTCGTCCGAATCCACTTTTGAGCATTAGTGGATTTCCAGGTCCATCCGCACCAACCTCTTTCGAAGTCGCACCTCTCCAAGTAGTCGGTGCAGTTGGTCTCGTCCGAGCCATCTGTACAATCCAAACTGAGGTCGCACACTAAGTTGTTTTTTATACATTCTCCGTTGAGACAGGTAAACTCCTGCTTGATGTTGCACTTTCTTTTCTCTGGCGGTGCACATTCTATCATCTTTATCTCATCTATGGCCACGTCTCCTTTAGCCAGGGCGTGAGTCGCAGTGAAGTCCAAGTTCCATCCTGGAAGCCGCCTTCCTATGCTGACAGTGGCGTTCTTCCACTGCTTACCTTGGTCGAAAACTGCCCTCCACATCATGACATTGCTCGCGTCGTCAGTTTGAAGTAGCAGATTCAATGAAGCATCTCTGTTGGTGATGCCGGACATGAAATAGTAGAAAGTTATTTCGCAAGTAGCCGCAGACTGCTTGAAGATTATGGATCTCAAAGTGGCTAAACTGCTTACTGATCCGGTTTTTTCTTTTGACACGTACATGTAATATCCGTTTCCAGAAACGTCCGACGTCAGACCGTTGTTTCCTTTCTTGCCCGTTGCTCTCTTCCACTTACCTCCCCTCACGTCACTCCATCCACAAGTTGGATTGTTATTGTCATCAAATGTGCAAGTTCCACAAGTACTTTCGTCCGATGCATCAGAACAGTCATTTACAAAATCACATACTTGGGTCTGGTTGATGCAGTGTCTATCTTCTTTGCATAAAAACTCTCTATCCTCACATGCTCTAGGTTCAAGAGTTGTCATTTCTACTTTTTCGGGTAGTGTTTTATCGGAAATAGCGCATCCAGATGTAAAAGAAACATCATCTACTGCCCATCCTCCATCCGGCTTGAGCGATCCAACTCTACTTTCTATTATAATTTCGAATGCTTCGTTCACGTCACCCAGCGGCAAAACAACCTTCTCCCAATATTGACCTGGTGACTCTCTCGTTAAGAACAAAGTATTCCATACACTTCTTTTGTCCCTTCTAAGGTAAACTGCAAGAATACCAATTTTTCGAGATTCTTCATACTCTTTTGATTTAAAGTTACTTCCATGGGTATAGAAAAACCTGAATTTGCAGGTTTCGTCTACGGACTCCATAACTTTGGAAGCAATTCTGGCATTGTCGCCAACATTGGTATATCTATTGCTGAAGTACAAAAACTGTCCTTTTATAGAATTTTTTGTGTGGTCTCTTGCAACAAACACTTGGGCGTAATACGAATCACCATAATCCGGTTTTTTTAAAGACCACCTGTAGTCCAATTCAGTACCATCTGACCAAGAGCAGTAGTCAGTTTCAAAGTCACAACTGCCTGGATATTTTTCACATTTTGCCAGAATTCGATTTTCATCTGAATAATCACCACAATCATCCACGAAATCGCATACTAGATCGTTTGGTATACAGTTTCCGTTCTTGCACAAGAATTCATTGTCACCGCATGATTCCGGCTTCTTCTGAAGCCTCGGAATATCACAATTTTCGAAGTTAATGTCATCAATGGCAACCACTCCCTCAACCGACTCCTTCACTCCATGGATCAAAATCCTGAATCGGTTGCGAATTCTTCCCAAAACGACTTCTTGACGCCTCCAAACTCTTTCCATGCTATTCTCCTCGCTACTAAACAACCGCGTTCTGCCTTCTTGATGTCCTGAATCGTAAAGTACATTAATTCTGTGAACACCGTGCTTTCCATACAGATAGTACCAAAAGAACATCCTGCATGTGGGCGATGCCTGAATCAACATAGGGCTACTCAAATAAGCTTCGGATTTGTAAGCCCAGTTCTTCAGAGTTGTGAGCTTCATGTAGTGTCCATCGCCATCTTCACCTATGGTATGGTCGGTGTCGGGATCGGTAGTGCTGTTGGCGAGGGTTTGGTTCCAGGATGCAATATCGTCTTCCGAGGTGGTCTTCCAGTTGCAAGGGTCTGGTTCTTCCTGCTCGAAGTCGCATTCGAGGCCGCACTCGCTCTCGTCCGACCCGTCTTGGCAGTCCTTGTAGAAATCGCATCTCAGATCGTCAATGATGTGCGTTTTCCCTTCGTCGCACGTGAAATCCGGTTTTCTGTCTATAGGGATGCATTCGCCGTCAGAAATGGATATGTCGTCAATAGCTATGAAGTTTTTCAACCTAGAAAGATATTTTTTAAAACAAATTATTTCGAAACGCTTAAAAGATAAATTCAAAGTAGGCATTTTATTGAATTGAAGGTAAATACTTCAATCTACTTTTTCTTCATATAAAAAATAGTAAATAAATTTCATTCTTAAATTGAATCTACTGAAAAGACTTAACATATGCAGATATTAAGGTGTTTTAAAATCCTTTATTTTTAACTTTCCCATTGAATCGAAATTATATTCTATGGCATTTTGCAATAAGTAATACCGAAAAACTAGAAGAAATCATGAACACCTCCAAGTGTCTACATTAATATTTTAGATTTCTTTAATAGGAAACAAATTTACACTAGGATATGAAGAGTACACGGGAAAAACCGATTGATTTTGCCGAGAAGTTTCCTTAAGAGGCCACTTTGGCGATGATAGCGAGTGATCGCCTAAACTTGTGTAAGGAAACCAGTTCCTACCATAGATATCATAGTTAAAGTAATATAGTGGCAGATCACGTGACCTCCAATAGTAACGACGGGACGCGCAAGGAGCTCCCAGAAGAGCCCCAATAAAGTCAGTTCAGTGTTGTAGGTCACGTGATCTGCCACTCTAATGCTTTAACTACTATCTCTGTTGTTCCTAGCTACCAATATTCAAGCGATTGGCGATCCCAACGCTTGGACCAAGCGAAGAAGAAAGAGAGAAACCGGTTTTCTGCGGCAAAGCAGGCAATTGCGGGAGTCCGCCTTATAAATCAATCGGTTATTCCCATGTACTCTTCATATGGCCTATCACTCTAACGAAAACACTTACTCGGTAACCAATTCAGCCTGAAACACAATCTGGTATTTCTCATCGCCAACCTTACGATCCACATTGACTTGGGCATTGCTCCACTTGCCGATATCCTCCTGCGTGAAATGTTGCAGTTCTTGTCTTATATTTGTTTCAGCATCTTCGAGATACAACAGCAGGGCCCCTTCGAATACTATTCCGTTCCTGAAGTTCCAGTAACTGATGCAGCGTTTTTGTACGGAAGACGTGAAGTAGGGGGATATAAGACGTGCTGGAAGCGGAGTTTCTGTCCTTGTATTGAACTCGTGGACGTAAATGTACGTCCCAAACTGGTTGCCTGTTGGAAATGATATGCAGTATAACCTGGTTATAGAGATATTCAAGGAACCGCAATATAGGGTAACGAGTACGGTGTTTGGCACCCTCACGGTGATTGTCCCCTCATTCATTATTGAAAATAATAAGATGTTAAAGCCCATGTGTGACAAAGGTTTTTAAAATTCCAGCCAGTAACGTTTGTCATGTTGGCAACAGTGCGCCAACAATTGGAAAAGCAATATGGCTGCTAAAGAAATATATCAATATCAATGGGGGGGGGGGCAATCACTGTCTTATGGGGGGCAATCACTGTACTTGTTACCCTACATGATGTAAAATACGAGTAACGTTAGAATTAATTCAGAATATTAAGTGTAAGTAAATCATGTAAAATACGTATTACATACTCATGTAATTAATTAAAGTAATAAAATGTCATTTATTTATCAAATTTCAATCCTATGTGCTTTTAAATGGATTGTTAGTTTCTCCGCCTCCAGTCAATAATTGTTTGGTCGGGTATTAAATTTCGAATTTGGCCAATTTTCGCATATGAGAATAAAATAAAATTTAAATAGTGAAAAATAAATTTTATTTTTAATAAAAATTTATTTTAAGAAGGATGTCTTAGGCATTTTGTATATCATATAAGTTTATTTTTTATATTATTTATATCTGCATCATTCATTAACATAGAAACAGTTTCTGGCTGCCTCGGAAAACTAGGATAGTTCCAAGTTGGCCAGTAGAGAGCTCCTGTGCTAGGGACGTACGTTACACCATTAGTGGAGTATGAAACTTCTCCCTTGTAATTAATTTCTTTAGTTATTAATGTATAGAAAAATTAGGTTAAATTTTATTATTTCTGACACTTACCCAGAGTAGTGTCCGTGTCCGGACCAGAGTCAGATGTTTCTCCAGATGCCCTCAACCACTGGAGATCAGCTTCGTTGTCATTGGACCAGAGACACATGTCTTCCTCAAAGTTGCACGAACCAAGTACTGGACATTCGGTCTTAATGGCTATGTCATCGATGGCTATGGTGCCGTTTGAAAAAGCAGACCCTGTCCTAGCCTATGAAAAATTTACATTGATAAAACAAATACTACTATGGCTAAAAGTAAGTTTTTTTTTAAAAAAAAAATAGACAATTTATATTAACTTTGTGCTTTTTTTACCAGGACGTGATGAAGACTCAGTTTTTTTGGGGTGAGAGAGGACATTTTAAAGAGGGTTCTTATCAAAAAGAACCAATGCAATCAAGTTCTATTTGTTATGTTCTAATCAGGATGATAGAATTTCAAACAACCAAACGAAGCCTGCCATCACAATTTATAAGTATTTTTTCTTGGAATAAAAAAAGATCTCAAGCAACAATAATGTGAAGCGTCACAATAATTTTTCACAAAAACTGTTAAAAAGATTCAGAAACGTTTCTGGAAAACGCAAAATCGGTCATTTTCCTGTAAATGTTAAAATATTAGCTCAATATTTGTCAGTAACGATCCTGGCAATATTTTCTATATACTAAACAAAAGTTTTCCACGATATGTTGATATTTTTTTCTCTTTTAAAACTATCTTTCAGCTGCAGTTGATTTTTCACTTTAAATGCTCCTATATTCGATACACCAATTTCTGAGTCGGCAATAACTATCATTTTTTATCATGTTCAAATTTTTTTATTAAGTCTTTTTAAAAGAAACTTGGAAAAAAATTAATAAGCTGGCTTGATTAATAAATTTAAATTTTTTTAATTTAATGACTGGAAATGTGTTTAAAAATAGTTGAAAACTAGGTTTATTAAAAAAATGACCTAAGTTGTATTTGAGGCCAAGGCCTAGATAAAGTGTAAAGCTAGTTAAGATGAGAACATAACTAAAAAGCAAATTATTTCTTTTATTCTTTTAAAATATACTTACTCTAAAGATGTAACTGTATGGAGATAAAATTTTTTCATTCAGCACCACTTGCGATGCATGCCAATATTGACGATTGTCTCCACTTTCCTTCCACTTAGAGTACTTCGAGTCGCCATTCCTTATCCATACCTCCAAAGTTCCAACATCAATTCCGTACAAGTAGTACCAAAACTGCAGACATTTCTTCTCAGGTTGGTTCAATCCTGTCTCGAGGTCTGCTACCTGGTTTGTGGACAATTTTTCTTTGGGATCAACGTAGAAGTAATTTCCCAGTACAGAATTATAAGTGTGGTCCAGCTCCGGTCCATTAGTTTTCGATCCGTTTCCTCTTTTCCACTTAAAGTCGGTATCAGGGTCGTGAGTAAAACCACAGAAATCCACCTCAACGTCGCAGAATTCTCGTAGAGGACATGCGCCAAAGTTCAAAGAGAAGTCATCAAGAGACATGTCTCCGTTACTAGTGGCAGATCCTTCGAACACCAGCTTATGAGCGTATTCCTTGACGATGTGAATCTGCTCGTACTTCCAGTTGAGACCTTGGGACTTGGCCTTTGACCAGATTATCTCGAGTTTGTTTTCATCGTGGAAGTTCATTAGCTTCAAATACAGAATTCCTGGATTGTTTCCATACATGTGGTACCAGAATTTAAAGCAGACACCTTCGGGTTTGGGGTCAATGCCATCTTGACTGACTAGCCTAACGAGACTGAAATAGTAAGTTTTGCTTTCTTCACTTAGCGTCAGATAGTGGCCAGATGTTGATAGTGTGCTGTGATCAGTTCTGGGACGCGTTAACTTTTTGTTGGAATGGCCACTTTCTATTATCCATTTGTCGCTGAATTCTGGATCGTTCTCCCAGAGGCAAAAATTTTCTTCGAAATCGCAATCAAATTTAGAGGGAGGATACTGTGTCGTAGTGGTAGGTGGAAATTTAGTTGTTATAATTTCCTGATTGCACTTTGATTTTCTCAGAGATAAATCGTCTATTGCTATTCCTCTGTGTGTTTTATTATCTTGAGATGTGTGAGTTTGCGCAGTAAGTCCAATTTGGAAGTAGTCACCAGCATCTTCAGCTGAAATGCTTGCTTCGGCACTGTACCAATAATCAGATGCAACGTCCTCCGATTTTATTTCAATTACTCCCTCCCAACCCATTCCAATTAAAAATTGCTGAACGTACAAAGATGAATTGACAGTATTGTACATATTATACCAAAATGACAGACAGTAGTCTGGACCGATTTCTAAATCTTCACTTGAAAGCATTGCTTGGGAATTAACTGGAAGACCTGTCAGTAATGCATACATGTAGTGTCCTTGGGCAGATGTGGTAGTGTGATCAAGAGTCGGTCCTTGTCCCATGTTATTGTCTAACCCTGTTCTTCGTATCCAGTCTGCATCCATGTATGCGAAAATATTACTCCATCCACAAGTATCAATCTCAAATGTGCAAGAAGCAGGATCTGAACAAGCTCCATGAACTACATGAATGTCATCCAAAGCTATGTAACCAACAGGCCCAGCACTTAATAGTGCCTCAAATGCAATGAAATAGCTTGGTAGGGAATCCATTGTGACACGTCCAAGTTTCCAACCTCCAGAGTGGTCTCCTGATCTTTTCCACAAACTCTTTAAGTTTTCCAATCTGCCTTCCTGTTGAGTCCTTTGATAAACAGCTAGAGACCCTATGTCACTACCAAACATATTATACCAAAACTTAACACACATGGCTCCGTAGTTTTTGTAAGTTTTACTCTCGAGTCTTGCTAGGTCCCCTTGCCGTCTGAACGGAAGGTATATAAAATACCCGAATTCTGTATTTGTTGTGTGGTCAACCGTGGGTCTTTCCGAACTCCAGTTACCAGTTCCTTGAACCCTTTCCCAACCCCCTAATCCATCGTAAGTGTCATTCCAGCTGCATAAATCTTGCTCAAAGTCACAAACGGCTTTTTGAGTACACGGACCGTCGAACATTTTCACATCGTCAATGGCTATGTTGTTTTCCTTGCCTATAGTGGTGGTTCCTACAATTGCAATCTCGTAATCTAGGGATGACCTGATATCTACTTCAGCATGAAGCCATTTATTTCCCTGTGATCTCGATTGCCCCCATTTGGGGTTGAACCTCCAATAGTAGGATTGCTCGATTGTTAAAGAGCCAACGTGCTGTCCGTACATATGGTACCAAAATGTGAAACAACTTCCTTCAGGAGAGTTATAAGGTAGCATTGGAGATTTCAGGCGTGCGGATTGAACATAATTATCGCTTTTAGGATCTATGTATAAATAGTAGCCTAGTCCTGTTGTGTGATCTGATGTGGGACCTGTAAAATTTTTACTTGTTGTACCCTTACCCCGATTCCATTGCATTTCAAAGCCTTTGTCCTGTGTCCAGAAGCAAAAACCGTCATGAAAATTATCATCATCGAAATCACAATCAACTAGAAGTTCGTCAGGATTACAATGAACAAAGCTTATTTCATCGATGGCTATCTTACGCTCTGGTGTATCCCATTTCCAATTTGGAAGCGATTTAAAACGAACAATATCACCTTTGCTTCTAGAATCAGGTAATTTAACAGTAATTTCTTGCCATTCTTGTGGAAATGACGGAGGCAGCTTCCACATGTTTTTATAAAAATTGGTGTGGAAGTTGAAATTCGCTGACTTATGTTCCAAGGATAATGCTCCCGCACTGCTGCTATCTGCATATACCCAAAATTTCATGAAGCAGTGCGTTGATGCTGGTGGAAGAGGAGGACTGATGAGTATAGCCGGAACATTGTATATACCATTATCTATTTTGACGTAAGCATACCAGCCATCGGAAGAGTTTGTGTGGTCCGTGGATGGTCCAAAATTATCACTGTCATCAGAAGCGACTTTTCGACTCCACGTGTATTTTCCAGGACTGAGGTTCTGCCATCCACATAAGTCGTCTTCAAAAGAACACGGGCCGCAATTATGCTCGTCTGATCCATCGGAACAGTCCAAACTGTAATCGCAAGCTTTTCCTAAAGGTATACAGAGAGGCTGACCGCTCGTGCACTTGAACTGCCCGTCAGTGCAGATCGAACGTGTTGGCAGAGGTGTCGGGGCAGGAGTTGGCATGCCTCCATCATAATCCTTACACCCAGATGTGAGTGATATGTCATCGATTGCTATGGCGTCTCCCCTCGTGTATCCAGGCATTCCTTCAATTATGAAATGAAAAGGATCTTTGCTTCTGATATTAATGACTGCCCTGTTCCACATCTGACCCAAAGATCCAAACTCGCTAAATCTTTCTTCCCAGTTCCAGCCACCCTGTTCCGTCTCTGTGTAGATTTTCAGTAGCGCATCGTCGGAGCCATGCATGTAATAATACAATCTGAGTGAACAGTAACTCTCCTCTTTGAGCACATAGTTTCGACTGTAGTAGTATGACAAGTTATACTTGGTTTCGTCGAAGTTATTTTGCAAAACTAGGTAATTTCCTCCTCCTTGGTCATTCTGTTTAGAGTGGTCCGCAAGCGGTCCTGAATTTATTGTGCCTCTAGATGCTGAAGATTCTTTTACATCCCAAGAATTTCTGTAAAATTAAATATGTTATAAATACCTTTTTGGGTTGCAACAGAGTAGTTGTAAAGTGCGTAAGCTTTTTCAGTGCATTAGATGTGCTGAAAATTTAGTAGCAAAGCTTCAAAATTATAAATTGTTAAAAATATTTACGATAACTATTTTGAAATATTGAAGTAAAGATTCGTCATTATACAATTGGTGTTCCGTTATTTTCGCGAAAATAGCTTGAGCACTAAATTTAAAAACTGTACAGTTTTGTGACTCTAAGAAACATCTAAAATTTAAACCAACAAATAAGCCATTAGTGCCAATGATCTACGTTGTTTCCTTCGGGGATCATCGAATATAGTAGCAATTTAGCTTTGAAAAACTTTTGTGAGATTGAAACTTTATTACTTACTTTCCTTTTCCAGTCACCACCCAATCACAAGCGCCTCTCAACTCAAAAGTACACGCATTAGGATACTCCAAGCACAGTT
The DNA here is from genome assembly GCA_023701765.1 of Hylyphantes graminicola. Taxonomy (NCBI): domain Eukaryota; kingdom Metazoa; phylum Arthropoda; class Arachnida; order Araneae; family Linyphiidae; genus Hylyphantes; species Hylyphantes graminicola. The sequence continues at coordinate 15,469,222 of CM043120.1, read as the reverse complement.
TTGATTCCTCGTCTGATCTGTCACCGCAGTCATCGGTAAGATCGCAAAGGAAGTACCTTGAAACACATCGGCCATTTTTGCATCTGAACTCTTCGCTGCTACATGTGTCGCGTGCATATGGCAAGCTGCAGTTCTCGAAAGAGATGTCGTCAATGGCCACAAATGTCGGCTGGTACGAACTGAAATGGATGATTTGTAGGTAGAAGGGACGTTCGGTTGTACCGAGGTATGCCTCGCCCATCTGCCAACCGATGCCGTTATTTCTGATCCTTTCCCAGGCTGTGACATAGGTGGAGCTTCCAATTCTCTTCTTAACGCGTACGGTGGCTTTGGAGCTAATAAAAGATAACACGTTTAATTAGTAAGTACTAAAACAGTTGATTTTTAAATGTTGTATGAAACTGGTAGAATTGGCATCGTCCTGTTTCAGTTGTAACCTTTTTTTTTTTAGTTATATTACTTGAGATGGATGGATAACAGTATACAACATTTTGTTGATGTAAGACAAATTGTTATATCGTGTTACACTCGGTGTGCACATGCATAAACCAGGTAGGAACTACAATATTCTTCTTGTAGTCAACTACAAGTCCTCCCACCTGTTATAAAATTTTATTTTGTATTTCTATTATAAAATTTTATTTTGTAATGTTGTCGATTTAGAAGTTATTAGGAATAAAATTGGGTCACAATAAAGTGTGTCGCTAAGAGCTCTACCAATCTCAAAGAATCTAAGAAACTAATATAACTCATGGTCTATCGCAGAAAAAAATAAATCAGAAATTAAGCATTTTTTTTAAAGTTAAAGCACAAAATGCACATTAAATTGCCAATATAAATCAAGCATACGTATATTTGAATAAAACGACATTTTATTTGAAGAAAAAAATTTCTTTTCGAGAACTGGTCCAAAAGAACAATATCGGAAATTTGGTTCAAAGGATGAATATTTTCCCTATATAAGATATTCGGATCAAATAAACACATGTTCCTGTTCCCTTCCATTCCAATAATCACATTACCTTAAGCATCTCAAAAGGGAAATAAACATATCTGGAATTTATTAGAGTTTAAGGGGAGTCGAATGGTTCTATCTCGTTCATTTCACTCATTTTAGGAACTATATGAGATATCATTTCCTCAAGAACTATATGAGATATCATTATGGATTTCACAGTATAGAAAAATACTTAGTGATTTTTTTTTCTGATTCAAAGTAATATAACTTTTTTTAGCAGAGATATTTAAAATTCCTCAGTTTAAATCAAAGATCTATTATTGAGGAAGAAATAATAAAGCAAAACATGTTGATATATTTATAATTCCTGAGAAAAGTGTTCCTAACTGTTGAAAAACCTTATATTTCAAAAAACGCGAAAGAAAATTAAGGTATCGGTAAGAACTGATATACAGAGTTTCTGCAAAATGCTTATTATAAAAAGATACCTACAAAACAGAAATTGATAATCTTGGTCTTAAATTAAAGCTGTAGATATGCAGATTGAAAATAAAGGAAAAACAAAAAATCAGCAGTTTTGACCCTAACACCCATCCGACTCCCCTTAATATTTATATTGCCTTGGTGGACGCACGCAAAAAATCAAGAATGCCGAACTTGATTAACTGAAACTTCAATACATTCATAGCTAATAATAATTCCTTATCCAACTCTGTCATAGTTTATCTTGCTCCTAGAATTTTATTACGATTTAATAAATACAACTGCTGCATAATTTAGTAGTAAAAAAATCGGTGTAGGTCAAAATTATTACATTTATCATTTAATACTATCAAATAGCTCCCCTTACCCATCTGCATGAATGTACCAAAACTTCATTATACACGAGGCGTAAGACTTTTTAAACTGCACATCTGGACTCTGCAGTGTGGAAGTTTCCGAACTGTAGTACGGTCTTGTGTCTGCAAGCATGAAGAAGCCAGCCGACGAATTAGTCGTGTGGTCGTAACCTGGACCTTCTGTTTTTGATCCGTTTTGACCTTGAGCCCTGACCCATTTCTTATACGGACTCGGGGTCATATCCAGCCACCCGCAGTCTCCGTGCTCGAAGTCGCACTGTCCACAATTGGCCTCGTCGTATAAATTATGACAGTCAAATTCGAAGTCACAGACCTATTAGAGTACAGTATAAAAAAGAATAAATTGACATACATTATCTAGCCTGAAACTAAATAGCATTTTAAAATTTATATAAATAGTGTTACAGATCGTGAAATAATTTATACATTAAATATTTTTGTGTTATTCTTTTTAAAACACTATAACTTTTTTCAAACATCAACGGTACACAACAAGGATGTGTAAAATTTTGTTCTGTTAAAAAATAGTTTTGAAATTTTGAACTTTTTTTTAAAACTGATTAAGGTGTATTTTCTTGTAATAAATACTTGTTTGGTGTTTAAAAAAAGTAATTCTATCTTCTTCTTGGAACCTGGTGGTTCATTTGAAGATAGGCGTTTGTTCGTTTGTGGCTTAAATTACAAATAGGGTGTCATTCAGGTCACTTTTAACTATGCTAGTTAAGACAAATATAGTTATTTTTGACGGAAGAAATGCGCAATGTTTTTTCAATAAAGAGTTGTACGAGTTGCTATAATATACAAGTTGCTTATGTAGAATTGCTTAAAATACGTGACATGGATGGCACAATATACGACGATAAGTTTATTGATGTAAAAATACAAAATCGTGTAGAATATCTGAAAGACCTTTATTTTGTTTGTTAACTGTTTCACTTTATTAAATAACGACGTGAAAGAATAAAACTGAATATAGAATATTGGGTCACTGCAGTTACAAGCTAAATGTGTTACCCAGAACACAATTCTAAGAAAAAAAATGTCAAATGTACCTTTTCTCTTGCAACATGCGATCCATCACCACAATCAAACGCATCCTTAGGAACTTCATAACACTTCCCAGAGGTCACTGCAATGTCATCCAGAGCAATATCACTCAGGGCACCTTTGGTGATCCCGACAATATCAATCTGGTACTCATCGTGCATTTCCAATCCATTGATATCCAGGGTGACAAAACGCGGGAACCAGTTTTCGCCTTGGTTGTCTTCAAGGTTCAAGAGTGGGATACTCTTCAGTTTGTTCCCCTCCGAGTAATAAGCAAGATGGACTTGTAATGACCCCATTTCTGTGCCGTTCATGTGGGCCCAGAAGGAGAGGCATCGTTCGGTGGAAAGGCTGAAGAACTCGGATTGCAGTATGCCGATCAGGTTGCGTTTCTGAGCTGGGTTGTCTGCTTGGAGGTAAATGTATGATCCTGAAAATTCAAAGAATTATATTAATATGCACATAGATTAGCTAGATTTTCTGTTGTATACTAGTCCTAGTTACTTGGTGAATGCCTATTTCAGTGCGATGTAAGGGTGAAGCAAAAAACTCAATAACAGATTCTATGAATTAATCGCATTTTGTAAAAAGGTATTATGCTTTTCCCTTAAGCCGTGATTATAACCTCTAAACGGGACTTAATTGTGACGTGAAGTCTGGATTGCAGCATGTGATGTATGAAAACTTCTCTACATTTCTAACAGTAGACAATCATATACCATAATATTAAATTATGATGGTACGAAACGAAAATTTATACACGATGAAGAAAATAGGGTAATCAACCAAAGATTATATATTTTTAATCTTAGTAAAACAGAGTCTCCTCATACTATTGACGATTCTTTCGTACATTGAACCAGTATAACTAAAGTTCGAAACTTAAAAATATTTTCTAAAGAACAATTTACACCCATTAGCATTCATTCTAAAATTATATGAAAGAAGTTTTTTTTATGGAATGCTATCTTAAGGAAGGTCTTTTTATGTGTAGACTAACCAGTGAATGAACGTTTAAGGCGCTGCGTTCGCCAGTGAATAAACATCAGGACAACCAACCATATGTCAGATAGCTTCCTATACTAGATGGGAGGAAGTCAGTGTTGATAATCCATCTAGTGGAATGATTTTAAATCCTTATTTTTAAATTATATTTACCAAATGTTCATTCAGTGGGGCCTGTTCACTCACTGGTCAATCTACTCTATTTAACAATTAGAGCCCAATTTTTATTTCGGACCTACCTTGTGCGGTACCAATGGTGTGGTCCACATCGGGTCCAGTGCCCTCAGTTGGAGTGGGTCCAGAGTTCCTCACCCACTCGATATCGGCATTAGTCTCAGCGTTCTGCCAGGTGCACAGGTCGGACTCAAAGTCACACGATCCGGGTGGAGGACATGTTCCGTCCATTATGATCACGTCGTCCACGGCTATAAAGCCATCGTTGCCTCTCTTAAGGACAGCTTCAAATACGATCTGGTGGAACAAGAAAGGGGGTCAGTTTCAGCAAGTAGACCACAATTGTGACGAGGGCTAATTAAAAAGAATTACACTGCTGCAGGACATATTCCGTCATTTATGATCACGTCGTGCAAGGCCATAAAGCCATCGTCGCCTCGCTTTTCTACAGCCTCAAAAACGATTTGGTGGAACATGAAAGGGTATCGAGTAAGTTTCAGCAAGTATGACCACACATGTGACCAGGGCCAATTAAAAAGATTTTTATCCAGCTGAAGCAACACAGAAACACAAAACCTTTTTATTTTAAAATTTTACAGATAACTTAAATATTCATTTGACTCTTGAAATAAGGTATCTAAAAGAGAAAAAATCAACTTCTTGTGGACGAGACTGTTTCCGACTTTATCGTAATTTTCTGGACACATCTCAAGATAAAGTCATAATTGAAAATATTTTTCGTTCGTCATTGTTTTGTAAATGTTTCGAAATTAATCTTTTAAAAAAGAATTATTTCGTATTTTTTACAAATGATGCCGATTTTGCTCAGTGTCATCATGATTTTATGACAATTTAGCTGATAAAAAAATCATGTGAAATAGCAATAACAACCCCAAATGCTATCCTCACCTCGTGTATATACGGCGCAACCACAGAAACCTGACCAACTCTCCAGGAAGTGTTAGCCTGATGACTTCCATGGGACCATAGCCAGTTGTACTCGGGTAGATCGCCAAAGGGCGTTCTTTTGTACACGCGAAGATTTGCCACGCTGCCACCTCTCATTTGGTAATAGAAGCGGACGCAGCTGCCTTCATCTCCTGAGCTTGGTACATTGGGAATGATGAGATACGCCTTATTGTCCCCTGGAACCCTTGCTTTCTTAGATGGGTAGACAATCATGTAGTGTCCTGTAGTTGAATGGATAAATTAAACGCATCACTATAATTGCAATTTTTTTTTTAAACAAATCCACTAGGAAAACTATTTTCTTGTTTTCAATGATTTGTGAATGGCAGATAAAATTTTTTTTTCACGTTTTGTGAACGAATTTTGACAATCTAGTAAACAAATAAAAAAAACCTATTTGGAAGTATATTGTTTTGCATGAAATAAAGTAGAATTTCAAAAAAATGAATATGGCTATGAATGAAACAAGAATATGAACTTTGTGATTTAATTTACAGCAATTCATTTTACTAATTTCTTATTAACTTTATCCTTGCATTAATGAAGTCAATTTGAAATTTAAAAAAAATTATCACATCCAAAATAAGCTGATTTTACCCAGTTTTCTTTAATATTGAACTAGCTTGGGAAAAGTCTGTATTACCCTATGTCGATTAAGTTTATAATGAACATGCTTACCTTCTTCTGTTCCATACGTTTTGTCGGTTTTTGGTCCTTGTTTTTTGCCGCTTATGGTTTTAGCTTGAATTCTTTTCCAAGAAATATTGTCGAGAGACTGTGTCTTGAAACCGCAAATGTCACTGGATTCGAAATCACAAGGGTACTTTCCTGAGATGAATCAATTCGTTAATATAAAATAAGCAAAATTGTGTAGCAACGTTAGAGACTTTCATCATTGAAATCTTTAATATGAAAATACGTATACTCATTAACCCCTTCCTTCTCGCTCCAGGGATATTTTCGTGCTGGAGTACTCGGTAGTAACGCTTTAATTAAGATTAAAACTAATTTAACTCTTTGCATACTGTTGCCGTTTGGCAACAAGTAAAATAATCCATTTCATTCTATTAAAGTAGAGCTCCCTCTCGACAAATTTGTTTTTTTTTTTATCTATTACACTTCATTTTGAAGTTTTAGTTAATAATTATCCTCATAGATGACAGTAGTAAAAGTGTATTCAAAATTAAAGAGTGAGGTTATTAACTGTTGTGAAATTACGTTTTTGGCAGTATTCAAAGTATAATTATATTAGTACTAAATCCAAATGAATTGTTTTGAAAAATTAATTATAGTTAAAGAGTTATTTTCAAATATATTTAGTAGTTTTCTAGTCATTATTATCAAAACTGGAATTTTGTAGTTGGTTTTTGTCATATGGAAAACGTTTTAAAAATTGAAAATATTTAAATTCTAATGCAGTTAAATTTTTTTTAGTATTTTCCCCATAATGTATAAGTATTGAAGAAAGAAAAATAATTAAACAGAGAAAGTAAGGAACAGTATTAAAGATACATTTTTCGGGACGAAAAAAATTCATGCATTAGAGGGTTAAATCCAGCAATTGAAACACCAATGGGTGGATAGTTCAGTATTAACGAATAATTAAGATCAAACCCAACATAAATCCACCGATTAACAATCCAGTGGAGTGCCCAGTAGGTAATGCGCCAAATAATATCGAAATAGCCCAAATTTACAATCATTTTCTTGAAAATTATTCGAGCTTTAAGGGATGTTCTACAAAAAACAATTAGCGCTCGAATAAATAGTAAAAATAAAGGAAAAGCTAACATATATTTAGTTTTCAAATTGTAAACTAGAAAATAATCTTGCTGGACAAAGCCCGGCATAGATAGGTGAGCAAATATTAAATCTTAAATAAAAATTTTCACTTACTCATTGTTGGGCATTCTCCTTTGTTAAAAGCAATGTCATCAATCGCAATGTCTCCTATACCTAAACTTCTACGAGTGGGCCTAAAAACGAAGCTTTTGTTGACTGACTTTTCGATGTAGTAGCTGCCATAATTCCATTTGCTCTGTGCACTGGATTTCTTTATCCACAGCGGACCGTCGATTTCAGAGCTTTCTGCAAATAAATCACGAAGTAAAAATAAGGAACAGTAATATAAAAGTAAAAATAGTACATCAAACTTTTAATAAACAATTAAATGAGTGATGCACAAAAAATATTAATAGAAATATTTCTCGATTTTCCACTGGTAAAATGAAATATTTGGTACTGTAGTTGCAGAAGAGAGTACATTTGAATATGTTTTTATATCTAATATAACTGAAAAATTTTGTAGCAATGATGTATTTTTGATATATCAAGGTTTATTATTGAGTATTCCGTCTACTTCACCGGACGCCTACTTCAGATGCCGTATAAAGTGCTACATTAGACGAACTGTATATAGGTAGTGACAGAATAATATTAATACACTGTAAACAATTTTGGTGTATCTTCACACCAAAAATGGTGGCAACAAAGTAGCCACCAGAAGTGGTGTAAGGAAACACCACAACTAAATCGGTGTAATGAAACACCACCATTAAATCGGTGTAATGGAACACCACCATTAAATCGGTGTAATGGAACACCACCATTAAATCGGTGTAATGGAACACCGATAATTGACTGGTGTGCAGAAACACCACATTTGGTGGCGACTCGGTTGCCACCATTTTTGGCGTAATAAAACGCCACCAGTGATTCGGTGTACTTAAATGGTTATTTTTAAAAAAACACTTTTTGGTGTAAACTGATTTCTTACAAAAATTGAACAACAACATATTTGTAACGTCAAAAATAACTAATTTTGTGACTTGAGTTGATTTGCGACTTGAGTTGAACTTATCGAGGATACCTTTATCCATACTCCAACAGATAAATGAAAATGTACTTAAATTATACAAAAACATAACGCAAACAAAGTTAATGTTTAGGAATATTTAACGCGCATGAAAGATATCAATAGGGTGGCCAGACATAGTTTAATTTGTTACTCAACTATCTATATACACTGCTCAAAACAATTAGGGGAGCACTTTTTAATTCCAACTTTAACTTCACTCCCAACTTTTTAATTTTTATCCTATAAATCTGAAATTTGTTAAATAGGTTCACTATGCATTCGAAATGAAATAGTAAAAAACAGGAGAAAAAATCTCAAGTTTTTAATACTTAAATTTAAAGGGGGGAAATGGAATAATAACTTTTTAATAAATTACAACAATAATTTTTTCAAAACTTTTTTTGTTAAAAATAGTTGAAATATATTTTTAAACATCTAAAAAATGCAAGGATGAAAAATTTAGGGTCAATTTATTTTCTAAAACTGTTTTAAAGTGAAATTTATTTTACCATATTTTTCATATTTTCATTAATATTTAAAAAATATATTAAATTCTTCAAAATACGTTATTCTTCCATATACTGATGTATCTAATGATACATAAGTTGCGAATTTAACTTAGTCAGAAAAAAATCACAAGCTGATGATTCCCAATTTAATCATTGGGAGCGAAAGGGTTTAAAACATGTGCTCCCCTAATTGTTTTGAGCAGTGTAGCTATAAAATTGTGCAATTAACCACATCTTAACTATTTTATAGTTTTTTCAAACAAAACGTGAATTAAATATTATTTATGAAAGTGTTATGATGATTTCATAATCGAAAAGTTAATCACTGAAACAATTCAGATATCAATGAGCTAAATGACTTATGGGAAACTACTGTAATTATACTTATCATGTCAATATCTTTTAATCATATATACTAGCACAAAGATATAAACACAACCCTAATTTACTCGTTACAAACAGAATTGCTAATATTGAAGTTTTAATTAAATTATTGAGTATAGTAATTCATTTATCTTTATAAAGAATAAATATAATTGTTCCGCTTACTCTGAATTTTCAGCAAATACAAACACGACTTATCATCCTCAAAATCAAACTCATGCTGTTATTTAGGGCTGTGCAAACACATAGACAATCATTTAAAAGTAATAAATGCGCGCTGAAATAAGTTTTCTATCTAGCTATTTTAAAACTAAGACTCAAACCGTGCACATCACGAACAAATGATCAAAACACAGCTCTAATTTTCCAGTTACAACCATATAATTGCTAGATTGGCTCGATCTGTAACACGAATTTGGTGCTTCGTTTTCAAAATGTCGTCGAAAGGCCACAGTTAAGCTCTTCTCGGTGTATGTTAACACCAATTTTCTTAAAAGTTTAAATAAAAACCGTTTTGAGTGAATGATAACACCTATTTTGGTGCTGACACCACAAGTCGTGTATATTTATGCCTTATTTAGCATTTCATAAGTCCAAAATAAGTGTAATAATACTCCCTTGTTTTTACAGTGTAGAGATATTTCTCGATTAATCACCGGAAATTGAAATATTTGCTCCTTAATTGCAGATGAGAGCAATTGATGCTTTAAAAAAAGAAATGTTTAAAATGAAAATTTTGTAGCAAAAAAACTCATTTTCAATATAGTAATGGATTATTTTTCAACATTCGTTGGGACACTTACTTTCGATGGCGTATATCTCAAGTGTTACAGGGGATGGACCGTAAAAATAGTGCCAGAATTTGAAGCAGTATGAGCTCGTCGAGGTATCCACGTAAGAACTAACAAGTTCGTGGTTGGTGCTGCTGTTCAGAGGTTTGTAGTAAGCATAACGTCCTGAAAGGGACAATTAATTGGTAATTAATTTTAAATAATTTAAATAGTTGTTAATGCGATCTAAGTCATATGATAAATCTATAAATAGCAAACAAAATTCTGTAAAAATATAATAATAATAATAATTTATTTATACAATGAAAAAGTTTTACAAACTAAAAAAGCACCTTGATGGGCAGCTAAGGCCCTTACAGAGGTATGAAATATACTAAAGTAAAAACAAAAATTGTGCAAACGGAGATCAAAATAAAAATAAAAATAAGTTATACAGTACATAAATACAAAAAGAGGAAAATTGGACAAATTTCAGCAGTGACTAAAAGAAATTTTCTAAATCAGTGATATTAATATTAATATTACAAAGATTTTTAAATTTTTCCTAAAGATTCTTAGACTGTTTGAATTCTGGATATGAACTGGTAATAAATTAAAGAATTTGGGAGCTAAATATTGGAAGTTTTTCCTGAAAATTTCTTTATAGAGTCTTGGAATTTTAAATAAATTATTGGGTCTACGTGCTGAAATATTTGACAATTTAGTAAAAATATCTGGATGTTCATAAAAATAATACATAATTTATAAAAAAAGGTGTGTCTCAAGGGTAAAATATTTAAAGACTTATAGGAGTCAGTAGTATTAAAAGTATTATTTCTGGAATTATATGATAAAAATCTGACGAATTTATTCTGGATTATGGTCATAAAAAGTAGCACATTTGCTGAATACTCACAGTGCTTTCTATGTCATTGAGGAGGCACCTTGACCTGCCATGGGATCGTGGATGAAACACACATGCTTGAAAATTACAGCCCAATATTCATTAGGATACAACAAAGGGGTGGTAAATGAGACTGCTTATTTTTACAGTTAATGGACGTAGCCATGTATAATGAACCAATAAGATTCAGAAGATACCTTGTTGAACCAATATAGACATAAAAGTTGTTCATTTGAAAGCTTACAGGCTTTTTTTTAATTCGTTTTTTTTTTAAACTCCAGTGCAAAATAAAATAGCTTTATTCGCAGAAAGACGTGTTGATATTTTAAGTTTAACTGGTTTTATCTTTCATTAACTAAATTAAAACCAATTTTCTACCCAAATTAAAAGGAGTTTTTCTGACGCCAGCTGAATTTTTCTGACAGTTTACGTTAGAGCAACAGTTTTTTTTTAGTAAAGTAGTACTCATGTAATTAGTAACATTTTTTAGTAATTTTTACTACTCATTTGAGTTGCAAATAGATGTGATCTAGTTGTACAAATGTCAAATTAGTAAATTTTTAGCATACTAATTGGCATCTGTTTCTATTTACAAAACTCGTCCTGCTAAATAGCTAAAAAAAAACCCCGCTAAACTCCCTGTTTCTATTAGATATGTTTTTTTTCTCCGAGCTGCAAATATGGTAAGTTCAAAAAATATATTTCTTACCCAAGGTAGTCTTTTTTGTGTGGTCAGAAGTGGGTCCCAGGTCAGACACCAAGGCCTTTCTTCCGTCTTGAACAACCCATGCATCTCCATAAGTCCAGCTGCAAAAGTCTCCTTTTTCAAAGTCGCAGTCCCACTCAGTAGGAGCTAAAAGAGAAATATATTAGTAACTCTAAAATGGTATGAAAATTAAATAGGATATGTATTTCAAGTTTATCTTCTTCTGAACTCTTTAATCTCCATCGAAAATTGGCATACGTACATCTGTAAGCGCTTCTCCTTTATATTTATTTAATGAAAACTAAATTTTATCTATACTATACTGTAAAATATCTCGGTAAAATAAAGGCAAATTTTGTCTTTTTCTCTTTTCATCGCAGAGTTCAGTAGTACACACCATGAGTTACGGAGTCACGTGAAAAACTTACTCCAATGGCGTTTAAACAGCAAAGGTGCGGTAAATCCAATTACTGCCAGGGAAGCAAGTGTTTTTGATACTGGTATCACACAATAAATTTAACATCATATGTAAATTCACATCGAAGGGTGGGGGCACCGCTTTAACCTCCACACTATGATGGTAAATTAGAGGGTCCTTTACAGTGTAGTTTTGAACTTAAGAAAATCTAGTTTTTTTTTAAATTAGTTTTGGCTCGGAGAACTTCTTCGCTATTTTCTTGGTTGATCAAAACGAGGTAAAGAGTTCGTTTAAATTTTTAAAACTGGCGTTGCTTTTCTTGACTTGCGGGCTTCTTGACTGGCTTCTTTTTGACTTGCGGGCAAATTCCATACAAAATTTAAATTATTGCTTGAAATACTAAGCTGAACGTCAAGTCTAGAGGTTGACTTTAAAGTTAAAAAAAATATTTAATGTCAATTTTTTTTAAAAAAAAAGAGATGCAATATAAGATATAGAGTATTTAGAGATATTGCTTTACTTACGAAAGTCGGTGGTTGGTGGTTCAACTGTTGTAACATTTTCATCGCAAGTATCCGGCTGTATGAGAATGTCGTCAATTGCTACTTCTCCATTAGTTCCCTTTGTGCCAATAAGTCGAATCTAAAATAATATTAAATAAACTCTGAAACTATCTTAAACAATGACTATGAAATTAAATAATTTTTTTCGAAAGTTGTTGGACGCAGAGGTATAATTTTAATTTAAACAATTTCCGACATTGTAATAAATGAAGTACCAAGTTCATTTCTGATTAAACATTAGAAAATAAGGTCACAGGAACTTTTAGTCATTTGAATGTGTGTGTGTTCGTATTTACAAAAAAAAAAAAAAAAAAAAAAAACTAAATCATATTTCACATCTGAATATGAGACTGGAGTTTGTAAATGCAGTAATTTCAGATTTATGTTGAAAATATTTGATATTTTTTATAAAATAATTTTGCCAGCATAATATAGCAAACTTGAAAAGTCTAAGCGCCTATATTCAAATGCGCGTCATCTTAGTTTTATTAAAAAGCCAAATTTAGTAATTAAAAGTTAAAATAAAAATTCGATATCGTTATACTACGTTTTATTCCATATCACAATAAAGCCACACTCGCATTTCGAAAGTTTTAAAATTATTACCATTAAAAAGTTGTCAGTTTTTGTAACTTTTAAGAGACCACAAGACGATTAACTAATTGAAGACTGAAGCGTTTCACGGATCACATTTACTCTCCTGTCTCAGATATCTCTTTTAAAAAGTTTTACCCAGCATAAAATAAAGAATAAAAAAGAAAATTTTTACGCATGTAATCGTAGCTTCATGATTTTGAAACGTGAAATATGCTTTTAGCAAGGAATAGTGTTCGTTGTTTGTAATTTAAACTATTATTTCATTTCTTTTTTTTTTATTACCCATTTTATTTTAAGCTATTTTTTGTAATTTATTTTCCATCCGACTTATTAGTTAAGGATTTATATATCTACCCAAGCAGTTGATTAACTCCGATACTAAAAACGCCATGACATTCTTGTAATAATTTATTGTCGCAGCTGATGATTTTTGCACCGCGTAATTCACCATTAGTATAACGTTATAGAATCATATGTTCAATATCAACTAATTTTCATCCGTTGAACTTTTTCCTTGAAGATTTTGGTGCCGATGAGAAATAGCCAGAAAAAGTTACGAGATAAGGTTTTTTTTTCATAAAGAAACTAAATTGTAAACTTCAAATAAGCTGCGCCAAACACAGTATTAAAGGAAAAACAAATTAAAACAGCATCAATCCTGGCAATCTCTTGAAATAGTTTTTCAAAATACTGCCCAAAATAAGTTAAAAAATGTCATTTTATTCAGGGGCTCTTTGTTGGGAATTCAGATAAGACATCCAATAGCAAATATTATCGCGATAGCCGAATATTTCTTATGTGCTAGATAGTATAGTAAGTGTATTTATGTAGTGAACAGTTACTTTGTAGGCTTCTGGCAATTTTTTGACCAGAGTTTGGCTAGGCTTCCACTCCCCTTCTTGGCCATCTGATATGTGATATACATTGTATATTTGAACCCTTGAATTTTCGTGATCAACGATTTCCACCTGCAGGTTGCCAGCCGCTGAAATTTAAATATTTCAAATGAACTATCCTTCTCATAATCAAACGTAAGGAATAATACCTCATTATAAAAAACTAATGTTGAAGTACTATGATTCTTTAGATATTTTATAATAGAAATTAAGGTACTCTCTCAAACACGGTGTAAAATACAACCCATACTACTTCCTGTGGACATTAAGTGTATAATTATTTTATTTTAAAATGGCTATAGTATATTTTTCGATAATAAGCTTTTACATTTTATATTGTACTTTTAATGACGCCCTTGCTTATTCAAGTGCCTCGATATTCGGTAGAATATTCGCCTGTCAATCTATATTCATTAAATTGAAATTTTAACATAGCTACCTTTCTTAAATGAAATTTTGAGATTCGAACGAGCATAAGTCTCAATATCATTAAGTATACCTTGAAAGATTTGCCTTAGTAGCGGCATAAATGAAAGTGCTTGGGTGTTTTTTGATCTCCAATGCGACCCTAAATTGACTTAGCAATCAAGAAATCCACCTCAAACTCGTTAGTAATTTTAAAATTATATAAAAAAGGCATGAGTTCTATCCGTTAAAGATTACTATGCACATTTGTAAAAAGGTTAGGTACTTACTCCATTTGTACATGTTGTACCAAAACTTGATGCATGCCTGAGGTACAAAATGCAGAACTTCACTTTCTAAAACTGCCGTCTGACTTATGTATCCCAATCTGGAGTCCAAGTATATGTACCAACCTGTAGTTAAAAAAAACACAATTTTTCCATAATTAATCTTAAAAATATTTAGATTTTTCTGTAACTTAGTCTTAGTTTAAAATCAGGGATTGCCAATGAAAATATTTTCCAGAAAGACATGTTAACACGCCACAAAATTTCTAGAAAATACAGAGAAAAAAACTGCGTTTAATTGATATTAAATATTTATAAATTTATTTTTAAAAAAATCTTAAAGTTAAAGTAAGCATTGTGATTCGTTACCATGCACAAAATCTAAAAACCAATTTTGCGTCTTAAGGGAAAACGAGAACAATTCTCCAGAATGAAGTGTCTTTGCGTCAATAACGAATAGATGGTTAACAAAAAGGAAAAGGTAATTTTCTAGGCCAGAGACCAGCTCTCATTCGCCAATTGAAATCAGTCAGAACTTTTTGTCCCATCTATTGAACAGTTGATAGAATAACATTTTGACACCACTTCTTTGTTAGTTAATTGGTTAATATTTGAATTCATTCACTTTCTCTGACAATTGATTAGAAAGCTTTTTTGAATACATTTATTTACCATTGCATAAAATCCTTTATACTGATAATGATTGCCTATTTTCTTTTATTCCTTTTTTTAAGCTAGAGAGGCCTTTTATTGTTAAAAGCATTGATCAGGACCACTATTAAAGCTTTTTAGGTAACTTCGCACTGTTAGCATTTTATGAGTTATGGTAGAACCTCGATTATCTGCATCTCTTTTATCCGGAACTCTGTTAACCGACCATCCCCTAGTCAAGATAAAAAAATTCCACTAACAAGGTAATTATTGGTTGTTCGAAGAAACCAGTCTTTTGAAATTTACGACAATTCTAAAGTGAGTAATTTCCGGCGATACCGAAATCGTCAAATTTCCGCGATTCCAAAATCGGGAGTTTCCGGCGATTCTAAAATTGGAATTATCTGGTGATTTTGAAATCAGGATATTCCAGCGTTTAGGAAATGGGAAAACTAAGGTGATTTTTAGATAGCAAAATTTCGGCTACTCGAAAAGTAAAAGAGAATTTCTGAAAATCCTAAATTTTCTAAAAACTCACAGAATCTTCTAAAATCAAGTAATATTTGCTACGTATAAAACAAATAAGCATTTTTCAGCGGAACTCAGATATAAAAATAAATAAAATATAATGTTTTAGCACTCTCATAATAACAGGAAGTCTCAGTTTCAGAAATAATCTATCACTAAATTTCAATGTTTAGAATTCCAAAACCATCGCTGTTTTAGGACGTTTTCGAAATTGAGATCAGCGGACTCACAGGTCTCGACTGTACTATAAGTAAATGGACACTTTTTTGTTATCCGGAGTTTAGATTATCCAACCTGCATCATGTCCCAATTGAATTGATAATCGAGGTTCTACTGTAGATATGCATTTCATGTTTCAACTTACCCTCCGAGGTTCCCGTCGTGTGGTCAGTCTCTGGCCCACCCATGCTATCAAATATTCTGCCGGAGTGCCTTGTCCATTCTAGCCCAGTGCTCACAGGTTTACCTAGGTTCTTCCAAGTGCAGAAATCTCTCTCGAAATTGCAACTGCCGTGCGGTGGACACGCTCCGCTATCAATTAATAAATCGTCGACTGCGACAACTGCGTTTTCGTCAACTTTTGAACCGTAAAAAACGATCTGAAACGAAGCAGAAAAAAATCCGATGGTCATTTATTAATATCAAGAATACAACATCAAAGCTGGTTAAGTATTTCTTCGTGATATCTCGATTAGCATTATATTAATACATAAATAATACTAATTAAAAAAATGTATTAGTAACATTTTTTTTGGTGTTTGTATTATTGGTTGGTGTCGTGTCCATGTGGAGATTTATAGATATCCATGAGTGTTCAAAACACAACCGGCAATCTCCTTGATGTTGTGGGAGTACAGATGTAAAAGGGGGAGAAATCCCCAAGCATTTATAATATTGAAAGTATTTGCATAAAATTAGTGTGCAGTTGTATATTCGATGTCATTCTTATATATTCTACAATATGAAAAATATTCAAACTAACTCAATGTAACCGGTTGCATACAAAAAAAATATAGTACTCATGATAATTATTTTTAAAATTAGGTTCACTAAAATTAGAATGTGATTAGTATGATAAATTATTTACATTGTAGTCGCCGTTCATTAGATCTTCCACGCTAGCTCTCGAATGCTGCCATTGTCCCGTGACATTGGGTTCTGCCACGTCCGTCCACATTGTGTCAGCTTTCTCCGGCGAGGTTGGTACTTCCTTCTTGATTTTGAGAACCGTCTTCCTATCTCCTTCCAAGAAGTACCAGAAGTCGAGACAGTAGTCGTCGCTAGTGTAGTTGAAGTCCGGGCTACGGAGGGTTCCATTTTGTTCTATCAGTGCTGCGTAACGACCTGCACGAAAGAACTTAGGTTTACTCGAAGGCTCGTTACACACTCAATAATTCCGGTAATGTTTGGCAGACTAATGGTAATGACCATGTTTGGTCAATTGGATCTTTCACAAACTACGGAAGCCAAAACCATTTCCTTCGAGGTTTGCTATCAATAGGTGACAATGTAAAGTTAAATTGAGGTCCAGAAATGCTAGACGCTTTAGGCCTTAGTTTCTTAGCAAAACCGTAACGGAAAATCGCACCCGCTATAAACCGATGATGAATTCATACCACCAACTGAAATACGTCCACCGCTTTGACAGATCATTACGTTAATGAAAAGCTGCAGATCTAATCAACTTATCAAATACTCAGGCGAATCCCAGAGCTTTCATATTTCATAGCTTCCCATGATTTCTTACAAAATCAATTAAAAGTTCCTCTACTTAATAGCGTAAAAATGCTACCTCCTTCAAACTTTCAATTAGTTTTTTCCGCCATACTTCAGGTTTTTCACCAAAATATTCGGCCGCGGACAAAGGACAACAGACAAAAACATTAACGACAACGTTTTTCTAACTCGCTATTTACAGCAAAATCACTATATTGGACGTACATAAAGTTACATTCATAAGTTATCATACAACGCTTTCTAGGAGACCACATTATCTGGATCAATGGGACTAGTTTGTATGACGTCCCTACCGTACTCGTGTGATCGCTATATCTCCTCGCTGAAACAATGGCTTTACATTGCACTCCAGCAGCGTTCATTATTATCACTACTTTGATTCACTTAACTTCATGTAAAATCATGAGCATTATTTTCGCTTCGGTCGCATGCAAAAGATCCCTTTTACTTAATATTGCCTCGATCCCATGAATGCATCAATAAACTTCGTGGGTGCCTAGAAAGACTAACCATTTTTTGGGATGATGATAAAGTGTTCACCTACTTGGCATGGTTTTTTTTTAAAAAATGCCACAACATTTTTAATTTTCCCATATACCCATAAAGGTTAAATATTTTTTTTATATTAAAAAAATAATTTCATAACGCTTGGTTTAGCAATTTTTAGTACTCGTATTGATAATTTAGATGCCAAATGCGTTTTTTTTTTATTAGTATGTTAATTCTATCAGGATATTTAGTACTATAAAATGACATCAATTAAAAGATCAACTTGAACATCAGATAAAGTTATTAGAAAAGATTTTGGTCCATAACTACTAACCTGTTTCTGTGTCAGTTGTGTGATCTTTATTCGGGTTGTTCCCCTTTCCAATTTGAAGAACCCATCCGATTTCGCTCCACTCACAAAAATCTGCCTCGAATTCACAAGCAACTGGAAATTTATCATAATTTTAGTTATTGTTCATTTGAGATAGATACAATGTTATATGAAATGAAATTTTTTTGTCTCAAAGTCGCTAACTCTGATACTTTTATAAGTAATCTTTTTAGCTTCCACACTACTTTTATAACGAAAAAAGTGGAAGGTTTTCCAGCAGTCCGTCCGTCTGTCTGTCACCCACTTTCACAGAACGAACCAAAAGTCTCACAAACAAGTGGGATACGTCATTTTGAAGCAAAAAATCAGTTTAGGCTAGGTTCCAAATTTCATTAAAAATTTTTAATTAGAAGTTTTTTTTAAATTTAAATAACTAAAAATTTAATCTGCATTGAAATAACATGCCAATTCTATTTTTATTCAATATTTTCACTGTTGCCATGACATCAAACGTTTGAGAAACTTTATTTAAAATAAAATTCTTGAAAAAATATTTATTTTTGTGTAATAATTCAATTTGGATTGTTGTAATAGCACAATAAAGTTATTTTGAAGGCTCATTATATCTGAATAAAGAAAGATGCATAAAAAAATCTAAATTTGCATAAAAAATATGAAAAGTTTCGCTTTTATTTTTAATGCAACATTTAGTAATTTATTTTTCGAAATTTAAGCTTGATGCTTCAAAAAGATATATATTTAAAAAATACATCATTATTCTTCAAACTTCAAAAAAATAGCAAACGATAAAGATTAATTATCAAATCTTCAAAAGAAGATTAAAGACAACTATTAATTTTGGTTTATAAAAGGTTGAATTAGAACTAGCTGAAAGCCCTGTTTGGCGAATTTCCTTCTGAGGTGCTGTTAGTGTGTTTCCTGTTGAGCGTAAATATTGTGTGGAAGCGGTGTAAGTGACAGATTCTGTAACAAACCAACTTGTTTCTTAACATATTGGAAAAAACTTTATTATAAGATTTCAAAATGAGAAACTGTTGACTAAATAGTTTATACATCATTTTACTGACTTTATTTTATGTACTTTGGCATTTCAATGAAATTTGTAATGGCAATATAAATATTCAAAATATTTTTTTAGGTATTTTAGAAGAAAAGAAAAAATAATGTTAACAATATTGTGCAATTTCATAAGTTTATTGAAATTGAATAATTTGATATAATATTCTATATAGCGTTTGGCTTTTTATGCATTTAAATAAAGAATACAGTCAAATAGGAATAAACTTAAACTTAATTTGTTTACCTGGGTGGGGGCAGGCATCTTCATAGACTTCAATATCATCTATTGCAATCACTGGTCCAGGAAAACTACCTACTACCGATTCAATTACAATCTGAAATAAAGTATAAATGCGTTGAGAGTTCAGTGAGATTGGAAAGTAGTAACAAAATAATACAGGGAATATCAACTTAACCATAAGAACTTAAAAAGGAAATATTTTGTAGATCATAAATAACTTTATATTTTGGTATTGAAACAGAAAAAAACAGCCATTGTTGTTGCATTGGAATAATATTTTGCAAAAGTTTTTGATTACGAATAACCATAAAAAGTATTTTTACACTTTGTTTCACATACATTTGACAATTAATCTTATATTTATTTGACTAAAAGTAGTTATTCTTCATTCTATGCAGTTCGACTGTTTCCAAGTTTAACTACTTTGTTGTTGGTTGTATCCGTTGTTATAGTTTTATTAAGTTTGTTCATTACCAACGGACTAAGCTAACTGAACAGTGTTCACTAAATAATAAAGAATATTATTTTTATTAACTTTTTAAAAAAAATAAATTTGTATGAGTAATTTCTCTTTGACTTAAAGCATTCATTTTGCGTCAGGCAGCGTGAAGCTAAGGGAAAAGTCCTAAACGTATACAACCAGCTCATTGAAGAGCTTAGTGGAAGAACTTGCTAAGTCTGAGTGATAAAAAGTTGAAAACGAGCTTTAAAGTTTTTAGTTTGTACTCAGATCTGATGAAAACGGTGCTTGCAAACCGTAAAAAAATACTATACTAAAAGTTTATGAGAAAGGCGATACTTTATGTCATTCAAGATGTTTGTAATTCATTCATTTACACAGAAATCTCGATTCTTTCAAAAATGTCACTTAGCACGTTCATTTACTAAGCTCTTTAATATGTTTGTTTCACATCGGGGATTGCAACAGCTCCAACGTTTTGCTTTCATTTGATGTCCGTAATTACCTATGTTTTGGTATTCGAAAATGAGTTTTTAAAGAATATTTTGTTTTCTACATTTTTAAATGCCAAATTCTTGTTGTGCCTTTGGTTCTTCAAAACATTTGTCAAATAAAGCTTGCATAGAAAGAAAAAATCTTTTCATCTATATCGGTCATTTTGAGAGCGTGACCTAAGCAACCAATGCAATCGCAGTGCGGACAAAATTAAAACAAAAGCGTTACATCATCTGGAACATTCCTGTTGTACTACACTCCTTGCCAACCTAAGTTGGGTAAAATAGAAATATGCTATGGAGAAGATCCTACCGCGATTGTAAGGAGTTCCACAAATTATTTGTGAATCCATCCAGAAAACCTGTTTAAAACATTAATTTCGTTTAAGGTTTAACAGATTTGAATATTTTTTGGGAAAAATTTGGCATTTTTATCAGAATGGAAAGTGTATTCTGGATAAATTGCATTCAGATAATTTTGTATGTGAATATTACCCTACAAGAGTTTCCAACTAACGGACCAATCGCGCTTTTCCCCCTGCCTTTTTCTTTGTTTTTAAACAAGTTAGGTTGGCACGGAATGTAAGCTCACTTGATAAGGCTCCTTGCTCCTGATGGTCCTTGAGCCTTGCTTCCAGGAGTTGCCTTGCGATCCGGTCTTGCTCCAGATGGTGGTGCTCTTTTTGTCTGCCCTGGTTATGTCCGCCCTGGTGAGGATATTGATTGTCCCAACATCTTCCCCGTACATGTAGTACCAGAAGTTGAAACATCTTTGGTCGGTGGGTCTTTGTCTCAGACTCACCAGATGAGCTTTGTCGCCTTTCTTGAGTACACCGGCGCCATTTACGAACATGAAATATCCTGGAATATTAAGCAATTTTGTTAGATAAGATTTATGTTAAAGTGTATTGTAGACATCTTCAAAGACTTCAATGTCAATTATTGCAATCACTGGTCTAGGAGAGCTACCTAAAAATGCTCCAATTACAATCTAATCCGATATTTCATTTGTTTAAAAGTGTTAAATCATTCACCGCCTGGAACACAAATCTAATATAGTTTTCGGTAAATGCTGTTTCAGGTTTTCAATTAGGTAAAATATTATACCGCGGTTACACTACCTTAAGCGCTGAGTTGAGCACTGATTTGAGCGCCGATTTGGATTTGGCCTTGGAATCGACTCTTTAAAGTTGGTGAGAAATTTTCGAGTGATTCTATATCGCGTTCGATTTGGATTCATATTTTTCATCATGTAGGATCATGAAGAAAACCCGCCAAGATATCTGTCCTTTACCTTATTTTAACCATTTCCTTTGAAGTCGCCGAAAAAAACCCCAAACTAGATGGGCTCGAGGCCTTGAGCGCCAGCTTGGTAGCCAATTTGGTTTTTACGGGTTACAATGCCTTGGTTACTGACTTGGTCGCTGACTTGTTTAGCGTCCAAGTTAGTGCTCAAGGTAGTGTAACCGCGGTATTAGTGTTTTATCATGCCCTTGATTGGATATAACTTTATTACCACGTTAATTAGATTTAGCGAAGGATCGTATGGATATTCGTAAATTTACGGTTATTGTCCGTCATAATTCAATAGATAATCAAATGCAAATATCCAAGTTAAAGACTGTCACTCTCCAAGATTCTGCGCTAAAAATAATTTATAGGCTTTTATATATGTTATTACATAAGGACAGATTTTGATTTTTTTGCATTAAACTCAACAGTTTTTTTTTTACAAAACTTAAAGACTTTTAATAACTCAATTTTGAATTGGTTTCCTATCCCAAGGTTCTTCTAAGTTAAAAAAAAGTGATAAAAAACGAGTTATTGTTTTGCAGATCAAATGAATCGATAATTTCAGAAGCCAGTCAAGTGAATTGCACTTTACCGGTTTGTGGAATAATTTTTTCCATTGATTTCGTTCATAATTTTAACAAGTTACCAAAATTAAAAGTATTATCATGGTCAGTGTAATGAAGTGATAGTGTAATTTCAATGCAATGAAGATTTACTTTATATTTTTCTCAATTAATATTCATTTTTATTCTACATATTACCTTTTCTTCCCGTATGATCAGATTTCGGTGCATATTTATAACCTCTAAGATCTTTTGCTCGTGTCCAAGTGGCCTTGGTGACTCCGTTATCTGGATACCAACCGCATTCATCAAGATCAAAAGTACAGTTCAAGGCTAGAAAAACGTTATTGGGTCATTAATCAAAAACAACTAACTGTTCATGTGGACATTTCATTAAGCACAGAATTTATCAACACTAATTTTATAAGCTTAAGTTAAAATATCGCACACATGCCTTAAAAGTGACAAAGTCCAAGTAAGATATAAGGGCAGGTATTTTTATTGGCGACTAAATTTTTCACGTTCACCGAAAGTCACAACTTTGATTTATTATACTTAACTAGGGGGAAAAGCCCCCTTGCTCGCTCCCGCTCGCCAACCCTCGGGAATCGCTACTAAATTCCTATTTTTTTTTGCTCTGCAAACAAACATGCAAGACTAATATGATATGCTTCCAATGCAGGAATGCTCATCTATGCAATCTGGCTAGCTTCCATGGGGCTGATCGAGGGCATCACGTAGCTCTAGAGCTAAGCAACGATTTCTACCAAAGCCAAGGAACGCAACCTGAAGCAGCCTCGGCACAAAACAAGCACACCGCCACACTTTCAGCGTTTCTGATAGTCTGAAGCCACGTAAGTTACGTGCCTTTTAAGCGTCCGACAATTACAATTTTATATTATATAAAGACAAGTAGTATTGTAGTTAAATAGGGACGTTTACTTGATTCTTCACTTTTTTATTATTATTCGGCAACCTAACGCAAATCGCCAAATCGAGACCGGCCGCTATAACTTAACTGTACACTCTTAAAACAAAATAGTGAAATCCACTCCTATAGGAAAAGAGCATTTTCGACACTGGAAAGGAGTGAAAATTAACTCAGACTGAGTTAAAATCATTCGTTTGGAGTAATCTTGTTGGAGGTTTAACAACACAAAAGAGTGAAATCTACTCGAATAGGGGAAGTGCATTTTCGACACCGAAAGGAGTGAAAATTAACTCAGACCGAGTTCAATTCAATCGTTTGTTTTAAGAGTGTACTTTAGAGTTGTTGTGTCACTCTTGTGACATGTGTATGATACAAAATAACTGTTGACTTTTGAAAAAGTGAACAAAAATACATAAACCCGGAATTACTCACGAAAACATCTCTCAAATAGGATGCATTTTCTCCATACATCGGAACTTATCTTAAAGTAAAAATTACAGAATGAAACGTGTACCGAATCTTATTTTCCGCTTATCGTTCTCACAATGGCTTCTTTTTCTGGCACTTTTTAATGAAAACCGTTTTAAACAATCAATTAACCCGACACTTTGAATTTCTTATGAGGATCTACTTTAATTAACATTGTTAAAATAATATATCAATAAAATAGGCCAATAAACTCTAAAATTGTGAACTATCTGTAATAACTTCATTAGTTTTCTTCAAATATTTTACTTCGTTTATCGGTAAAGATCAAAAGAAACTTGAACTTTAGTTTAAAAAGATTTATGATTTTTGGAACCACTTTTCAAGAAAGGTTACACAAAACATGTCTATACTCAAGAAGAACAATTCAGCAGTAAGTAATCAAGAAAATAATTTCAAGGAAATTCACTTCCATAAAAAATATAAAGAGAACCTATGTAAAATATAGTAAATTATGTTAAAGACGACAAAATATAGTAAATTATGTTAAAGACGACAAAATATAGTAAATTATGTTAAAGACGACAAAATATAGTAAATTGTATTGTGCTACAATATAATTTTCTTATGGTTTCACGGAATTCATTTCATCTGAGGTACGGTAGACTGAAGAGTGAGTGAACAGGCCCCAGTGAATGAACAGTTTTTAAATACATTTAAAAATTAACTATTAAAAATCATTCCACTGGATGGATTGGCAACACTAACTTCCTCCCATCTCGTAGGAAGCTATCTGACATCTGATTGGTTGTAATTAGTCATTAATTAAAATCTTACACGTTTATTGACTGGCTATTTGATTGTT
The DNA here is from genome assembly GCA_023701765.1 of Hylyphantes graminicola. Classification (NCBI taxonomy): domain Eukaryota; kingdom Metazoa; phylum Arthropoda; class Arachnida; order Araneae; family Linyphiidae; genus Hylyphantes; species Hylyphantes graminicola. The sequence goes on along the minus strand of CM043120.1, from coordinate 15,444,824 downwards.
CATTTACTGGTAAAAGAACTGTTCATTCACTTGGCTTTTGTACCACTTTTTATTTGGACCCCCAAAAGACCCAAAGCAATGCAATATAAAATCGCCTTTTTTTGTAGAATTTACATGTAATGACAGATGTTTTCACATTGTCATAAGCCAGAAGCTATATTTTCTTAAAATGTATGAATTTTGTTAAAACAATTTGTGCTTAAGCGTTCGCATTCATTGGTAAGTCTACCCTATCATAATTTTTTTAATAAAATGTTGGTCATAAAAAAATTATACTAACATCCTGTGTCGATTCTTGTTGGACCACAGTTTATGTAGTTTATGCTATCAATTGCTATATCTTGTACTTGGTTTCGATACGTTATCATTCCAGCATTGCCCTGGAACTCGATCTGTCAAAGTAAAAAAAGTATGTTTATCATTTACAAATACATAAAAAATATCGAATAACATTAGGCCAGAGGCCTGAAAGGTTGGTCCAAAATATTTCTAATTCTTAACTAGTTTTCAATAATTATCGAGATCTTAACTTCGTCTAATACTCTCTTCGAATACGCTACATTATCTGGTAAAGCATTTCACTCAGTGACACATTGTAGAAATAATGTTTTCTTACCTCCTTTCTAAAGCATGATTTTTTTAATATATATGACCATGTCCTCTCGTCCGGCTATTTTGTATTAACGTATTTCAAACATAAAAACATTAAAAAAAAAACTTTCAAATAATAACGCATTCATTAAATTGCGGAAAATTTAACAAAATGCGCATTTTATCATATGAATATATAGTATGAACTGGAAAAACTGAAGCTTTTTTTTATTAATTTTGAAGTGTTATTAATAAATTGAAATTTTCAAGTTTAAAACAAACAAACAATATATTTACCATTTTTCCTGGTGGATAATTTCCAATTGAAACCGATGCAAACTGCCATTTCTTTCCTGTACTCGTTTTTTGACTGAAACGCTTTGATTTATCTCCAAATCTTTGACTGATAAAAACTTCAAGGAGACCTATTAATATTTTTTTTTATTTAGAAATAATGTTAAAACTATATTTGAAGAATACCTGGGAAGAACCGCTTGATTTATAAGGAGTCGTCCCGTAATTGTGTCTGCTTGGCGGACATTAGCAACGGAAAGCCGGTTTCTCTTTTTCTTGCTTGGTCCAACCGTCGGAATCGTGCGTCGCGTGAATCTCGGTAGGTGGAAATTGGTTTTCCTTACACCAGTTTAGGCGATTACTCGCTATCATTGGAAATGTGGCCTGCCGAGGAAAGTTCTCTACGAAACCAAGCGGTTTTTCCTCTGTACTCTTCATTTGTTTTGTTCTTTCTCGGAGATGCATAAAAAAACTTACCGCCTTTGACGTTGAAATGGTAAAAGAACTGAAGTCGACAAGAGTGGGCAGTTTGACCAAGAGGAGGTGTGAGCAGTGTGGTTGGATAAGTTTTGGTTACTGGAAAAAAAATGGCCATTTATTGTGTACCGGTACATTGCCATTTATTATTGCATTTATGTATATTGTCAATCGAACAACATTTACAATGCCTGTGTGATATGTTATATGACATTCTAAAGTTTCAGATATATCATTACAAAATTTCATATCATTTAACAAGAAGTTCTAAAAGAACTAAAATAGCCTACTTTCCTGTTACTTAAATACTTACTAAAATTCTTATCTTGGAAAAACTAGGTTCGTTACAGTAAGTGACACCAACAACCGTTTCTACATTAAATTTATATACATTAGAATAAATTTCACTAAACACAGCATCCAACTATAATTTCAACTTCTAAAGCAATTATTTTCATTAATTTTCTATCGCAAATAAAATAAATATTACTTATCGTCCGCATGATTATTTGCAGTTATAAATAAATATTCAATTATTCACAGAACAAAAACCATAAAACTACTTCAAAATTAACTTAAAATAGGAAATGTAAATTAACAAATAGGTTTGTAACACAATCTGTCACTTAACCCGCTTCCACAAGTAAAAAGGCGCCAAACACAGCATTAATTCTATATTAAACATTTACTCGCTTTAAATTCGGCTAGTTTCATTTATTTTATTTCGAAAAATAAATAATTATTACTTAAATCGTTTGCAAAAATTTATATTTCAAAGAATAATTATGTAATAGTTCACGCTTTTAAATAAAATGAAAACGTTGCATACCACTATACAAACTCGAAGTTAAATATATTTGACGTCATTTCAAATTGATAGATGCTGCAAAAATAAATTTATTTTAATTTATTGTCTAAAAGAATTAAAGTTTCTCGCGCGATTGTTGCGATGGCAATGGTGATTTAATTCTAATAAAAATGGCTTCCTATGCTTTTTAAATGGGCATTAAACTTTGCAGTTTTTTAATTAATTGAAGTACTTAGAATTCGAATTCTTTTGTGAAATTTTCAATGTATTCTCATTTCGATGCGCTGAATTTTTTGACGCATCTCACTTGTCCGTAGCATTTGTAGTTAAATTCAGCGATTTAAATGACTCGAAATTGAATTTCAATGCTAGTTCAATGGGAAATTCGTCGACAAATAATAGATTTATGTCCATCCGATCGTACAGACAGACGGACAAAAAGTATGAAAGTTGGGTCTCTGAGGTCATAGCTTTCTAACAAAAAAAGAATTTTTAAGATCGGATGGATAGAACCGATTTTGGAAGGGGGGTGCGGACAGACGGACGGACAGACAGACAGACAGACAGACAGACGGACGGACGGACATCGACCGCATGTCAATACCTACTTTTTCATTTTTTTTTAATTCTTCGAATTAAAAAAAGAAAAGTAGGCTAAAAATCGTATCATAGATTGCATTATCTTTCTAGGACAATTTTGCAAAAAAAAAAATGTCAGTTTAGTTCCTTTAATAAAAATGGAAAGCACCAGCTTTTCAGAATATAAAACAAAGTCATAAAACATTAAAAAATATTAAAATTAATTGACGGCTATAAAAATTGATTATACAGACACAGAACCATTTATATTTGAAATTTTTCTGAATGTGAATTGATTTCAGTAAGGACATTGCGTTATATCACAGATAACTCATACGGAATTGATAAAACTTGATTGTGGAATTACGGATTACGGAATTGAAAATTGATTGCGAAAAACTTACATAAATTGTTTCCAGTCAGAACTGCAAAATAGCCTTGCGGGTTTCCTTGGCTATCCGAATCCGGCGCAGTCGAGTTTTTGGTCATACCGAAAACTTCCGCTTGGGCGCGCTGCCACTTGTAACCGCTGAACGAACCCACACTTACCAGACCACACATGTCTTCGTGGAAATCGCACTGGCCTGGGAAACATAGAATTGATATTACTTTTCTTTTAACCTTATGTGAGGAACGTATTGATCCCCTCAAAACTTGATAATTGTAGAGCTTAGTGGAAGAACGGGCTAAGTGACAACTTTGAAAAAAATTAGAATTTTGTGTCACTAAACACATTGCTAACTACTTTAACCCGCCGGCATTCGCGCTGGGGTCTATTGGACCCCAGATAGATTAAATACACTCTAGATCTGAAACTCTGATTGGAGTACCATTATAAAGATTTTCTATATTCAAATTGATTGAGACACTAACTCCCCCAATTGCGTCCAAGGGAACTAATGCAATTAGCGTCTTTTAGATCGTTCTAAAAAATTAGGTAGCGCTAAGATTGAAAATTTTAATTATTTATTAAAATCTGACGTATTATAGTATATTTCGAAGGAACAGTAACAGTAGAGCAATCGGAAAGTTCAATTATGCCAATCACAAATCAAGCGTTTTTAGTGTACTAGTTCCGTTTGACACTTTGGAGGCGCTAGACATCAGATTGAGTTCCCGGTCTAGAAGCTTCTTAGTCTATGGTAAGTTAGCGCGAGTTCTGCCGGGTTAACGGTAACAAGTTTCCAATTTTTCATATACCTTAAGTTAAGTACATTTTTTACGCTTTGTAACTTCCGTTTTTAACGTATCTAAGTGCAAACAAAAAACTTTAAAGCTCCTTTTCTCGTTTTCACCATTTTGTCACTTAGCACGTTCTTCTACTAAGCATTTCAATTCCCAAGAATACATTTTTTGTATTAATATCTACAATAATAAGATTTCAAATCTAGGCTTTAAGTGAAGGCCATGTATAGGTAAGCAAAAAATTACATCTTTTTTCAGAAAACTAAATTTTCTGTCATTTTAACTCTTACAGGAGGTATTTTTCTATTGCAATTGTCTATATCTAATCGTTCAAGTAGTTTTCTTGATATGGTAATTCGTATTATTGGGACTGATTTCTATTATATTTTAAAAATTGGCTTTTAATGTGTAAACTATAAATTCAAATTTTATTGTTTTCAGCTATGAATTAGCTGAAGCTAATAAATTTAACTTATAGCTAAAAACTGCCGAATAAAATAAATCACCGTAAGCAATAACAGTGTTTGATTTTTTTCACCACAGGATGTACTCCTAGTTATACGAGTTCTCCCGAAACGTAAATTTTTTACTCGAAAGAGTTAAATAAACTTCTGGTGAGGTCTTTTATAACTGAAGAGTACACGGGAAGCACCGATTGATTTCGTACAAGGCTTTCTTTAATAGCCTCTTTGAGGATGATAGCGAGAAATCGCCTAAACTGGTGTAAAGAACCCAGTTACTCGCTTTGTTTATCTTTTGCGGCAACCCTAATTCACGCCAGAGTTGAGTGGAACGAGTCACACGTTTGTACCGCAAATGAAGAACCATAAGGAAAACCGGTTTCCGGTCACCAATGTTCGACAAGCAGAGACAATTACGGTAAGAATAAATAAATCAATCGGTTTTTCCCGTGTACTCTTAAACTGTTTTCGCGTACTAGGGTATTCTAATAGTATAGAAGAAGCACGTGAGTTTAGATATACCGCAGTGGTCTTCATCCGATCCGTCCTCGCAGTCTTCGTAGAAGTCACACAGCATGTTATTGAAAATGCACTTTTCTCCATTGCGGCACTTGAATTGCCCAGCACCACAGGTTTTTGTAGGTTCAGTGGGCACCACTGGATTCACCGTCGGGAGAGGTGCTAAATGCAAGATAAAGGCATAATTTTAGGATAATTACATGATGTTTGATGAGAGAATCATTTTGAGACACATGATCGATTGACCGAGGCATGCAGTTAAAATTATTAACGCGAAAGGCGATGCTGAATTACGTACATTTATCCATAGATCTTTTAGTAATAATTGAATATTCTCATTTTCAAACCAATGCTTCAAATTATTAATATTAAGTCATAGCTTAGCTACATTATATAGCTAGTACAGCTGCGGATATAAAAAAGTACCCACTTGATTTTATTTCATCCGTTAGTCACCCTATAGAATCGGACCTTTTTGAGATTGTGCACAATTAACATTCTGAGTTAATTGCACGATACAAAATTTGCATAAGGGGCCGTCTTCATATTAAAAATATTACGATCTTTGAAATTTCCAATAGCAACACCCAATTTTAATAACTTAGAAATGTTAAGCACTCTTGAAAACCCTTAAATCTAAGTTTTTGTTACATTTGGATGAATATTTGACGAGTTATTCAATCGAATCACTTGTGGACCTTTTGGGGACCAACTCTAAAATGACAAGCAAGCATGCATGCAAAGCCGTCTTTATTTATCAATTACACACGTGATCTTATACACAGTCCCCTAAAGGGTAATTATAAAGTATTTTGTGATTTACTCAGCAAATTATGAATGAACATTTTTAAAAATTGGGATTTCGCTTAAACTTCTTGTCTTAAATTTATTTCTTTAAAAATATTAAGGGGTTTCCATTCATATTTTTTTTAAAAATCAATACAATAATTATTTAAAAATATAAAAATTGTTTTAAATACCCTAATATTGAATGCATTTTGTTTGGGTTATTATAATTTCTTTTCAGTAAAAAATTCGTTTCATTATCTTAATTATTTATAGATCGGGATAGTTTTTTTATGTGCAACTCATTTAACATTATGGGACCTAAACTTTGCACGTCTCTAACTAATCTAATAATGCTTTAAACCTAACAAAAATTTGGCATTTCATATTAACATGGGTCAGAGATTTGAAATATGGATTCAAAAAGGGGTGTTGCTATTGGAAATTTTAAAGTTAGTAACATTTTTAATATGAAGGTGGCCCCTTATGCAAATTTTGTGTCATGCAATTGATTCAGAATGTTAATTGTTCACAATGTCAAAAAGGTCCGATTCTTTAGGATGAATAACGGAGGAAATAACCTCAAGTGGGTACTTTTTTATTTCCACAGCTGTACCTACACAAACAGTTTAAAATAACTCAGTTCAACTACGGAAATACATGCCATGTTCAGAATTCCAACCAAATAATTTGGTATCTAAGGTCATCAGCTCGTTTAACAGCTTTGTTATGCACTAAATAGGCGCTTTTACATGAGCCATCGAATCCATGGAATGAAGAGTAATCTCTGCAATTTTTCCCTGTGGGGAATTTCCCCCAAGCAGAACCGGAATTGCAGGGTTCTTTGGGGGTTTCGCAAGCCCTACAATCAAGGAGAGTTTGACGTTTCATTCTATGGATTCGGCCACAGATTGCTCGTTTGGGGTAGAAATCCTGTTCGACCACTTTTTCCCCTAATTTAGGCATTCCACGGATTCGCTGGCTCATGTAAACATGCCTATTGATAATATTTAACTTAAGGAATTACAGTCGTTGAAACTAAATGTGCAACATTCCTAATTGACGACGTTCAATGAACTGTTTCATCCGGTGCTTCTCCGACATTAAAGATAATTTTTTCTATTAAATATACTAACTAGTATAATATTTTGCGAAACATATAACTTACTTATTCTTGGAATGCATTTGTGGTTGAATGATATATCATCTACGGCTATGTAATTTACTCTACTTGAAATTTTAACTGAAGCTTCTAAGATGACCTGAAAAGAAACATAAATATTCATTAAAAAAAACTGAAAAAAAAACGTTGAAAGTTAATTTCATTACATGAAATTGACTTTTAATTAAAAAACCTTTTAATCGAAAATATTTCTTTAACGGTCAGTAAGAGCCAGCTTCAAAAGAGTTAAGGACAGGTCCAAAGTACCGTTTAGCTTCAGGTATTCCTAACTTGACGCATGGGAATTATGCCAATATTTTACTTTAAATAATAAAATTGATCTCATATATACATTGAATGCTCCAACTTGGTGCAAGAGGATCTTATAAGTATTCCCGCTATTGTCTTGGATATTAAAAGTGAACGAAATTTTTGAAATACGATTTATAACAGAAGCATTTTTTTTTGTCGTGTCTATGACGATGCCGAAATGTGAATGATAAGCTAAATGAAACCATATGTCTTGATAACCGCGTCTGAAGATCTATTAATGATGGCAGAACTCTGCAATGTCAAATTGGCAAATTGGCGCTCATTGCCGGGCATTCAAAAATGCGGTTTGGTGAAAGCTGCGTTTCTGGGCAGATCAGAAGTATTAAGGAAAATAAATGACCCTAAGATAAAAACTATTTGAAATGAAAGTTCTGTCCTGACATGGACACAACTACATTCTTTCTTACCTGGTAACTCTGGGTTTCAGTGAACGCGATGCTGTCGTACACAAAGTAGTAACCTTCAGTGGGGTCCTCCCTGGTCCACACGATCTTTTCTTGACCATTTTGTTCCGTCCTGGTCTTCACCTGGAGTGACAACGGACCTGCTCCTCTGATGTCGTAGTACAAGCGGATCTAGATATTTGAAAAATGGAATCAGCATTATTTTAAGTAAAGCGTGTAAAAAAATAGTACATTAAGAGGGACTGTCAGTCCCATAGAGTTAATGCATTAGTATTGGGATCACAACATCCGCAGAAGTATTACTTTGCCATGTTATCCCTTTTTGCCCAAGTATGGGAATGGAATCAAAATATGGATGTGAAACCAATTTGAAACGAAAATGCTATCTAGTTATTTAACTATATGTTTTTGAAGGTTTAAATTGCCCCAAATACCCAGCAGATATGGCGACACAATTTTAAAACATAATTAATAATCAAATAACCGAATGTTATTTTCTTTTCATTTTTGTCATAATTTGATGTTATGATGGTTCCCTAACCTTGTAAAATGGGATAACATGACAAAACAGCTCTTTTGTCTGAAGTTGTAATTTCAAAACTAATGCAATTAGCTCTACGGGACTGACAGTCCCTCTTGAAGGTTTTTGAATAAGCTTGTCAAGTTTTAATTTATAAAAAAATACTATATATTGGTATAATTTAAGGAAATGTTTCAATTTACATGAAATATAACGAAATCGAAAATAATTAGTGCTGTGTAAGGAATTTTCACCATTCTTCCATCAGAACTCAACTCAACAATGGGATATTGAGATGCCACTAGACACAAGTCAGCGATTAATGCGGCATTTTTGCGCATTTAGACTTCAAATACCTTAAAAAGTCTTATTACGGCTTAGATTTAGAAGAATTTAGAAATGCACTGTTTTTACCGAATTGTATCGTTTAAAAAGATTTTTTAAAGTAATGAACAAAGCTTTGTAAATCTTAACAAACTTATTTTTATTTCTATACTGGTGTACTTAAAAAATATTTAAATATATATTTATAATTATAGTGGAGATACTTACTTGGCAGCCTTCCGCCGGTTCAAGAACTGGTCCTAATATCCTTGATGGCACAGGCCTCAGTCTTCCTTGTACGTACAGAAACTGGCCTGCAAACAGAATTTAAACACATTTTGAACATTCTTAAATATAAATTTACTTATTATTGCTTTCTATCCAATGAGGATCCATACAGTACATTTTTCTTTAATCTGATTAGTCTGTCGAACGATATCTGTTTAGGAGATTATTTGCCTTTGTTATTTTATCCAAACTTAGCTATTACATTGTGTCTTCGACACTGACTTATCGATAAAACAAGATGTTTTGCTTTAATACTTCCACAAAATACAACTTGCATCTCGAAATTTCAATGATATCTTGGAATTACAAACTGCCGAAACGAATTTATTAAAATTAGAATGATTTCGCTAAAGAAAACATGGTCAAAAATCCTAACATGGGTTTAAGTCACCACCTTTTTCTTAGCAGAGACATTGGTCAAGCCTTTTACGACAAGTTCAAGAAAGAAGTCTTTTGGTCAAGAAACTTACTGACAAATTCTTTTCTACATTTTCAAATGTTTATTCACGGACACGAGGACAAAAACAAGACTCTAGCCAACACAATAGTTCTTGATTTAAACCCGTTTTAAAGTAAAAGTTTAATTATTACTACATACACTCTCAAAACAAAAGAGTGAAATCCATTCCCATAGGAGAAGTGCATTTTCGACGCTGGAAAGGAGTGAATATTAAGTCAGACTGAGTTAAAATCACTCGTTGGGAGTGATCCTGTCGGAGGTTTAACACACAAAGGATCCACCCCAAGAGGAGAAGTGCATTTTCCAGACTGGAGGAGTGAAAATTAATCAGACTGAGTTAAACTCGCTCGTTCGTTTTAAGAGTGTAAATTACTCGTAATCGCCCTAAATCGCTCCTAATCGCCTTAAAATCACTCGTTTGTTGCTAATATTGTTGGAGGTTTAACAAAACAGAAGAGTGAAATTAACTCCTGAGGGGAAGTGCATTTTCGACACCGAAAAGAGTGAACATTTACTCAGACTGAGTTAAAATCGCTCGTTTTAAGAGTGTAGTACACTGCGATCCAAAAGTTTAGACAATGACGTTTTTTAACTGTAAAATTTCGAATTGTGATAGTAGAATTACAAAACACCCCAAAATATATTAAATCAGTATTTTGAAATGATATAATTGAAAAATAATTGCCTGATTTGCTATTAAATTTTTTTTTTCGAAAAATAAAATTTTGTATGAGCTCAAAAGTTTAGACACAAATACGAGATTATGCTAATTTAAAGTAGATAATGGCCTAATTTCGCATTTTTGTTGATGAATTATATGTTTTCTATATGATAAATTAAAAAAAAAACAATATCCGGTGAACTAATCAGATTTAATAACGATATTGGTTCAATTTTACACCAAACAGACAAAGCCATTTTAAAACTTTATTCATATCATATTTGCCGCAAATATACAATTTAACATCTCTAAATACGAACCGAATGCCTACCAGTCCAACACCTCAAAGTTTTGGCGCGATTTCGTGGATTTAGAGACATGCATTGACCAATTTTCTTGATGAAAAGTGCAGTCTTTCCCATATAAAGTCACAAAAGAGCGACATATTATTCTATTTTGCACTTTAGTACAATGCAGAGATAGTCACCTCTTCAAAACCGCCAAAAAAGTAGGAAATTTTAACGTATATTCACTCCACACCATCACGAAAGTTCCTTCTTCATACAGAAGTTCGAAGTTTCTTGAGAAAAACCGGTTTCTTTGAACCGGTTACAATTCAACCGGTCTCTTTAGTGCTATTTAAACACGTTCAGTTTAACCGAATATTGAAAAATAAGCTTCTGAAAACACCGGTTTTCCCCTCAAAAACTCTAGCATCAAGCTGGAAGTTTGTAATGGCGTGGAGTGAATTTACTTTGAACGACCGACTTTTTTTGGCAGTTTTGAAGAGGTGACTATCCCTGCATTGTACTAAAGTGCAAAAAAGAATCATATGTTGCTATTTTGTGATTTTATATGGGAAAGACTGCACTTTTCATCAAGAAAATCGATCAATACATGTCTTTAAATCTACGAATTCGTGCCAAAACTTTAAGGTGATGGACTGGTAGGCATTCGGTTCGTATTTAGAGATGTTAAATTATATATTTGGGGCAAATATGATTTGAATAAAGTTTTAAAATGGCTTTATTGTCTGTTTGGTGTAAAATTGAACCAATAACGTTATTAAATCTGATTAGTTCACCGGATATATTTTTTTTTAATTTATCATATAAAAAACATATAATTCATCAACAAAAATGCGAAATTAGGCCATTATCTACTTTAAATTAGCGTGATCTCGTATTTGTGTCTAAACTTTTGGGCTCATACAAAATTTTATTTTCTGAAAAAAAAATTTAATAGCAAATCAAGCAATTATTTTTCAATTATGTCATTTCAAAATACTTATTTAATATATTCAGAGGCGTTTTGTAATTCTACTATCACAATTCGAAATTTTACAGTTAAAAAACGTCATTGTCTAAACTTTTGGATCGCAGTGTACACCTAAATCAATATTAAAAAATAATATACCATTTACAGATCCTGTCGTATGGTCCCGTGTTGGTCCTTCCACCAAAGACTCAAACGGCTTTCTCCTCTGCCATACACCCCCATCTACAGAGGATTCAACTACCCAATTGCAGAAGGATTGGTCGAAACTGCATCGTGAAACAGCCGTCACTGAAACACATATAAAATATTTCAATAACTAACTAGCTATTATTTAGTAGCCTTAAGTATAGATTACAACTAGAAGAAAAGAAATGCTTTTTCAATAACTCTGTCCATCTATCAGTCAGTCGAAATGTCGGTTAACGTGGGCCGAAAAACACTTCATTTTATTTCGGATCGCTATAGTGTGGAAAAGTTGTTATTGGTAAAGACATGAAAAATGCACTAATTAGTTTTGATTAATTTAGCTTCCGTTCGTGCAGTGCCATCAAAGCTGAAAAAATTGTCAAAAACGAATTTTTTTATATTTTTGAAGCACCATAGATGTCTTTAGTTTCGTTCCTATTTATGAATTAACTACTGAAAGTAAGTAAAATCAAAATATATGCACTTATCATACATTTGTGTCAGATCTCTTGGCCACGCAACGTAAAACAAAATGAGGTAAATTCTTGGTTTTTGCGAAATTGACAGATCTGGCACAAATGTATAATACGTGCATATGTATATAGATTTTACGTACTTTTAGTAGTTAATTCATGATATAGAAACGTAACTTAAAACATCGATCGCGTTTCAAGAAAATTAAAACAAATTTCGTTTTTGACAATTTTTTCCAACTTGATGGCATTGGCGCGAAGTGGTGATATAGTTATAACAAAATAATAATTCGTGTATTTTTTATGTCTTTACCAATGGCAAGTTTTCCGCACTATAGCGATCCGAAATAAAATAGTTTTTCGGCCCACCCTTATGTCGGTAAAGTCTCTGTCTCAGAGCCACTTTACAAGCAGATAAAAATATTTAAGACGACTGATTGGTTGGTATGTGAGATAATTTACTAACCAACCAATCAGTAGTCGTACAGGCTGGGTCAACTAGGAAAGATACAGTAAAACAAACTTTTTAAACTGGTGAAAATGTATTTTTTTAAGAATATGAATCATTTATAAACGAGGCTTACGACAAGTTTGTTGTTTTTCGTCTTCAAAATTTCCGCAGTCGTCGGTGTAGTCGCATAGGTTATTTCTCGGAATGCAACGGGAGTTCTTGCAGTCAAATTGATCAGCATTGCACATGGAAGGATTAACCAGAGCTAAAAACGAATATACAAAACTGCAATAAAAATCCGCACTATGGACTTATTTTTGTGCATTGTTTAACGATTCAATGCATACTCTTGCCATATGGCAACAAGTCATAATCCACTTTATTCTATTAAAGTAGAGCTCCCTCTCTACAAATCTGTTTTTTCATCTATTACATTCCACTTTGAAGTTTTAGTTACTAATAACCCTCATAGAGATGACAGTAGTAAAAGTGTATTCAAAATTAAGGAGGGAAGTTAATTAACTAGTGTGAAATTTAGTTTTTGGCAGTATTCTAAGTATAATAATATAGTTATAGTTCAAGAGGGTTATTTTAAATTATATTTAGTAGTTTTCTAATCATTCTTATCAAAATTGGCATTTTGCAGGTAGTTTTTGCAAATGGCAAAAATTAAAAAAAATTGAAATTATTTAAATGCCAATGCAGTTAAATTTTTTTCAGTATTTTTCCCAACGTGTATTAAAGATACAAATATAAATTTTCAGGATGAAAAAAAAATCTTGCATTGCAGGGTTAACTATGTTTTTGCAATAATTTCTGTGATCTAAAATTACAATTTTTTCATACTTACTTAGAGTCTCGCAGTCGTCCATGTGGATATCGTCTACGGCTGCATGCTGCTTAAAATTTCTTTCTCTGATGGCTACAAAGTTGATCTAAAAATACGTTTTGAAATTCAAAGTAAGTATTGTAAATACCCTACGTAAATATTTATATTGAAGTTTTTTTAAAACCCAAACAGTATATCAGTTCTTCCAAATGAAAGAATTTTTTTCTCATTTTTTTTTCATATTTTCATTAAACAAAACATGTATTGATGGTATATCAACTAGCACATAAGGGAAAAGCTAATACTTGTTAATTCATACTTTCCCAAAATAATTTTAGTGTTCTAACAAAATTGCCCAATACTTTTTTTTAAAAAAAAAATCACAATTTCTCAGAAAAATATTAAAAATATTATTTTATTATTTCAAAAACTTGTACATATTATAGTAACATGTTTTGTCATGACAAAAAGTTCTATAGTAGGGTAGAGACTAAACCTACAAACCGCACCATGGACCAACACGGAGACAATATATTGTGGCACGTGGGGACCGATGCCCGAGTAGTTTGTACCGCAGGCCATAACGCTAGCAGTCCGCGCGCTGTAACGGCGGGGGGTTCGATCCCCGCCTTTGCCCTGGGTGTACTTCATTTCTCAGCATCAAAATTATAAATTAACTACCACTTGAAGAGTACACGGGAAAAACCGATTGATTTTATAGAGAAGTTTCCTAAGCAGGCCACTTTGGCGATGATAGCGAGTGATTGCCTAAACTTGTGTAAGGAAATCAGTTCCTACCACAGAGATCATAGTTAGAGTAATAGAGTGGCAGATCACGTGACCTCATATGCTTACGACGGGACGCACAAGGAGCTCCCAAAAGATCCCCAATGAAGCCAGGGTTATAGGTCACGAGATCTGCCACTCTATCTCTGTAGTAGTCTACTTAACTACTATCTCTGTGGCTCCTAGCTACCAAGATTTTGGCTAGAAGATATTGACGATCCCGGGGCTTGGACCAAGAGAAGAAGAAAGAGAGAAACCGGTTTTCTGCCGCCAATGTCCGCCTAGTAGACAATTGCGGGCATCCGCCTAATAAATCAATCGGTTCTTCCCGTGTACTCTTCACTTTTGCCACTCAATTCGGGCTGCGTAGTGAGCCATTGCTGCCGATGGCAGCTCAGTACGAGTCGTTCCTCTGCCCTACTATAGAACTCTTTTTTTTTAGTTCAGACATTAAAATACTCTTACCTGGAATTCACTTGGAATGCGTCCCAAATACAATTCACCCTTTGTCCAAATTTCTTCACTTCTGGAGTATGGCACCCAGATTTCTACACTCCTGTTACTTCTGATTAAATTTATTGACATTGTTACTGAAAAAATAAAATTTTTTTATCTGACAAATAACTCAATGAATATGCTTCTTGATAGAAGGTGATACGTTTGGTTTTTTCAAAAATTCTGCATATTAATCAGCTTTAAAAATTATTTTATCAATAAATTTTATTTCATTATATCTGTCTGCTAAGGCTGTATAATTAAATAAAAAAAATAACGTTTTAAGAAAATACTTGACACATTTAAAACTGAAATTTTTGAAGAATAGATATATTGGAATACAGACTGCTGATTGACTTAACTTCTAATTTGCAGAAAAACATTAAAAATACTATTACTTTCGTTGAATATTTTTTTCTGTAGAAATAGAAGAATTAAAGTAAAAACAGTTTTTTTTTTCAATTTTTACTGCATAAAGAGTATTAAACTGCATCTTAACTACTATTTTAACTGTTTGTTAAAACTCCGTGCGCCGAAATCGCCCAGTTGGTTGAGCGTTTCATTAGGTGCGTTTACACGAGAAAACGAATCCATGTAATAAAGAGAAAACTCTGCAATTTTTCCCTCTAGGGGACATTAGCCCAGGCAGAACCGAAATTTCCGGGTTCATTATGGGTTTTCCCAAACCCTACAATGAAGGAGGGTTTGATGTTTTATTCCATGGAATAGGCCACAGACTATCATTTGGGTTAGAAATCCTGCTCGACCACTTTTTTCCCCCTAATGGATTGTTTTGGCATTCCATGGATTCGATGGCTCATGTAATTGTGCCTATTGAAGATCTTAATTTCGTAGTTAAAGGTTACTCTCAATTCCGAGTTCGGCGTTTTATTATTTCCGTATACAGCATAGTTGCCAATATCACCATCTGTACCTTGTTAGACACAGGGAAAATGGATTTTCCTCTACAATTTGTCTGCTTAAAATAGATTTTAGTTTCATAGTTACAAATTTTTCCCATAAAAATAAACAGATTTTTTCTTTATATTTTAAAGTATTTTTCTGACACCAGATAACATTTTTTCTGTAAAAACATTTTTTACTATGAATGTCCAAGCCAGATAAGTTAAGCCTTTTCTGAAAAGTCAATATACTTCGATATGCGGAATAATGTAAAATTATATGACTAAATTCCTTTTAAAAAACATCTTTTCTGCATGATTTTGAATAATTTTGATAATATCATTTGAATAAATATTAATCTAATACAAACTTATTCAATACTTACTGTTGCCATAGGTGCTGTACCAAAACTCCATTGAGCAAGTGGAGAAAGCATTACGCAGAACTGCGCTGTTGAGAGTGGTCTTCAAATTGTTGTTGAACCCCGGTGATCCATCGGCAATTATGTAACTTCCTTAAAAGCAAACAGAAAACGAAGTTCTGAAATAACTAAAATAAACTTTTTCATGTAACTTAAATATTCACCGAAATTCTTATACAACAACAAATATATTTGTAATTATAAATGGCAAACTAAAAATTGCTTCCATCCGAGCTTTATACACTTCCAATAGCGAAACACAGCATTTAGATGCAATTCAAACTTCTATAAAAGCACAAATTCGCAATTTTCATTGATTATCTTTTGCTATTAAATAAATATTCTTAATACTTTGCTGAACTTATTTGCATTTTGAAGAATAATTATGTAAAATTGCTTGGGTTAAATCCTTGTTTCTGTTCCGGCAATATTTGCCAAGTTTGGAAAAGTTTTAAATAACACGAGTTTCTTACTATTTAATAAGTATTCACATAAAAATGTGCAAAAAGTATTTTTATTTATGAAAAAAGTCAACTATAGATCAATTTCAAGCTCTGAGACAGCAGATCCTTTAAAATACAAGAGAATTCACCATTGAGACTTTCCTATATATTTAAAGCAGCATATGATAGCATCAAAAGAGACAAGCTGTATGAAGCAGTGGAGGAACTTAGTATTCCCCCGAAGCTTATTAACTTAAGGGGAGTCAGATGGTTATATCTTTCCCATGTTAATTTTTCTAATTTTAGGAACATTTTTAACCATACGAGATATCTTTTTGAACTTTTTTGTATTTTATTTTTCACATATAGCTTTTTGATTGAAACTAAGGAATTTTATGTATAGCTGTTAAAAAAAAGTATATAAATTTAATTAATTATTTTTGTGTTTAATTGTTTGTGTTTTACATATTTAAAAAAATCACTGTTAAACTAATTTTTTTATCCTTCGAAGTAGGATAAAAAAAAAACACTGAAGATACCGGGGATTGAAAAGGCTCATTTGGCACCGCAAGGCTTTGAATCCCCTTGGGTCGATGAATCTTCGGCTTGGGAATCGCTAAGGGGTCCCGTTATGAAACACCTCTTACACCACTACCCCCATTCACTCCTGAATATGCCAAGTTTCACCTTCAGTTGTAACTGTTAAATCTTAAAGACTTTTTGCCTACCAATATGTTTAAATTTAAAACGTCACCAGTTCTGATTTTATGTATTTAAATCTATTTATGTTTATGCAATGTTGAAGTATGTGTATAAATAGAACAATTATGTAGCCAAGATGGGCAGGTGAGCTGATTACGTTTGTTAAATAAATTGATGTTGAATAGAATAGTCGGTGATTATTTAGGGGAGTTGTGTAGCTGAGTTCTTTCAGTAACTGTGTACGCACTTGTAGAATGACCTTCCCCACACGAGTCTTATTGAGAAACTTCAAAGATTTTATAATTACCTGATGAGTCTAGTTTAGTGTGGTCAAACATGAGATGCTCTCTTCCGCCGAGGGATCGCTGCCACCGGAAGTAGCCAAAATTCTCCGGAGTGGTCCATCCGCAAGAATCTTCTTCGAAGTCGCAGTCTGCGCAATTGCGCTCGTCCATCCCATTGGAACAGTCTTTGTGGAAATTGCAGACAGATGACATGTCTACCTCCTGTCCGTTCTTGCAGTTGAAACGGGTGGTCACCTCTGTTGGTTTATTGCACAATTGAAACAAAGTCAATTATGTGTTATGTGAACTTGTTTGCGTTGATTATGTGTTAAGTGAGCTATTTAGCTTTGAATGAACCGAGATAGTTGAGATTTTAAATTATGAGCCAAAGTTAAAAATTTGGTAAGGGTGAACCAGTAAAAGAAAAATCCTTCTTATCGTTATCCTGTGAATGAGAAATGGTCGGGTGGTCACCTCTGTTGGTTTATTACACAATTGAAATGAAGTCGATTATGTGTTATGTAAACTTGTTTAACATGATATTTAGCTTTTAGTGAACTGATAGTTGTCAGATTTTAAGTTATGAGCCAATGTTAAAAATTTGCTAAGGATGAACCAGTAAAAGAAAATTCCTTCGTATCGTTATCTTGTAAATGACGAATACAAGAACATTTGCCTTTCTGTTTAAGTTTAACCAAATAAACTAAATATAAGGCAAATAGAGACTTTAGTCCTGAGCAATTTATGTATGACAAATTTAGTTAAAATGTTTTTATAGTACCATAATACAAGTGATTTAACAGATGAACCACACCACCATTTTGCCACTTCTTTATTAAGGTGCTGTAGTTCCTACAATTTTGTTACTCCTTAATGAAAATATCAATGACAGCACCACAATGTATGTTACTCCTAAACAAATACATAGATGGCAGCACCACAAAATATGTTACTCCTTAGCAAATACATAGATGGCAGCACCACAAATATGTCACTTCTAAAGCAAAACATAGATGGCAGCACCAAATCTCTTGTATTTTTACTTTATTTTAAGCATTTTTGTTTGATAAATTTTATTTTATTTCAAGCACTTTCTGTGTACAACTGCGCATGAATCGCTGGCACTTCGCTTGTACTTAACTTACTCGTAAAAATTATTGAAAAGATCGTTGAATTGTCTTTTCTTTTAACTACTTTCGGATTCAATAATTTTATTTAAAAATACATACCTGTACACGTTCCATCTTCAATTGTTATGTCGTCGATTGCGATGTAGCTCAGCTTGTTCTTTCCAGCTGTACCAGAGAGGAATATCTAAAAAATAAGTAACTCTACTGTTTTAACTTTTAGAAAACATATACCTCAAATATAATTGTAACAACAACATTACATATCTTTATTAGCCCCTATAGTTAACAATAAGAAACTATCATCTCAATCTCAACGTGGCAGCAAACATCATTTAGATAATAGTGAAATTAGTAGTTTAATTTTCTAAGAATTCGGTCACACAAAATGGGTTAGAAAATGTTTTTAAGTAAGTTTATTTGCTTGATTACAAAGTTTCTGATACAAAAAACCTTACGAAATTAATCCAATAGAAGATAGTTTAACATATTGTGCAATTCAATACCCAGAACAATTCAGAAAAAATTATTATTAAAATGTTGCAAATCCATTCATTAACCTTGTCGCTTCTAAAAGGCTCCAAGAAGATGTCCGTACAAGCAGATTACGAGCCTACTTCCGAACCATATCTAATTGATGATAACACTCGCGCCAGTAAATGTTTTTTAGCGCTTTCCTTTTTGTGACTGCATAATTGGCAAGCCTGCGTAATAATACAGTTAAAAAAATCTACTTCGTTGGCTAAGTCCGACAGAAGAAAATGGCGCATTCAGTGTCAGCATAAAATAACTTTTTAGTCTGTTGACTGCCTCATTGGGAGGTAGATGGCATTACCACCTAGATTAGAGGGCCGAAGAACTAAGTAACACAACGTCACACTAGTAGACACTAGTCACACTAGTCCGATTTGTTGACCAATTTCGATTTGTTGACCAATAACGTCGTATCTTAAGATGACGTCGCATCTTGATTCATCTTATCTTAAAAATTTATTCAAATACAAGATCTAGTCGCGAATGATCATTGGTCAAAACCACAGAATCGGTCCACTAATTTGACGTCAAGCATTCAGTTCGCCTGCCTTCTAATCTAGGTGGTATTGGAGATTAGGGTGTATCGAAAAAACCGAAACCGATTATCGAAAAGTTTTTGATATAAAATTTGTAATAGTGCGGAAAAGTTGTCTTATGTTATTGTTAGTATATGTGCAAAATTTTATTGATCTGAGTTAAAATCTTCAGTTGCCTCTGAGACCATTAATTATGCAATATTCTCAATTTCATTTTTTTTTCTTAAAAAATATGAAATTGGAATCTTTAATTTTTTATTAGTGCGGAAAAGTTACCTTATATTATTGTTAGTATGTGTGCAAAATTTTGTTGATCTGAGTTAATATCTTTAGTTGCCTCTTGAGACCATTAATTATGCAAAATTCGCTAATTTTATCGTTTTTTCAATATATTTTTAAAAAAAATTAAGAAATTGAATTTTTAAGTCTTACCAGTGCCGAATAATTGCCATATTACTCCTTAAAGGGTGGGCAAATTTTTATTGATGTTGGTTAATTTCTTCAGTTGTCTTTAGGGGCTGCTTATCTGGAATTTGGCCAGATAAGCGCGAAATTAGCGAATTTTGCATAATTAATGGTCTCGGAGGCAACTGAAGATATTAACTCAGATCAATAAAATTTTGCACATATACTAACAATAACATAAGGCAACTTTTCCGCACTATTGCAAATTTGTTATCAAAAACTTAGTTTTTTCGATACACTCTAGACTACATACTATTGGCAAGCCTGCGTAATAATACGGTTAAAAAATCTACTTTGTAGATAATTCTGACAGAAGGTTGGGTTTTGAATAATCGTCGCACTAGAGCTATTGGCACGAGGGCTATTGGAGACGGCCGTCGTATTTTAGGACCACAGTCAGGTGACGAGCCGACACCTGAATAGGCACCCAACGCAACCGTTAAGGGCGACATCGTACGCAGCGTTAGGATTTTGAAGGATATTTAACTTGCACTCCCTTACACGGGGTATTATTCGTCGGACATTTTTGGCTGCACGAGCCGTTTATAGGACGGCAGCTATTTTGGCGGTGCCCGGACCCGAACCTGGGACCTGCCGCATGCTAAGCGAGTGCTTAACCGACTGGGCTCCCCAGCCCCTTCCGACAGAAGAAAATGGCACATTCAGTGATAGTATTAAAACAAGAAGTTCTTAAAGAACTAAAATAGCCTACTTTCCTGTTACTTAAATACTTACTAAAATTCTTATCTTGAAAAAAACTAGGTTCGTATCAGTAAGTGACATCAACAACCGTTTTTCCACATTAAATTTAAAATAAATTTCACTAAACGCAGCATCTAACTAAACACAGCATCTTTCACTAAACGCATCTTTATTTGAAGTTATAAATAGATATTTAATTTTTCGTAGAACAAAAACCAAAAAAACTACTCCTCAATATACATTTACTTGCTAAATTCGGCTAGTTTCATTTATTTTATTTCGAAAATTAAATAATTATAACTTAAACCGTTTGCAAAAATTTGTATTTCAAAGAATTTATATCAACATACAAAGATCTCGTAGTGATATATATATTTGACGTCATCTTAAATTGATCGATGTCTCAAAAATAAATATATTTTAATTTATTGTCTAAAAGAATTAAAGTTTCTCAAGCAATTGTTGCGATGGCAATGGTGATTTAATTCTAATGAAAAATGGCTTCCTATGCTTTTCAAATGAGCATTAAATTTTGATGTTTTTTAAATAATTGAAGTACTTCGAATTTGAATTCTTTTCTGAAATTTTCAATGTATTCTAATTTCAATGCGCTGAATTTTTTGACGTATCTCACTTGTTCGTAGCATTTGTAGTTAAATTTAGCGATTTAAATGACTCGAAATTGAATTTCAATGCTAATTCAATGGGAAATTCGTCGTCAAATAGTAGATTTATGTCCGTCCTATCGTACAGACAGACGGACAAAAAGTATGAAAGTTGGGTGCCTCTGGTTATACCTTTCTAATAAAAAAAGAATTTTTAAGATAGGATTGTTAGAACTGGTTTTGGAAGGGGGGTACGGACGGACGGACAGACGGACAGACGGACAGACGGACGGACGGACATCGACCGCATGTCAATACCTACTTTTTCATTTTTTTTTAATTCTTCGAATTAAAAAAAAAGAAAAGTAGGCTAAAAATGTCCGTTGATTGCAACATTGGGGGGAGAGATGGTCAACCAGACTCACCCAAAAGTCATCCACAGAAACATCCGCCGTCACCAAGGGCACTACAGACGCCTGCCCTCGTGCCCACGCACCATTTGTAGAATTCTTAAAGACAGCGCTTTGGTCCGCCCTTATGAAATCATTGCTGCTGTACACCACCAGTTCAGACCCGTCGTTCAAGCTCGGGATGGCGTACCAGAACTTGAGACAGACTCCAGACGTGGTACGGAGTCTTTCGGACAAGTAGACGGCTTTTTCGCCGGGTTTGGCATTGCGGGGGTCGAATAGGAGGTAAAAACCTGGTGTTGTAAGAAAGTGGAGAAAATGCAAGGATACATCACAAGAGTTTAAATTCTCTAAACTGTTAAAAAAAATTGTGCTTGTTTTCACCACAATAATGGTTCCTAGTAGCTGCAATTTCTGCGTGGTGAAGCGTTTCACCATATTTTCGGTATTGGGTTGAACCGTTTCTCAGGTTTCCGTTACCAAAACTTGAAAAATGGTTCTACTGAATACCGGAAATATGGTGAAACACTTCACCACACAGCCGTTGCAGCTACTAGGAACCATCATTATGGTGAAAGCAAGAACGAAATTTTTAACAGTGTAACATAACCCTCAACTCAATTATATCTTAATTGCAAAAACTAAAAAATTGGATGTAATCTGCAGTCTGCTATGGAAGTTGATGATGAAGAAAGTACCTTCAAGGTCATCAATCCCACACGACCTGGTGGATAAAACCTAGTATTTGAACCAATCAGATGCATAGATTACTGCTTTCTTCACATCGAAAAGATGCTGCGTCATTATAAAAATGGTGGCTCTAACGCTGCTAACCTTCTCAACTGCTAACCTTCAGCATGCCTAGATTCAGCCAACATCGATAACCTTCAGCATGCTTAGATTCAGCCAACATCGATAACCTTCAGCATGCTTAGATTCAGCCAACATCGATAACCTTCAGCATGCTTAGATTCAGCCAACATCGATAACCTTCAGCATGCTTAGATTCAGCCAACATCGATAACCTTCAGCATGCTTAGATTCAGAGAACATTGATAAACATGCTTAAATTTGCGCCAAACACAAGGACAAAGTTTGATTTAGGACAGCCTGAAAATGGAATATGCGAGCAGCCGTTCATTCAACGTTGGCAAAACTATGTCCAACTTCTGGAAGACGAAATTGAGATTAAAAAAATGAAGATGAATGAGTTGAGGGTTGAATAAATGAGCGTCAATGTGATATGTTATTAAACGTAGCTATTATACAATTGTACAGGGTATCAGGATTTCGACACACAGTACCAATTAACATTAAAACCTAAACTCATCATTATTGAAGCTAAACTAATATATTATAACATAAGATCAAGCTATCTATTTATGGCATCCAAATTGTTATTTCTGTTTGAAGATAGTAATATAATTTCTCGTATTATATTTGTTTGACCATAAAGTATAAAATATTTAATGTATAGAAAATCTGCGCACTTTAACAACTTTTACTTTGCATTTACTTTATGATATTCGTAAATGTTACTGCGTTTAGACTGAATCATCCTTCACATGTCAATCAGAATCGTACAAAATAGATTTTTTTATTGTCTCATGAATTTATTGTTTTTAACTTTGTATTTACTATTAAAGAATGATATTCCTACTTGATATTTCTAATAATTAAAAATATTTTGAAAAACAATAGGGTTGTTTCCCGGAGGATCTGGCAATAGCTATACGGTCTTGTTTTCCTTACTCTCTAACAACTCTCTAAATGTGTCTGCTCTCTTTTTACTTTTGTTTTGGTTAGTACAGATAACCAGGTTTTTGTGCTGACCAAGCACGTTAACCTGAATATAGGTCTACCAACCAACCAATCTAGCCAAAACAAAAGTAATTAGAGAGTAAGAAAAACACCGTGTAGCTATTGCCAGATCCTCCGTGAAACAACCCCATTGAAATTTCGCTGAAATTTACGGAAACTTCATTTAACAAATTTTCGACATTGGTTACCTTGAGGAGTTCCGAGGGTGTGGTCTGCAGTTGGGCCGAAAGGATCATAAGCAATGTGCCTAACCCAATCGAAATCATCATCCAGCAAGTTGGGAGGTTTGTAATCCCTTTGTGAACCTACAATTTTTTTAATAGGTATAAAAGATTACAACATCGAATGTAACGATCTCATTCTTAAAACAGATTAACATGTTGTAAGCAACCGATAGTGCATAGACTCATAATAAATTTTTCTCCTTTTAACATTTAAAGGCTAGGACTTTTAATTACCATTCAATAAATGAATACATTTAGTAGTAACTGCACAACATAAGGTTATTTCAACAACTTTAAGCCTAAAACATTCTTTGGTAGACAACATTTTCGTAAGCGCGAGGCTATTGAGTGGTTTCAGAGGAATGAAATATTGTTCAAAAACCACATATTTAGAATAAGAACCCTCCAAAATGACTAGAAAACAAAAAAAGCTTCATTTCGGATTTTCGATCCTATCGCAACTCTTGCTTTGCATTGTTCTTATTACTGGGTAACTGAAAGAAAAGTTAGTTTTTATAATTTAAATATATAACTGAAAGGGGTTTAAGACACTTTTTAAATTAGTTTTATAATGTGGAAAGGCGTGACAGGGACACAGTCATTTAAGGGGTCATAGGAGTCTTAAAAATGTGCAAAGAAAGTACTACAAAGCATAGTTTGATCTTTCATGTAATTTTTTAACTACTCAATATATGAGTATAATTTTTTTGTATGTAATTATAGAAGATTTTTTTAATATAAAACAAATTTTAAAATTTATGAAACTTTAGCCAAAACTAAAATAAATAAAAACAAACATAACACTATTTGAACACATTGTGATTAGGCTTGCGCGGCAAATTTTGAGGTCAAAATTGAAGACATGACCGAGAAAATGACTTTATATTGTACAAATATGTACAAACTAAGACTTATACCTAAATTCTCAGCTCAATTTTCATTAGAAATTATTTTAAGAACGTTTTTCTAAAAAAATTAATAAAAAATTTAAAATTTTGATTTTAAATTGTTTTTAAAATAATTTCTACTTAAAATTTATCTGAGAATTTAGGTATAAGTCTTTGTTTGTACATATTTGTACAATATAAAGTCATTTTCTTGGTCATGTCTTCAATTTTGACCTCAAAATTTGCCGCGCAAGCCTAATCCCAATGTGTTCAAATAGCTTTAGGTTTAATATCATTTATTTTTGTTTTGGCTAAAGTTTCATAAATTTTAAAATTTGTTTTATAATAAATAAATCTTGTAGAATTACATATAAAAAAATTATACTTGTATATTGAGTAGTTAAAAAATGACATGAAAGGTCAAACTATGCTTTGTAGTACTTTCTTTGCACATTTTTAAGACTCCTATGACCCCTTAAAAAAAGGATTCATATAAATTCCATTCATTAGCGGACAATAAATGGATATAGGATAACTTCATTTGCAACCACTCACCATCGTCTTTTGGTTTTTGTTCATTGTATGGAGTGCGGACGTCTTCCCAGAGACAGTCTTCGGTTTCAAAATCGCAAAATCCTGGATGCAAATTAGCCCAAAAGTGCATGAAACAAAAATATATACATTTAAATTATTTATTATCTGAAGGTCATAAGATCATACAAAATTTTAGGAGCGTTTACATGAGCCATCGAATCCATGGAATGCCAAAATCCCCATTGGGGGGAAAAGAGTTCGAGCAGGATTTCTAACCCAAATGATAGTCTGTGGCCGAATCCATGGTATGAAACATCAAACTCTTCTTCTTTGGAGGGTTTGCGAAACCCCCAATGAACCCTGCAATTCCGGTTCTGTCTGGGAGAAAATCCCCAAGAGGGACAATTGCTGAGTTTGCTCTTCATTCCATGGATTCGATGGCTCATGAAAACGCGCCTATTGTTGCAAATTAACAATTCTTTGTTAAACTCTTCAAATTTCGTTGTGATTTTATGAGGAGTTCCATAAAGTTGTGTTAAAATATGTTTCGTTTCTGTTCAAATGGTATTAATTATTTAAGCCATTTTACTCAACAGTCTACCAGTATTTTGACAATCAGTACCAAATATATTGTATAAACACACCTTTGTCTGGACAAAATCCTTGTGTAATCATAATGTCATCGATGGCCACCTGACCATAACCAAGGCTTCCTACAGTAGCTTCAAAAACAACCTGTTGTAAAACATAATGAAAGCAAATCAGTGAAGCAAAAATCAATGAATAATGAAAATTAAATCTTGGCATACTTTAACATCCACACAGAGCTCAGATTCATTGTAATCTGAAAGTTAAAATTGATAGCAAGAGTCGTCTGGATGGTGCCACAAGAAAATGGCTCTGTTTTCCGGGGAATGTGTCGAGTCTGTAAAGTCTTAGTCGAAAATAAAGCAATCCCAGCAAAAACAATTAAAAAAGAACGTTTTATTAAGCGTTTACCACAGTATTTGGATGTATTGAAACATACTTACATACCGAAATGCGGATTTTGAATTGCTTTTGACATCTCACTGAATTGGGATTTGTACCTCCAGACCATCTGCAGGTTTGAACCCCAATCCAGGTGGATGTCAAAAGCAATTAAAAAAAAGCAATTATAGTCTGGGCTAGACGTTAGAATAACCGATTTCTAACGGTTAATATAATCTCGTAGAACTAACACTGTCTTAACCCTTTATAAGGCCATTTTTTCTAGTAATGTTACGTTAAAGTATTTCTGGGATCGAGATTGATTTATAAAAAGAAATTCATTTAGCTCATTACCTTAAATTAATTTTTATTATAAAGACCATTTTATTTTGGTGGAAAGTATGTTTCCCATCGTCCACTGGGAGCTATTCAAACGTATCGTCCATAGGAGTCCTGCATTAGTAATTTTGTTTGTGTTTTCTGAAGTTATAAGAAGATGGAAGCACTAATCAAAATTGATGAGGTTGCTGGTAAGTATACTTCCTACAGCCTTATAAAAGGTTAAGAGAAGAAATGTGCTCTTACGTTAAGAGTACGTAACATGACCATTCAAAATAGCGCAAAGCAATGTCAAGACCGTCATCGACAACTTATTAAAATAATTGATTGGCCGAAGGGAAATACTCTTCCCTAACTCACTCGAAAAATTGTTTGAATTCTTAACATCAGAGATTGAGTGAATATAGGTCACTATTGGGTTAAAACTTTTAAAGTTCTCATGCATGGTGGACACCAGACACAGAAATTTAAATCCCTGATTTGCTAGATTTCAAAATTGTAAATGTTGTTCCCAAAACCAGCCAATACCATCCAGAAAAATCCGTGTGTGGTGTCAAATGTCAGAAAGTGAAAGGACTTCTTCGTTATTGTCGCGTTACCTACTGTACACTCCAGCCATATTGGTGGATTTAAGTTAGTTTTAATTTTATTAGTGCCTTACAATAGAAAACTCCACCCACTGGCGCTACAATGGGGTTGTTTTATGAAGGATCTGTCAATAGCTACACGGTGTTGTTTTCCTTACTCTTTAATTACTTTTGTTTTGGTTAAGTTGGTTGGTAGACCTATATTCAGGTTATTGTGCTTGGTCAGCACACAAACCTGATTATCTCTACAAGCCAACTAACCAAAACAAAAGTAATTAGAGAAGAGACATTTAGATAGTTGTTAGAGAGTAAGGAAAACACGACCGCCAAGCTATTGCCAGATCCTCCGTGAAACAACCCCATTGGTGGACTTAAGAAAGCTTTTATGGTATTGGGGCTTCAATATTAAACACATGCAACCCAGAAATATCAGGGGAGTTAAGGAAAACATTGCTCACCTGCCATTTCACAGTCTTAGGGACGATCGAAAACCTCGCTCCGTGCCACTGCAACCCTTGATCCACGGACGCTGTCCACTGTGGATCGGACACTTGATCGTCCGTGGCCAAATAAGTGTTGAGGGACATCCTGAACACGTTATGAATGTGGTAGTAGAAAGTGACGCAGCTTCCGATTGAGGACGGGGGACGCTTAGGGCTCAGGATTCTGGATCTGTGGGATGATCCAGAGGCTGTCTGGTTGAAACCGATGTAAAGGTAGTTGCCTGGAATCGAAGGTGTATATGCAACTGTATTATAATCAAAAGATAATTGCATGGGGTAAGCTATTAGTTTTGATGAATGTATAGTGTATTATTGTATTGCCCTTGTGGAGATATGAAAGGTTTTATTAAGGATATATAAGATGATTAAATAATAATTTAATTGTTTAATGATTATTTGTTGAAAACTTATGTGTGTGTCCCAGATCGATTTCTAAAAATTTATTTTATCAAAGAGCCTCTACCAATCAGGGACCGTCCGGAAATCGTCAAAATATGTTATATCTTTGTTCCACTCTTATTCCAGCAGGCGCAGAAAAGCTGATTTGCTTGTGTTGGGACCACTAACCATAGCTATCCATTGTCTACAAACATGTCTGTCAGGCAGGAATTAAAGTCCATGAGACATGTATATTTTTAACACACATTTTTAGTATTTTTACCTGTAAATATTGGTAAAAGAAGCAATTAAATCCTTCTTGCCGCCTGTGAAGTCTCAACTCGTAATCCGAAGATGCAACAATTTTGCAACATAACAAAAGATGTTTCAACTATACAGTGCTAAAAATTATAATATACTGCTAACGAACTAGGAGTCTACCCTGAAACTTCCCATTGATAACAGTTGGACAATTTAACACCATTAGCTACTGAGAATGGTTGAGATGAACAGTATTGCTTGTGGCCGAATAGCCAGACAATATCGCCCTTTTTAAAATGGGAAAACAAGAAATACACAGTTTATTTTTTTACCTGAAAGGGACTGCGTGGTGTGGTCCGGCATTCTGGCCAGAGTGTCGTTGTCCTTCCCCGACTTGACGTCCCAATCGACGTCGTTGGCCACGTCCTGAACGAAACCACACATCGTGTTGTCGTCATCGAAGGTGCACATCTCTGAAAGTCGCAGAAGAAGAGTAAATAATAATTTGTAAAATCGGTTGATAGTTTAATGGAATGATAATTTAACAGTTTCAAAATTTAGTTATTGAATTTTAAATATTCAAAATAGTTTGATGATGTAAGAAATCGACAGTTTCATCGATTTATAATGTATAAGTTGGCCATTTAATTGCAAAGTTAAAGCCAAGGATCGGAAGAAGTGGTGCTATGTGTAAAGGAGGCCAAGGTCCTTCATGGACTTTAGCGCCAAGGAGTAAGTATTCCTATAATAACATAGAGATAAGATATTTCGTATTTAGAAACTGAAAAAAATCGCTTACTTGAAGGGGGACACGATCCGTTGTTGGCTGCCAAATCATCTACAGCTATAATTCCTGTTTTCAACGTCCCTACGATTGCAAACTACATAACAATAATAAAGGGTCTTTAAAACCGTAATCAAAAATATATTTGCTCAAAACAACTATAGAAAGTAAGGGCAATTGATATGAAGAAGTCAGTCAAGGAGACGTATTTGGAATTTCTACTTATGTATATTTATTAATTAATTAGCTATATATTTAAAATGTATACCATATCTCTGAACGTTTATTCAGAGATAGTATAAAGGTAATGAAGACTGTGTTAAGATTTATATAACAATATGACAACGTTCACCTCCAATATTTTTTTTTTTTGTCTTCGACTTGTTCTTTCCAATTTTTGGTCTACAATTCTTTGGTTCATTCCATTTATTTTTGGTAAGATTCAAAATTAGAATAATTTCGTTGGCAACGATGTCAAGGTGGACAAGTGGACAATTAACAAGCTATGCAATTCATTTTAAATTTAAATTATTCATAATTTAAGAAAGATAAAAATATTTTTTGCATACAATTTTTATAAATTGACTCTGAAACTATTTTTAAAAAAGCATTTTATAAGACTGAAGTGAAGAATCTGAAGACTGAGTTTGTCTTCTTACTAAAGAGTTTTTTTTTTTTAAGGCTCTTTATCCGACTTGTTTGACATTGAGAGGCCAATGTTCGAGGCAATGGACCAATGGTGTACATTATATCATCCTTCTACTTCTAAAGCTATGAGTGATCCACGATTTTTTTTAAATATGGATACTACTTGATGCTAGGTACATGTCAGCATAATTAATTTGTTGGGTCACTCATGGGTTTGAAGTTCAGAGTCCTTGGAAAAAAGGTCATTTTCATCGATTTTTGTTATTTTTCTGCTTAATTATCTGCTCAAGCCATAAGTGACCCACAAAAATAATTATCGGATTAGTATAACACTCTAGGGTAGTACTTAGAAAAAATATAAAACATCGTGGGTGACCCTTTCTTTGATAGGTACAGGGTCTCAAAGATGACCATTTCCAAAAAAAGGTCATATTCAAAGGTCAATTACTCGAGAGACGAAGTCAATATCTTGGAGACGCAGTTGTAAATTCACTTCAAGTATTGTAGTTTTAGACCCAGGGTAAAAAACCTATGGAAACTCATTTACTTTTTTTATTAGTCAATTTCATTCAATCTATTTTGATCATTTCTAAAAATTTTGAAGATTTTTGGTGTCATGCTGATATCTACGATCTGAAATGTGAGGCCTTTGAAGTGAAGTATAGTTAGAATGCACACAGTTATGAATTGGAAATATAAAAATGGCTTTAATAAAAAAAAGTTAGGTGCCATGGATTTGTAACCTGGGTCTAAAACAACAACATTTTAAGTGTATTTAAAACTGTGTCTCGAAGTTATTGACCCTTTGCTTCTAGAGTAATTTACTTTGAATTTCAATAATTTTTTAAATGTTCAAAACGGACTGAAAAAAATGGACTGTAATAAAAAAAAGTGAGTTGCCATAGGTTTTTCACCTGGGTCAGAAACTACAATATTTGAAGTGTATTTACAACTGTGTCTCCGAGTTATTCACTCCTCGTCTCCCGAGTAATTGACCTTTGAATATGACCTTTTTTTGGAAATGGTCATATCTGAGACCCCGTATCTACCAAAGTAAAGGGTCACCCATGATGTTTTATATTTTTTCTAAGTGATACGCTCGTGTGTGCAACTAATCCAATAATTGTTTTTGTGGCCCTCTTAAGGCTTAAGCAGATAATTAGGAATAAAAAATGACAAAAATCGCTAGAACAACCCGTTTTTGAATTGTTTTTTGACTGGGCAGCATTCCTTGTCTTATCCCTACTTTTAAGCCGGACCACTTTTATTTGAGCAACCCTGTATTTATAGTAGGGTGGGTCGAAAAAAAACCTTTCCTTTTATTTCGGATCGCTATAGTGCGGAAAAGTTGCAATTGGTAAATACATGAAAAATGCACTAATTTATTATTTTATTATTACTATATCTTCCGTTCGCGCAATGCCATCAAAGTTGGAAAAAAAATTTCAAAAATCGTATTTTTTCATAATTTTTTTTAAACACGATATATGTTTCTAATTGCTTTCCTATATCATGCCATCATCATTGTATGTTTAAAATTTACAAAAAGTTAAAACTTTGAGATTTACCGAAAATTACGAATTTTCCTAATTTAATACTACGTTGAGTGGCCGGAAAATTTCACACAGATGTATATTTCTTATTATACTATATAATATAGCATTTATTATTCATAATTGCTCTAATATATGGTTTTACATACTTTTAGTAGTTAATTCATGATATAGGAACGTAATTAAAACCATCGAACGAGTTTTTTAAAATAACCGAAATTTTTTTTAAAAAAATTACGGTTTTAACAATTTTTGGCCAACTTTGATGGCATTGCGCGAACGGAAGATAAATAAATAAAAAATAATAATTAGTGCATTTTTCATGTCTTTACCAAAGGCAACTTTTCCGCACTATAGCGATCCGAAATAAAGTAAAACGTTTTTTTTTCTGCCCACCCTTATTCATAGTTTTATCAAATGGATATAGTAATTTGTTTAAAAACAAAAAAGCTTACCAAGACACTAGAGTAAATTTTTGGTTTATAATGCACGTAGGCATGTCTCCACTTATATCCGTAATTCCCTTCTCTGAACCAGATGGTGTCAGCAGTAGAACTTGCTAGTGTGCGTGATGCCAGTGTTTCAACTGATAGACTAAAAGAAACCGTTTTTAATGATTGTATCTTTATAGAATTCTCATCAAGTATGTACTAGTTACCAATATGTGTGATGCCAGTGTTTCAACTGATAGACTAAAAGAAACCGTTTTTAATGATTGTATCTTTATAGAATTCTCATCAAGTATGTACTAGTTACCAATTTGTGTGATGCCAGTGTTTCAACTGATAGACTAAAAGAAAGCATTCTTAATGATTGTATCTTTATAGAATTCTCATTAAGTATGTACTAGTTACCAATATGTGTGAAGCCAGTGTTTCAACTGATAGACTAAAAGAAAGCATTTTTAATGATTGTATCTTTATAGAATTCTCATCAAGTAAGTACTAGTTACCATGTTATAAAATGTTGGTCATACAAAAGGAAAGAGAAAAGTAGTGCTTAACCCATTAACGACGATCGGCAAGAAAAGTGGCCATGAGAAAATAAACTTTTTTTGGCTGTAATTTTAAAATAATAATTTATTTATTAATTATAAATAATTAACAAATAATCAGCAAATGAAGACCACATTGTCAAGCAATTTGTGCAGGAATAATTAAGTAACGAGAATAAATGAATTTCAATTGTTTAAAATTTACGTTTTTATACGGCACGTTCTTCCATTGCGCTTTTCAGTTGAAGAGTAGAAGAGTACAGGGGAAAAACCTTTTCAGAGCCTCTCAATCTGTGTGCATAAGGTCTGCTTGGCAAAGATAGCGAGTCATCGTTAAAATGGCGTGAATAAATAAATTTTGCTTTGGTTCTTATCATGGGTTTACTATATCTGAGATCGAGAATCAGGCCAGACAATAATTTGGCGCTTGAACCGCGGAAATAACCAAGGGAGAAACGTATTTCCGATCGCCACTACTCGCCATGCAGACCTGTCAATTAAGGGGTTTTCCCCCTGTACTCTTCAGTTAACGCTCGCTCTTCGGAGTGGTCCGTAGCTTGAATGAATATTCCGAATGCAACAAACTGCGAGACACTTACTAATTAAGAAGGGGAGAGAAGAATGGAATCATAAAAAATAAACTCTTCTCTTGACTAGGGTTCTAAATGTCTAAATGACGAGTCACAATTGGCTGTGTTCACCGTAATTGGCCATGATTGGCTACGCCTCGTAATTTAGTCAAGAGACGAGTTTTTTCGTATGATTCCATTCTTTTCCCCCTTCTTGATTTGTATGTGTCCCACAAAAAGGGAGAAAAAGAAAGAAACTCGTCTCTTGACCAGGGTTCAAAATTGCGAGGAGTACTTGACTGTGTTGGCCGTAATTGACTACGCCTCGTAATTTAGAAACATGGTTAAGAGACGAGTTTCTGTTTTTTATGATTCCATTCTTTTTCCCCACCTTCTTAAATAGTATGTCTCAAAGTTTGTAGCATTAGGATTATTCGTTAAAGCTGCAGACCACTCATAGCGAGCGTTATTTTATAACCAGAACACTACAAAAGGACACCTACCTGTCTTTCGTTTCCCCGTTTATGAAGTACCAAAAACTGAAACAAGCTTCGGTCCACTCTTTGGGTTTATATTCGCTGATCAAACGGCCCCTTACTTTAAAGGAAAAGCCTTCACCCTTCAGATATGCGTATCTTCCTAAAAAAAAAAAATCGTCACTTAAGTTCCCACATGCGCTATCTAATTGTTGTGAAAGAATCACATTCACTGTACGGTAACCTTTGGCGAGATTTTTTCGGATTTGGTGATAAATGATTTTTGTGGCAACCGTCTGACTTCGACTGATGATTCCATTTCTTTGACTTCGCAGAGATGACGTTTTCCGGACAGCCGGTGTTAAATGAACAAACACGTTTTTCGGCGCTCAATCGTGTAGCTCTGATGCTACGATATTCAAACCTATTCTAACCTATCCTATCATTTCGTTTTGGGTTTCGGCCGACTTTTTGGCGCGATTTTGGAAAGTTCGCCAAGGGTTACCGTTCAATAAATTTCTGCTGAATTTGTTGAAATTTTCTGTTGAATCTGCGACAAGATCACTCCAAACGAGTGATTTTAACTCAGTCTGAGTTAATTTTCACTCCTTTCCAGTGTCAAAAATGCACTTCTCCTATATGAGTGGATTTCACTCTTTTGTTTTAAGAGTGTACCTGGGCGAGATAGGACCATCCGACTCCCCTTAATTATTTTTGACGCAAAAGTCACTTGTGACTTAAATATTTTCGGAAACAAACACGAATATCCCCGTTTGTTTTTAACCCTTTAATGCATACTGTTGCCATAAGGCAACAAGTAACATAATCCACATTATCCTATTAAAGTAGAGCTCCTTCTCAACAAATCCGTATTTTATTCATCTATTACAAAGGGGAGGGGGGGGCAATTTTCTCCAACACAAATATCCATGCCTTTCCCGGGACCCTCTTAGCCAGGAAAGCTTACGATGCATAACAGTAACTTAAGGTAGGCGAATACCCAAAATTTCCCAAAATTCTAAAATTTTTACTTTTACTTTAATATTTTCCAAATTTGGCATAGTGATTTCAAATTAAATGAATAATACTATTTCGGCAGTTTTTTTTAATTTAAAAATAGTTTATTTATTTTAAACGGTGTTTTTCTACTAAAAAAGAGGTTTACGCTAACAAGTTTACCGCATTAAATTTTCATCCTCTAAACATTAATTATGCGTTAAATTCTTCGTTTTGAACTGATGCATGCAATGACCCTCTAGAGTTACATACAAATTACAAGTAAAGAAGTTATTAAAAAAATGTTATAAATTAACCACAAAAAAAGGATTTTTTTCGATTAACTTACGCTTGGACATTTAAAAAAAAAAACTTGTATATTTACACCCGGTGAAATAGGTTCATGGCACAGATATATATTTAAATAACATTTGTAAAAAATTTCAGGTACATTAATGTAAAACTCTTTATGCTAGAAGTGTTAGCGTAACCCCCTTTTTTAGTTGAAAAACACCATTTAAAATAAATCAATTATATTTAAATAAAAAAATTGGCCAAAAAGCATTGTTCATTATATTTGAAATCACTACGCCAAATTTCGAAAAGATTAAAGTCATAGACAATTTTTTTAGAATTTTGGGTACTCGCCTCTTAACGATATTTTTTACAGTGCATTCATTTTCAATCCGGCTTTTGTGTTACGATATAGATACATACTAAAACGAACTAAAACATGAGAGCTTATTCTTTTCATTTCTAGTTTTTTAAACCTTGACCTTACCGAAATAGTTTCCTTTGGTATGGTCGAATTTAGGCATGCCGTCCGTTAGTCTTCGAGGGTTGCTAATTTGCCACTTGAGTCTCTCTGTTCTGTCCGAAGTCCACGAACAGAAATCATCGTTGTCGAAGTCGCAAGTGATCACAGACACTAAAATAAATGCAAAGAAGCTAAAAAAATTTGCGATTTCGACAATTTTTAACGCATTTTTTTTACAATGTGTTATCTTATGTATCATGTCAATATTAGCCAAAAAAAAAATTTGGTTATGCCCGAAGTCCACGAACAGAAATCATCGTTGTCGAAGTCGCAAGTGATCACAGACACTAAAATATATTCCCTTTCCGACCGAGCTAGCACGATCGTGCGTCTTGCATATCTACTATTTTATTTATTTCTTGTGTAGTCGTTTGTAAAATAAGTCGGATTCGATTGATCGTGTGGGTTTCCGGAAAACATAAACTTTCACTTTTGATCAACAGATTGCAGTAGTTGTCTTTATTTCAGTTCCAGTCGGCTATCTTAGCGTTGTTTACATGTAAGCAGGAAACAGCTAAAGAATTTATCTATCGCAAAAAGGTAAATATCACTATTTTAAATTGCTTGGATACAAATAGTTGCTTTTTAGTCTCAATAAATGAAAAATAAAAAATCTTAATTATACATCAATTAATTTACTTTTAGAACGTAAAATCTCTTGACCTGCACGATCGTACTACTTCGGCGTTATTGGTTACGATTGATTCTGTAAGGCAACCCGGAATCTCGAAGAGTTCCCATAGACTGTAATGTTAAGTTAGTCCATATTTAGAATGGTTTTTCTGAAAATCTAGAGAATATATTGGGGGGGGGGGCGTGAAATTTTTTACGGTGGTACATTAAACACTTCTTTAAGACACTTCACTAAAGACTTTTAACATTTGATTTCGTAAAAGTAATACTTAATTGCCAAGGAAAAAAATAAATTCTATGTCAAGTATCTCATTGTAAATAATCAAATAATAAATATAATTATTAACTATAAACATTTAATTATAAATTAAATGATAATTAATCATTAATTATTTGTAACGATATCAGTTAAATTTATATAATTTTATTTATAGATAGAAAAATGTAAAATTTTACATGTGATGTTTTCACAGGAAAAGTCTGAACTGGGGATAAGTAAGGATATAACCAGCGCGATCGTGGGGGTACCCCCTACGCTTTAGAGCGGTTCTCAATTTTCTAAAATAATTTTTTTCAGGATCATTAAGACTAGTATAGGGACAAACACAAGAAAAAAGTCACATTTAAGGATGAAAATTTTTCAGGGCTAAAAGGGATAAGCAAAGAAGCTAAAAATATGCAATTTCGACAGTTTTTAACGCATTTTCTTATGGTCTCATCTCAATACTCTCCAAAAACAGTTTTTCGATTTTGTACAAATCTCATTTTTATTTAAAAAAAAACTTTTCTGGATTGAATTGACTTTTTTTATGGTTGAGTCTTTTTTTTTTGCTAATAAGTTTTATTAATGAAAGATGTACAAGTGCGTAAAATCTGAATAGTACACTGCTCAAAACAATTAGGGGAGCACCTTTTAATTCCAACTTTAACTTCACTCCCAACTTTTTAATTTTTATCCTATAAATCTGAAATTTGTTAAATAGGTTCACTATGCATTCGAAATGAAATAGTAAAAAACAGAAGAAAAAATCTTAAGTTTTTAATACTTAAATTTAAAGGGGGGAAATGGAATAATAACTTTTTAATAAATTATAACAATAATTTTTTCAAAACTTGTTTTGTTAAAAATAGTTTAAATATATTTTTAAACATCTAAAAAATGCAAGCATGAAAAATTTAGGGTCAATTTATTTTCTAAAACTGTTTTAAAGTGAAATTTATTTTACCATATTTTTCATATTTTCTTTAATATTTAAAAAAAATATTAAATTCTTCAAAATACGTTATTCCTCCATATAATGATGTATCTAACGATACATAAGTTGCGAATTTAACTTAGTCAGAAAAAAATCACAAGCTGATGATTCTCAATGGAATCATTGGGAGCGAAAGGGTTTAAAACATGTGCTCCCCTAATTGTTTTGAGCAGTGTATAATTCATAAACACCTGAAGTTTAAAAACATTTAAACATCTTAAAGTATCCGAACACCTTTTTTTCAGCAAAAATCGACTAAATATCAAACATTTGTTTTTTTATTAATTTTAATGTAAAATAAACGTTTAGCTTTCTAAATTTGTTTCATTTTAATTTCTAGTTTTTAATAGAACCAAAGTTATAGCACTTTAAAGCTTTTTTTATTGTTTCCAAAACGCAGTACGAAAAATATAAAAACTGAAGTTCTTTATCATCAATTGCATCCAAAATTTTACAGTAGTTTTGTAACAGTATAGAGAAGGTTTTGAACAAGAATCGTTTAAAACTATTAAGAATTGGACATTAAAACTTTTTATATGCTTTTCACAATCTTGTTTCTATGCGTTTTCAATGTATTGCTACAAACTTTTGCCTATAAAAACAATTTGGGCACTGATATCTTAATGATTTTTTTCCTGACGTATATTAATGTTTGTTAAGCATATTTAAATCTAAACGATGGAAAAAAATTACAAAATTAGGAAGATATCATGTTTTGCTTAAGCGTGATTTTTTAAGCATATTTTGTTATAATTTTCCACAAATGCTGAATTTTTTTTAGGATTTACCCTCTTAAAACCATTTTTATATTCATAAGTAATAATAAAATCGCTCAACGTCATGGTTTGAATAGAATTTTCAGAAACTTGCTGTCAAAGGTGATCTGCCACCTTAAACAAATTTAATAAAAAAATAATTCTAAAATTCTTCAAAAACTCTATTTGTAAATGACTGAAACAGGACACATTTATGTAGACCTTGTTTCGCCTTATTAGTATATTTAGGAGAAAATTACTGTAGATATTGTTCACTTTGTTCGTACATTTACAGCATAGAAAAAAATCCTCGCAGTATAAAGTTTCTGTAGAACTTGTTTCTCCTTGTTAGTACATTTATAGAGCAGGAAAAACTTGCAGGTTTAAATTTCTGTAGAGCCTGTTTTTCCTTGTTAGTACATTTATAGCACAAAAAAAACTTACAGGAGTAGGGAGTAAAACTTGTTTCGAATAAAGTATTATCCCTATAATACTTTATTAGAAACAAGTTTTACAGGATTTTTTAATTCTCTATTCTAGGAAAATCAATACCTATTTTTGACTTATTTTGTTCTTTAACCAGTTAATTAAAAATTATCGTTAAAATCAAGATTTTATATCATTAAGGTTTATTGCCAATTCAAGGGACTGAACATATAAGGCGTTATAAATGAGTTGTCGTTGGAACCGAGTTTGACTGCATTTGCGACATACATTTAGTTAAAAAAATATACCTGTGTTGATGCACATTAGACAATTTTAATATAAAATAAGTATTTAAAGCAAGAATTCAGTAGTTTATAAAGTGTTGTTTGTAACGAAGTTAGAAGTTTTACCTGGCATTTCTGTCACAGTAACCGGAGGTGACGTAGTTGGCGCTAAAAAAAATATAACAATTTAAAATTTATTAAAACAGATTTTTAAAAAAATACAAAATGAAGAAAAATTTAGTTTTGCTGACTTTCTTTGTAGAAAGAGATATTAACACTCTCACTGAGAATGATGCCGTAAGACAAAAAGAATTAATATTCTTATGCATGATAGGGTAGACTGACCAGTGAATGAACTTTTAAGGTGCTGCGTTCTGCCGTGAATAAACGCCAGGACATAATGACCAGGACAACCAATCATATGTCAGATAGCTTCCTACTAGATGGGAGGAAGTCAGTGTTGCAAATCCATAAAGTGGAATGATTTTCAATCCTTATTTTTTAATGTATTTACCAATTGTTCATTCACTGGGGCCTGTTCACTCACTGGTCAGGCTACCCTACACAGAAACAAAAATCTCACTCGGTGAAAAAGTTAACTTTGTTTCTCTGGAAACACGAAAAAAGGTTAAAAGTGGATTAAGTCAAGACTTTGGCCCTTATTTTATTTCATGTCTATTAGAATAAATTAAAATAGTTTAATTATAGCCAAAATTATAGCTGTATATGATGTTTATCATTGTGATATTTATAAATATGATGTTATCTCTTAAGCTTTTGGTTTGACTGCTTATAAAGCGCTTGCACCGCTCTTTAACATCTATGGAAGAACTAATGATTGGTCGAAGCGATTCCTATGACATTATGCGGCAACGAAGCCCTTACCCACCAAAAGTGTAAGATTACTATATAATTTAAATATATACCTCCAAACAGATTGAACAAGTTTTTACGAAAAAGATCGAACGCAGGCACAATAACCCTTTATTTACAAGACAGACAATAAACATAAACACCTAATGCACCGATACACCGGGAAGCAACAACAGATTAATGAGGATTAGCAGAAAAATTTGCCAGGCAAAAATGGGCTTTCTGCTAAGGTTTATTTCAGTACACAAAATATAAGACAAATAATGATTAATTTAGAGAAATTAAGTTACACGAAAGGCAAGTTTTGAAAAACGTAATTTTTTTCAGAAATGAGGATATTAATGGTATTCATAAAATTTTTAATAGCGGCTCAGTGGCTGAGAGGTTAAAAGAGTCCGCCTCGTTAGCTCAAGATCGCAACGCTCGTGCCCCGATTGGGTCGTCGGATTTTCTGGATGGGAAATTCTTGGCACGCATGTCATATGATTATGTGGTATGTAAAAGATCCCTGGAGGGCCCATTTGGCTTGGGTTCTCTCGGCAAAATTAAATCTCGATGTACTTTAACATCCACAGGGAGCTCCGATTTATTATAATCTGCGCGTCAAAATTGGTAGCAACAATCGCCTAGATGGAGCCACACAAAATGGCTCTCAATTCTGGGGGATTTGACGGGTCTGCAAATTCTTGACCGCCAATGTTGCAGCCCCATTAGAGAAAAAATAAAGTTTTTAAAGGGTTAAAATATACCTCCACACATCCCGTCAACTACTGTGACGTCATCAACTGCCAGGAAGGCTCTTGATCCGTTTCCTCTGGTAGCCTGGAAGTAAACCTGCTGCAAGGCTCCCCAGACAACAGGCACAGTGAAGCTTATCGTCTCCCAGTCCTTGCCTTTGCTGTCATTAATTTTGAACAGCTCCTGCGTCTTGTACAGCATGTCGTCGCCTGTATAGTCCAGTATAGCCTTGCCCACGCTGAGGGAACAGTTATCTGAAAAAGAATTAACTTACATTTCACATACAGTCTTTATTTGACCATTAGATACTGAGGCACGAATGTACTATAAATTCAGCTGGAAAACAGCTTTGTGATTTGGTTGGTTGACGCTGAATTTCTATATGGGATTGTTTTAAAATTATAAATCTCAAATAATAATTATTAATCTCCCTTTAAAATTATTAATATTCAAATCCAACTTCAATATAAAATACTCGAAATATAAGTTTTTAATCTAGGTGACTAACATTTGAGATAATTACCTACAATAGTGTCTTTTCTCACTATTGAAAAGTTGGCGTATTAATGTTGAAGAATGATTGTAAGTATATCTTCTTGTTATTGAATTCTTTAGAATACTAAACTAAAAATAATAAAAAGTTAATTGCGACTTCTTTCACCAAATAGACAGTGTGTATAAAGCCATGAGTTTGGAACAGAGAGCTATGCTTCTACGCCCATAAAATGTAGAAATGAATTCAATTTTCGTCTATATTTATGTATATATTATTATTAAGAATACTAAACTTCATAATAAAAAGTTAATTGCAACATCTTCCACCGAAAAGGAAGTTTTGGTTTGGTTTTAATTATCGTCGCACTAGAGCTACACGAGGGCTATTGGCGACGGGCGTCGCATTTTAGAACCACAGTCAGGTCACCCGAAAAGGAAGTGTGTATGAAGAAATGATTCAGAGATTGGTGCAGAGAGCTATGCTTTAACGTCCATAAAATGTACAAACCCATTCAATTTTTGTGTACATTTGACCTCTTGTGATTACCTAAGATAGTGAATTTTACCTTTTCCATTGATGTGATAGAAGAATGTAAGACAGAAGGTTCCTTGGCGCGGCGCGTTGATGATTTCGCTTACGAGCATGGCATAATGGCCTTCCTTCAGTACTGGAGATGTCATGTCTGCGTACACGTACATTCCTGGAACAATTTCAATATCTCAAATTAAATTTTATATGTATTTGGTATAAAAACGTATAATTTGCATTCCAAATAGAGGGTTATGTTTCGCGTATTAGAAGCAAAAGCTTAACTATCTTATTTGATTACAATTACCATCGGCACCTTTACTATATTGTTTGATACCAATGCTATTATTAGTTTCGTTGCCACCATTATTTTGTTATCAACGCGCAATTGTTTTTTAACCATTACACAATTAAGTTAACTTTTATAATACAATCCAACACCAATCATTTGTGTTTACCTCTATTTAACGTAACTAATAAGCGACTCATATCCCAAATAAATAAAGTGCCATTCCTGCTCTAAATTATAATCGTGTAAGTTCGATTGCTATATAAAAAATGGGGACAGACATCATATAATGATCTTACATAATGCCCTTTAGGCCGTAGGGCCCTCAACTTTTAAGGGCCCCTAACTTTGAGTTTCTTTTATAAAAAATGCTGCGAGCAACCAAAATTTCAATGATTTAAAAAAAAAAAAAGAGGCCTCCTAATGTTTTTACCTTGTATTTGGCAGCCGTTGGCCTTGGAAAAATATGTTAAGTCAGCGAACTGACACCATCATTACGAGAAATCATGTGCAAAATTTTGAGTAAAGTTGCCCCAAAATGTGTTGTGCTGGTATTCTATTTTTCTAGATCAGGGCCTGGATGCAGAACATATTTAGAGAGTATTGTCATTTTTACGAAATGTACACGAGAAAATTTATGAAAAAAAACTACGTTAATTACTTGCGCAAAATCGAATATTCCCAACTGAACTGATACCAACTTTCTCGTAACCATAATGTTGACCATCTTGTTGTATTGGCAAGGTGTATATAAGGAAAAGCAGATATTTAATTCCCCCGCATCAACTCTTCTATATTATTCGACGGTTATGGGTGTTTTAGGTTCTGTTTCAGATGCTTTTTGGATCGAAATACTTTGAATTAACAGGACATAAAAAAGAATTTTTTTAATTCTTTACTGCAGTAGATTACTACCGTTTTCCACAGAATTATCCTGTGGAGTGGAGTCCACTTTCATGTCGTCCACAACCCGTCCATCGCCAAGCTGCCAAGCAAAGTTTGACCCAGCGTCCAAGAAATAGCCGCAGTAGTCTCTATTGAAGCTGCACGATCCAGGGTTGCCACAACGGCTGTTCTTGATGTGGATGTCGTCCAGGGCCATTTCTTTGTCTTCATCGTTGCCTTTTTTGGCGCGAATCAGAACCTAGTAAATGGACAGATAAGCATATAAGGGGTTATTTGTTTTATCAGTCACTAAAATAATCAGTAGAAATATTTAAGAGAACCGAGAGAGTTTTGTA
Source organism: Hylyphantes graminicola (assembly GCA_023701765.1). Lineage (NCBI taxonomy): Eukaryota > Metazoa > Arthropoda > Arachnida > Araneae > Linyphiidae > Hylyphantes > Hylyphantes graminicola. The sequence goes on along the minus strand of CM043120.1, from coordinate 15,402,483 downwards.
CAAAGGATTTGTATATTGTTAAGTACGGGAAAACTCAAAGCTGAGCACCATGATGTTCTCATTTTATTGTAAAGACAGTATTCTCAAAAGAAAATACGTTGAAATCTCAAATTTGAATACTGCTAACAAAATAAACTGTTAACCCTTTCAGTCCCAAAAATTTACTACACTACAGAAACATCTGATATTCACAAAATAAGCTTATTTTCGGTCAAATATACGAATTCCACCAAGAAAAAAAATTCATTAAAATTTTTTATATGGCTTTTGAAACAATGCCAAAAATTTTTAATTGTGGAAAACAACAAAATAAAAATATATATATTACCTAAAAACACTTCGAGTTATATATTTTAAGGTATCTGACCATATTATTCAAAAAAATTTAGTAATTATTTTAACCGAAATAGTTTAAATTGTGTTTTAAATATGTGGAACTGAAGTGAACTTATCAAAAATCAAGAGAAACGCTTGTTGACTATTTTCAAAATACAAAAAATTGTAGTTCTGACTTATATTGAGATTAATGTAAAATATTGTCTGATAGAGCAAAGTGTGAAGAATCGAATGATGTGTGTTTGGATGTCTTAACGGGACATAAAAATTTTGAAAAAAATATTGAAAGTGATGATGCCAAATGGCATCACTGGGACTGAAAGGGTTGAAAATCAAGTACAAGGGTGTTTGCATTTTATTATAAGAGTAATATTATAAGAAACAAATGCTGTATTTATTAATTTTGCGGTCATACGTTTTAAAATCTAACAACTTCAAATAAGCTAAACATCCACCATGATGGTGGTGGGATACTTTTGGATGGATTGAGCACTGTGCTATGTTTAGCGAGGATCTTCACAGCGTGGGTGGATCATTCAGTTCTAACGTACCAATAATATCCAAACTAACTTAAACACACCAATTAAAACGCTTATAGCTGGAACTTCTAGCTAGGCCAATAATTTCGGAGTAGGCACTTTTAGCATAGAAGACACACTTCGGAATGTTACGTTCGTTTTCTTGAAAATTATCCAATCGTTAAGAGTTTAAATTAAGTAGTACTTGTAAACTTCTATATGCTTCAATTTTTTACAATCGCTTTTATCATCAATCGAAAATATGCAGCTTTTTATTTCAACATCGGCCATCGTCTTACCTGCACCTCTTCCTTTTCGTCGACTGTAACTTGTGCGAGATGCCAGAACATGCCGACGTCTCTGTCCGCCAGCCACAGTTGGCTCTCCTGCCCACTTTCTTTCCTGGTCAGCGCACTCAGTGACCCATTTCCTTGACCCGGCCTCCAGTACCAGAAAGTGAGACAGTGTGCGCCCCACCTCTTACCGTACTTCGGGCTCACGAAATTGGTGACATCGTTGCTTGAAGCGCCTTGTTCGTTCACTGCTTGCAGATAGTAGCCTATTTAAAATAGGGATTAATATGGGGATATAAATAAGTCAAGGTAAGACCTGACTTAAGTCTCTTAACGCTCAAGTGGCGCATGAGGCCACAAGCATAGCGGCCATCCCTTCCGGTCAAGCGCCACATCCCTTATTGTCATGTCAAACTTGTATTTTTTTTCATTGTGTCGTGATTATTTTGCCCTCAACGATCCCTCAACATTGACCCTCAACAATCTTTTATAAACAAATTACTGATACACTAAGAATTAAGGGCAAAAGGCTTTTAGTTTTGGTATACAAAACTACTTCATTTCCTAAGTTTGTAATTTGGGGTATTTACTTCCTATTTTAATAAGTAAAATTACTAATGTCGATCTATGCTTTGATTTAAAAATTCCCGGCTGTCTTTTTTCGTTGAAAAGAAACTACGACACATCTTGGAATTTTTAAGCGTGTACATCGTGTAACTTCGTGTGGGTAATTAAAACGTCGACTTTTTGTCCAAACCTCTGTGTCACACGACTTAGTACACACGTTAGCCTACACCTAATGATACTTCGAGCGATATTATGCACCGTTGCTTTTATGTCTCCGACTCAACACTTCGGATTTTACGACCACGTTTGGTTCAGTGCATTTCGTATGGTTCAGTGTATTTAGGTATGCCCACAAATTAATTTTGGATTTATTTCCATCACTAGCGCAAATCAGTTTATATGATGACAGGCGAGGTTCGAACTCGGAATGTCTCAGTCTCAACCACTTAGCCACCAGGTTCCTAGGTAAGCGTACTCTGCCTCATGAACGACACATTTTTGAATATCAATAACACCTTGCATACCCAAAGTAAAACAAGTTGAACTTAAGCTTTTATATTTCTATTTTGGATAACTTAATTTGTCCCACAAACATTTTTCACTGTTCTGCGTTTTAAAGTGTTATAATTTATTAATAGAACTTAATCAAAAAGCTTTTCATGAAAACTTTTCCTGTAAATCCCCGTTTATAAATATATAATAATTTACCTGCGCCTGTCATTGAAGTGTGGTCTCGTGGGGGTCCTAACTTAGTGGGCACAGTTCGGCGCCATAAGAAATTTCCTTCTTTGCCAGCTTCTACGGTCCATCCACATAAACCATTCTCAAAATCACACACATCTATAAATATCGAAAATATTCATTACAAAACAGCTCATATTAAACATTGTCCATCGATACTTTTTATTTAATTACATTAAATTCAAATGAGATAATGGCTGGTATTTAATTAGAAATAGTCTTACCTGTGTTCGGGCATGCACCAAATGCTAAAGAAATATCGTCTACAGCAAAGTAACCACCGAATCCTGGACCCATTTCGCCTTGTATTTCAACCTTAAATGAAAGCAAAAGAATTCTCTTTTGGAAAATTATTTTTAATTTCATAAGGTATTACTTAGGACATAGATTCAGTTGATTATAAGAATTTAAAGATTTTCTTCCAGTATAATCCACTTCCCTCTCCTTCTCTATAGATAGGCCTTTTCCAAGTTAATGCTACCAATTTTTAACAGGCTCCAAAATCTGTTTACCGGTAATTTATATTTAAGTATGCTGACATTTAAAAATAATATGTACTGTTTTTATGTGTTTTTAACGCTCTCAGTAACAGAGATGCCATTTGGCATCATTTCTCTCATCATAATTGTCTTTAAAAAATTATAAGGCGGACATTGGGATTAATAAAAAATATAATATAAAAAAAGTTTGAAGAATCGAATGATGTGCTTTTTTGATTTCATAAATGACTATAGACGGTCAGAAAAAAAATTCTAAAATAATGCAAAATTGCCATTGGGACGGAAAAGGTAAATTAGCTTTAAAAAAAACAGCTTTTCAACAAATAATTATTAACTGTTTGGAAAGTGATGTTTCCTAACATCTTCTGGTTACGTTTTGGATCATAACCTCATAATCGATTAATTACATACTTGAGCAGAAGGAAGTATTTAATTCGTGGCATGATGTTCGACTCATCTTCCTGAATCTGTCAGCGGGGAGGGCTGACAGTCTGAGTCTGTCAGCCCTCTTAACATATACTCAGGTTTTCGTAATGCATTTTCAGAACCTGATGCACTCACCCTATAGTCTCCTTCCGTGATGCCCATCGTGTCTTTATACTGGAACCACCTGTCTGGCTGACTCCCAGACCTCCTCCAGATAACCTGCTTGCCGATCGGCTCGCCTTTTCCATCTAAGGGTACGATGCTCAACGTGAGCTCGCCTACGTTCGCCCCGAACATGTTGTAGTAGAACGAGAAGCAAGATGTGTCGTTGAAGGAGGCGGATACAACAGGAGACTGTATCCGTGCCATAAGTGCGTGGTTGGTCTGGGGGACACCCTCGTAGGAACTGATGTAGATGTAGTATCCTGAAAATGGTCATCGTTTAGGCTAGGTGGTTAAAAATAAAGATTCGTGTTGCGCTAAAATTTAAAGTCGATTAGGTGGCTTCAAAATGGAGCGCTAAACTCTCAAAAGTGAATGCTCAAAAACGACGAAATTTTCTTTAATTTCGACGATTCCGTTTACTGACAAATGCTCCGAGTTTTCATTTCCTCAAAGTGAGGAAATTTGAATCGTCATTTTTATGAGGATTTGTATGTCGTCTAATCTAAGGAAATATTTCGCAATTTTTGAGCATGTGAGTACAACAATGAGATTCAGTTTCCTCAAAATCAAGATACAGATTCGTCAAATCACGATCGTAAAAGTGAGGATTCGCGATTACTCAAAAGTCACGTGATAGTTTGACGAAACAATCCTCAAAATTAACGAAATGAGGCTTGAGGATTCATGAATCGTCACAAATGAAAGTGTTATTTTTGAAAGTGTATCTACTAAACATTTGTTGCATGTTAAAACTCCAAAATATTAATGCATTTTCCTCAGATGCATGTGCAAACTTCAAACTTTGATGAAACCTCTAGCCTTAATTTAGTAGGTCTAGAGGTTTGCTAAATTATCGCTGAAGATTACAACCGAAAAAACTTACGATTCACCTTGCATAAAAAAAGTTGCACGAAAAGGTGAAATTTCAAAATGAACCACAGTTTGGTTTCAGTTGGAACAAATAAAAAAAAATCTTTCACCATTGACATAGGTGGAGATACAAGTTAACTCGATCTTGTATGAATCTATGTATAGATAATCCCGAAATAATGTATTCTAATTTACAATCATTCATGATGAGCCAAGGGAAAAATTCTTCATTTAAATTATATAAGGGTCATTCCTGAGAAAACGTACAAAAACATGTCCCCGCAAGATATCTTTCATATGAAGAAAAGTTATGCCTCCATTTGAATAAATTAAAATAAGGAATATTTTATCTACTTACTAGCATTGAAACAATTCCAAAAATTAATTATTTTGTGTACAAATTTGTGTCCATAGACTATGACAAATCCTGTCCGTGAGCAGTCTCACCGTCATGACCGGGAACTGTTTTTGTTAGTTTATACTATTTAAATACCAATTTTTCATAATTAAAGTTGGTTTTTAGTTCAACTGACACTACATACAAAACATAAAATATAATCATTAAAATGAATATAAATATATAAATTCCGTGAAAATAAAATGTGCCACAGATTTTCGTCATGTCCGTGTACAACATTCTTTAGGTTGCATAACTATCTAGAAATGATAATAGTACTCTATTCCAGTCATATAAGTATTCAATAATTCACTTTAAACGTTGTATCACGTCGATATTTTGAATACCACAATAGATAAAAAGTAAATCGAAGTTAAAAGTTAAAAATAGCCCATTGACAAGATCATAGCGTCATTTCTGTGGTCAAGATATGAGAAGGTAATCTAATGATTTTTACCTATAATTTTGTATTTATAGAAATAAATAAAGTATATATTGCCAGTTTTCAAGTTTCATTCTCTAAAGCCCTAACCTTTTGCGCCTGGAAGTTCTTATTTACGATTTCGTCATGTCCGTGTATTCGGTCCATGTATTACTATATGAATAATTAATATTAATTGCATGATCTGGACTGATGTTATTTTTCCAATGCAGTACGTAAGGGTAACTCAAATCCAAAGTTTAAAAAACTTTCATCAATTTTTTTTTCGAGATTTTTTCTCCTCAAATTGCACGTTTTCTCAGGAATGACCCCATAAATAAAAATACTATACCTTGATTATTTGCTGGTTGTTTAGGAGTTGTGCTTTTAACCTGCTCAAAGCCCCCGAATTGCCACTCTAGCGTTCCCTGATCTTGCTTCCATGAACATAAACTTTTGTCGTCGAATGTGCACGATAACAAGTCAATTGCTACAAAATAATATTTTTAAAAATTAGATATTTTAGGAATTAAAATTGCACAAAGAAAACAAATTAAATTACAAAATTCTTGTGGGTTGTATTCTTGAAAACGTTCTTGTGATCCAAAACACTACTTCATTTCTAAACAGAACGAGTAAATGCAGAGCATATTAGTGAAAAAAAAATATTCTTAAATTTCACAACAACTTTTCTAAATCGTTTTTGAAATAGATTCTGTTCTTTATTTCTCAATTGAATCGCTAAAAGAATATATTTTACTGAAAGAACTCAATTTTAACAAAGTAAATATTTTGACCTAATCTCTTTCAACAAAAGCTGTTACAAATTTCAGAAAGAGTGATAAAATTTTAAATTTTTAAAAGAAATGATTCAACTCATAATGTCCCCCACAAGAAAATTTATCATTTTTCCTCTGAATGTTGAAAGTGGTAAGAAACTTTTCAATGGAGTAGAAACCTACTAATATTTAGATGTTTAATTAATCGAGCATCTAAACTAAAAGCTTTACGCAGCAATGACAAAAAATAGACCTGCAACTCGTGAAAACAAGCTTTTGAGCCTCTCAAAGGACAAAAAGCGTGAAAATCTGAGGGTCGCAAAATATGTTTGTCGTTACTTTATGATATAATATACAATTTTAATACGTCCCCTTTAGGGGCATGTCTAAATTGCGGTGGTGACAATAGATGGCAGCATCTGTCACTTGCGTGTGTGTTGTATCTGTCTTACGTGACGAAATTTTATAAGCGGGTCTCTGACCAAGCACACAAGCCTGAAAATATAATTCTACCAACCGACTATTTATACAGACTATTTATTTGCGATATTACGATTAATATTATCGCTAAAAACTAAGCGAAATACGCATCAATTACTTTCATATCTTGGATCAGCATAAGGAGGCGTCAGCTGGCATTCCTCTCCGGTTCTCATTCTGATGTCATCCAAGGCCATGAAACCATTTTTACCTTTACCAGAAATTCCGGTGAACGCAACCTGAAACGAATTTATTTGAAACAGATTTGAACATTATTTCACTTTCCACCCTTTCAGTCCCAATAACAATTTGGCATCATCATTTTGGAATTTTTTTCCCAATTGTTTATAGCCAGTTATGATATCAAAAAGCACATCATTCGATTCTCATCAAACTCTTTTCTAAAGAGAAAATATTTCTTATTAATCCCAATCGATGTCAGCTCTATTTTTTTTACAGAATATGATCAGAAGCATGATAACGCCAAATGGCATCACTGGGACTGAAAGGGCGAAGTAAGTTTTTAGCTACAGATGCTCGGCCATGGATGGCGGAGTAACAGAGATAGTTCACTTGTTTTCCGATTGTTTGCCCAGATAAATGAGAAAGGTTGAGCGGGAAGGTGAGAATCACTATTTTTCGCAAAATTAGGCGTATGTAAAACCACAGCTCAATAAATATATATACACACGTTGAAAGGAAATTATTTAGCTTATAAGGTATTGTATCGGTTCATCACACGCCACCAGGTTCATCACAGCCACATTCACCAGGTTCATAAACGTACGGGGTTTTGAAGAAATAGAAATCTTTAAACAAATGCAAGAGTATTAAATGAATATTATTGAGTGGAAATAGAGTCGTGTGACATTTAACGCTTCTAGTTTGTATAGCAAATACATTTCTAGAGTTGTGATTGGAAGAGGCATTTACGAAAAGCACTTTACCTGGTATATTATCCTTGATTGCTTAGGACTGGACTGGGAGGACATATTTTCTTCCCCCATTTTGGTTTCGGACTTTCTCAATGTCAACGGATTTAGCAACAACAACTTTACCTGGTTTATAAACGCAATGATTTTAAAAGAAATCCTTAACCGAATTCTAGCATAATAATAGCTGCTATTGAGAGGAAGTTGAACATCTTAGTTCCCTAACACTAATAGTTTGTATTATAGCATTTCTGGCATTTCTATATATCATTTCTAAAATACTGAAGTTGTGATTAGAAACAATTGCACTTTACCTGGTTCATAAACGTACTGGGTTTGAGAAGCACTATTCCTTTCTTCCAACCCAGTCCTTGGTCACCCCTCAGGGACCACACAGTTGTATTAGCGAGTTCCTCTTCTCTTCTGATTATCTAAAATACGCAATAATAAATAAATCTTGCTTGTACAAATAAAATGTATTCATATTTATGCTATAATTTTATTTTGTACAGTAAGCCTCCTCTTAACCGTTCAATCGGATCTCCGCATTTAGTGGACGATGTTTTTTATTCGCAAAATATGAAGTTTAGCTAAAAATGACTTGTTTCGCTTTTCTTAAAAATGACCTTTTCGTTTTAGATAGGTTACTCATAAAAATTGCAAAACTTTGAGGCAATTTTCCGATTTTTCCGGCTTTGACAACAAAAAAAGAAGTAATCAATTATTTAATGGCATGCAACTTGAAATGCTTGAAAAAAAATGTATTACTTTAGTTGTGTATTTATTTATAAGGAAAATATGACCAATGTATAGCTAAATGCATATCCCAAACCTTAATTTCCCTTCTCCGGCTTAACCGGAATTTCGCTTCTTCCAAAAATTCTCCAAAATAATTTTAGAGTGTGTAGAAACTAATACAGAAGACACATTAACAATACATTTTAACAATACTAGGGCTAAAGGGGTATAGGACTGGGGTCAGGTCCCTAGTCCTAGACCCCTCTAGTCCTAGGTTTATTAAAATGGGGTCTTCTGTATTAGTTTCTGCACACTCTGGAATTAGTTTGGAGGAGTTTACAATCGTCAAACAAATTTCTTCCCTGATAACAGTACTTAAATAATGCAATAATGAGGCGTTGGATGATGCGCATGCTATCACATAAATATTAACCCTTTAAGTGTGGGATAATTTTCAAGACAGTCGTAAAAGTGTCGATTTTGTTATGTCTGAAAATTATATAAAAAAATATGGGCAAGTACAATAAATATATTTATTTGTAATAATTTGTTTGTATTATCCGATCGTTAAAGGGGTAAACAGGAGTTAGTCAACTATTTAAATTGTTAATTAGGAGTATTAATTATTAATTAACTATTATTTTTTAATTAGGAGCATTTAAATTAGTTTAAATGGTATTTAGGCGTTACTTGGAGAGCCCTCTACCCATTGGCATTTTAATTGGTATATTTAAGTTAGTTTAAATCGCGTTACCACGTTATGACTAAACACTATGTAGTACGGAAAATATCACGGGAGAGAGAAATAGAGAGCGAAACTTTCATCATATGGTCAAGTGGGGTAAGTGTGATAGGGTTTCTGCATTTTTCATTAAGAAAATTCGTTCTCTGCTTCAAGTGAATTCCAAATCCTAAAATTGGTAGTGAATTATTATAAGAAACATACATTGTAGGAAAAAAATTATATGCTTGAATTCCAATTTGAAGTGTACAAAATTTGCATTTCAAAATCCATCACACTTACCCCACATAGAAAGACTCACATAAAAGGAAGACAGTTGCACTTAAATTCAAAAGCTCAAAACTTTCTTTAAACAAAAAATAAGGTCAATGTTTCTTTTAAGTTTAACTATAAGTGGTCTAATGTTATATATTGCCAACTTTCAGATTTTTAGAATGATTTCCAAAGTTACAAGAGCTGTTTATCACACTTACCCCCAATCACACTTACCCCACTTGACCCTACTACTTGCATGGAAGCGAGAAGGAAGGGGTTAATACATACAAGGTGTGTTCGAAAAGTTCGGTGATTGGTCTTATAATTAAAAAAAAACGCCCCGGTTAGAATATTGCACTCGCCCAGACGCATCGAGAGAAATGTTACGTAGAGCCATGTAACGCCATTTTACGACAGATAAGAGAAAGCACACGCTTTGAGCAGTTTAACACAGTCAGTGTGAGAAAGATTGTCAGAGTGACATGGAGCAACGCATTAATATAAAGTTTTGCTTCAAGTTAGGTAAAACGGCGACGGAGACACATGACATATGAAGAGTACACGGGGAAAACCTATTGATTTTTCAGAGAAGTTTCCTTAGCGGGCCACTTTGGCGATGATAGCGAGTGATCACCTAAACTTGTGTAAGGAAACCAGTTTCAACCATAGATATCATAGTTAAAGTAATATAGTGACAGATCACGTGGCCTCCAATGCTAACGACGGCACGCGCAAGGAGCTCCCAGAAGAGCCCCAATGCAGTCAGCGTAGTAGGTCACGTGATACACCACTGTAGTACTTTAAGTACTATCTCTGTGGTTTCTAGCTACCAAGTTCAGGCGATAGGCGATCCCGACGCTTGGACCAAGCGAAGAAGAAGAGAAACCGGTTTTATGCCGCCAAGCAGACAATTGTGGAAGTCCGCCTAATAAATCAACTTCTTCCCGTGTACTCTTCATATTAGTGAAAGTTTACGGTCCTAAAGCAGTGAGTTAAAAGTGTGCTTATAAGTAGTTCCAACGCTTTACGGACGGAAAAGAGGACGTTGCCCCGACTGCGGCTCATCTTTGACATACTCCTTATTGAGTATAAGATTCTTAATTATTCAGTAGTAACGAGCCAGTAAGAATAAAACTTACTCAAATTCACCAATCATAACACCAATGGCTGGATTGTTCATTAATTATGCCATCAATGAACTTAAAAGTAACTTAAATTAAAACCTACTCTGGAGGAAGTGTTTAAATATACCAATTATAAAGCATATATTTTCTTGACAACCATGCGATTGTTTAGGGGTTATCATATAACTTTATTTTTAGGAAGATAACATGAACTCTAAATAACGTAATGCGTTTATTACCTTGAGTGTTCCTGGATCATCACCACTCATCTGGTAGTAAAAACTGAGGCACCTTGAAGCGTCTTCTGGTGCAAAAAACCCACTTTGCAAGATAGCTACCGATCCTGCATTTTTGTTCTTAGTGCTGAACACAACATAGTTGCCTGAAAGACGATATTATTAATATACCTATGACGTCCAACCTGGGTACTTCCTAATTTAATTAGGACTCTTTTCAAACAGTTCTTAATTTATATCATTAGTAAGTATAAAAAATTAAAGCTGGGTTTCACCAAAAAAAATCGCAATTGTAACTGCAACGAGGCCCAGTTTCTTGGTGGTACTGATTTGCATTGCCACGCCACAGGTCCGGGGATTGAATACCGGATAGGGCAAGGTTTACCCATCCCTTCATCCCTTGAGTAGGTCGATAAAATGGGTACAAAGCATGCTTGGGAACTAAGCACTGGGGGTTCCGCGGGAGGCTGACCACCATACCGGGACATTTGCCTAGCATCCCTGAGCCCTAAGTCACGAAAGCTCGAATGGGCACGGCCGGCCTTGGCCCCCTAATGGGTTGTTGCGCCGAGGAGTAGAGTTAACTGCAATGGTTGTGTGATGAAATGTTTTATCTTTCCGGTATTCAGTTAGCCCATTTTACAAATTTCGATTTATAAAACCTGAAAAACAGTTCAACCTAATATAGGGTTAAATAGTTCAATCGCATATATGGTGACACATTTCACCGCACAAAAGTTTCAGTTACTAGGAACGAATTTTTTGGCGGAAGCAAGCTGTAAATTTTGAACTGTTCAATAACTATTTTTAAATACATAATTTACTTATATTACAGCATTGTTTTTAAAATAAAACTCAAGACTTCTTTTAAGTACTTTTGGAAGTCGTCTGACTACAATCGAACAAGCTGGGGAAAAGTAGAAACAATCTTTTGAATATTATAAAATCATGTAAATAAATACATTATTGGATATTAGTCGTGCATCAGGGACGACATTCGACCCCTTCTACAAAGAGTTTTTTTTTTTTTTTGGCTATTTGACTTATTTAATACAGATACGACTTTCAGGCCTAACGTTTTTAGTTCTATATATCATGATTTTTAACCTTACCTTTACCGGTCCCTTTCGTTTTATCAGTGGCTGGTCCTATCTCCTTGTTAGTCCCGGAATCTCCTGTCTTTCTTAGCCAGCTGTACTCCGCTTCTCCGTCTGTCCAGGAGCACATATCTTCTTCAAAGTCACAATCACCTATATTTAGGAAGAATTTAGTTGAAAGAAATTCTAAATGTACAAATTTGAAATTCCAAATGTACAATTTTGAAATTCCGAATGTACAATATTGAAATTCCAAATGTACAATTTTGAAATTCTAAATGTACAATTTTGAAATTCCAAATGCACAACTTGGAAATTCCAAATGCACAACTTGGAAATTCCAAATGTACGATTTTGAAATTCCAAGTGTAGGGGAAGGTGGGTTACCTTGGACCTTTTTTGACTTTTCAATTTTTATTTTCTTAATTACTTGCAAAAAATGAATAAAAATATTTTTACTGAATACTTTATGTTGTTATATACAACATATATTTATTTTAGCATGTTATTTAAATGATTTCAACTATTAAAAAAATAAATACAGAAAATTGTAATTAGGACCAAGGTACACCACCGGCGGTGTACCTTGGTCCAACCGGTAGTGTACCTTGGTCCAACCGGTAGTGTACCTTGGACCAATTATTAACAGGTAGAGAAACTCGATTTACAGTCCGAAAACCAATATTTATTATCCACATAAAATTCAAAAATACATTTTACAACCTACTCTTATTTCTAGCCAAGATTGTAGTAATTGGTTAGGTTAGGTCAATTGGCTCAGTAAGGGATTTTATTGCCTTAGTTTATTTAGTGCCCTTTTGGCTTTTTCAGCTGCAATGCAATCTTTCTCGGGTGTATTCGTTAAAATGCAGCACAAAATAAAACTGTTATTTCATGCCTTAGAAAAACATTTGGCTATCTTTCTGTCTTAAATTAAAAAAAAAAAACTCAAATATTTCCCCCAATGTTTATTCAACTAGGCTTAAACGTAAAAAGGATGTTCTGCTTAGATATTTATTATAAAAAATATCTTTTTAGATGAGCATGCAATAATTATTTTCTATGTTTTATCAATATGGTTAAAAAAATTCTTTGTCACATCATATCAAAATTTCTTACAAATTTACGTTTTTCTAGATTTTACAAATCAGGGTTGCATATTAATAGCCTAAAATACTTAATTTTTCAAAGGAAAGAATTTACTTGAATTTTAAAAAGGGTTTTCAACAATCTGAAGCACATAAGACTTATAGTAGTGTACCTTGGACCAGTCCAAGGTACACCACTTGTATTAGGTTCGAGGTACACCACTTGGATATTAAACACAAAATAGTTAATCACCAAGTTAAGGTTAGACTTAACTTAATTTCAAGCACACTGTTTTATAGCTAAAACTTTGCTTTATATTGCATAACCATCGTTTCTGAATAAACACTACATGTTTGAGTAAAAAATTACACTAAAGAACCTGACAAAAATTTACTTTTGAACTGTGAATTTAGTTTTTCGAAACCTCTTTAATAAATTGACCTTTTAAACAAACAGATATAACTTCACTGAGATCCCTGGTAGCAAATACTTTAACTGCATGTGGTGTTGTTTCAATATCTAAGCTAATCGAGCTAGAATCAGCATAGGTTCGAGGTACACATACGTCCAAGGTACACCACTTACCCCTACAATTTTGAAATTCCAAATGTACGATTTTGAAATTCCAAATGCACAATTTTGAAATTCCAAATGTACGATTTTGAAAACTATTATGCTAACTCCGGATTATCCTCGGAATTGGGTGGCTGTGACGCATAAAACGAATTCGCGGATATTCAGCAAAACAAAAGTCAAAGAAATATAGAAAAATGTCATTTATATGTTTATTTGTTCAATGTTGTTTTCCTTAACTATTTAAGTAAAGCTATATTTAATAAGAGAAGAAAGCTTGGTTTGATCAATAAGCATAACAGTTTTTAAAAATATTAGGATTTACAATTTTCAAAAAAGCCGGTTAATGGCTCTTGTATTTTAGTCTTGAAACATCTAATTTTAATTTGGATTGAAGTTTTTTTTCGAAGCATTTTGTCACAAATTGCATCATCCTGCTCTTTTAGATGCGTTCAATTACAATAGCGACTATCTTATTTTACAAGCGATGTTTTTTCTTTTTTTAAATACGCAATTTATGTGTCAAGTAAATGGGAGTAGATATTTGTTGAAAAAAGAATTAAGGAGTTGGAATGGAGAGACTATTGATTGGCAGTTCAAATTGGCTGTTTTTGCAGTTTTTTTTTAAATATATTTTTACTTTTTTTCAAAAATTATTTAAAGTTATATTTAAATAAAATTGCTTAAAAATATGAATTTTAAAATTTTTACTTCACAAATGCATTGCCAAATATTTTAACTTAACATTGAATTTGCGTAAAAAAATTTAAATATATAAATATTAAAGAATAACAAAATATTATAAAATTCTGAAAACATTTGCGAAATTTAAAGGTTAGTTATTTTTAAACACATTGTTCCATTGTTGAAAACTCATGAGCAGACAAAGTATTAATAATTTACCTGATTCTGGACAATTGCCTGGTACGATTTTTACGTCATCGAGAGCTATAAGCGCCGCTGCCTTACCTTCTAATCCAACAGTAAATCGTAGCTAAAAATGATTAAAAGGCAAGTTTAGTTTTTAAAAAGTATTAAAGAAGCCAGCCGTATATTATATATATTTTCTTTTAAAAGGCTTTTAAAAAATCCATGATTAACGCTTAAAGATTTTCACATTCATAAAGCACTCCTATCATACGATTTACGAGATATGTCAGTACAGTGAATTAACCCTCTAATGCGTACTGTTGCCGTTTGGCAACAAGTAATATAATCCACTATAATATATTACAGTAGAGCTCCCTCTCGACAAATTTGTTTTTTTTTATCTATTACATTTTGAAGCTTTAATTACTAATAATCCTCATAAATGGCAGTAGTAAAAGTGTATTCAAAATTAAAGAGTGAGGTTATTAACTGTTGTGAAATTACGTTTTTGGCAGTATTCAAAGTATAATAATATTAGTACTAATTACAAAAAATTGTTTTGAAAAACTTATTATACTTAAAGAGGGTTATTTTGAAATATATTTAGCAGTTTTCTAGTCATTATTATCAAAATTGAAATTTTGTAGTTAGTTTTTGTCGTATGGAAAAAATTTTCAAATTTGAAATTATTTAAATTCTAATGCAGTTAAAAAAAATTCAGTATTTTTCCCATAATGTATGAGTAATAAAGATACATATATTTTGTCGGGATTAAAAAAAATTCATGCATTAGAGGGTTAGCTAAAATTATCAATTTAAAATTTCTTAATAAAAAAACTTTTAAAATTTTAAAATGATTCAAAATATGAAAATATAGTCAGGAGATATAGCTTCTAAAGTTTAATTGTTTTACATATTATAATAAGTGATTGAACGCATGGCAGTTCATTGAATAGATTTCTCATAACTTCTCTGGTAATATAATTTCTGTATAAATTTTTCTGTGTTTTTAGAACTATGAAATCCCATCATATTTTCATAGAATATAACAAAAAGTGTGGTTTTGCTAATTGTTAAGTGTCAGAGTCTCTGCCATTCATACAACATCTAAGTTACGTGCCTATGAATAGATTTACACACTTTAGCTGTAACTACACTCTTAAGACAAAAGAGTGAAATCCACTCATACCACTCATATAGAAGAAGTGCATTTGCGAAACTGGAAAGGATTGAAAATTAACTCATACTGGGTTAAAATCACTCGCTTGGAGTGATCCTGTCGGAGTTTTAACTAAAAAAAAAAAGAGTGAAATCTACTCCAATAGGATAAGTGCATTTTCGACACTGAAAAGTGAAAATTAACTCAGACTGAGTTAAATTCACTCGTTTGTTTTAAGAGTATAAGTTATACTCTTAAGAGTATAAGAATTACTCACTTTAGCTGTAACTATATATAAAAAAGCCCTTACTTGATAGTCTGTGGTGATATTTGCTTTTACTTCTACATACGTCCATTGCTTATGAAGAATTGTCATGTTCTTGGCTACTGTAGTAAGCCATTGCCCTGTGAAAGAGTGAAGCGAATCTAATGATACAATGTTCAAAATATATTACTTATACTTAAGGAATAAATTACAAATCGATCCAATAATAAGTGAAAGTAAAATATGAAAATAAAATGCAGAAATATCAGCTCACTGAAAAAAAATAATGGTTGAGTGAGGACTTCCCAATCCGTTACTCAAACCCGAGGCATAGTGAAAAAAGGGATACCACTTAGTAAAGCCTCGGTTTCCTCGGAGTCCGTCAACAGATTTAAGCGGTCGGACAAGTGCGGTGAGTGGCGTCATACAAACTAGTACTGACATTGATTACTCTAGAGTGGTTTCCTCGTGAGCGTTGCCGTACAACTCAACACGACCGCCAGATTGAGTTGCTGTTGAGTGCGTTGGTTAAATCCTGATGACAACGTTTTTTGCTGTTGTCTGTTGTGCGGTGTGCTTGCCCAAAATTAAAAATTTGACTAAATGACGGAGGGCGAGAGTTGTTTTACGCTTGCCGAGGAAGAAATGCTTATTGATTTTGTGAGAAATCACGAAGAACCTAATTTTTCCATTTTTGACACGCAAAGACGAAAACCAAACCAACAGAGTTAGTTGAGTGAGTTCGCTAAGTTTCCAGTTTCATGTCAACGTAGCGTTCCGATGAAGCGGTGGCCGGTTGGGTGACGTCATCCACGTGTAATAGCTGTCGCATTTTTCTGGCGACAGACTCCGAGGAAACCTAGGCTTTAGAGTGTAGTTCTATCACGGCATTATAGAGTATCAAGTCTCGACATCAAGCGGTTCCGCGATGACAGTGTATGGACGGGACTACACTTTTAGAAGCTCGATTCGAGTGAATCTGTGAAAACGTTTTCCAAAATGAGCGAAGCTTTGTTTGAGTTAGTAGTAACGATTTTTCCCGCTTCACTCGAGTAGCGTTAGGTACAGTTGTGAACACCTGTCGAATCAAAAGTTTAGCTATCTATATACAACTATTTATATACATAAAAGGCGACTTCTGTTTGTTTGTCTGTTTGTATAGGACGCAAAATCTTAAGAACCACGCAACAGATTGTCACGAAATTTGGCACAAAAATTCATCTCATCTCCAGAACAAACATAGGCTAAGAATTTTTCGAATCGGACCATTCCTTCTATCGTTTTTGAACGTTTTAAGGGGGAAAATACACCACTTTCGCTCAAATCCGATCATTTTTTCTCTTTCGTGATGTCATCCGGCAGAAATTTTAAATAAAACTTTTTAGAAAACAATTGAAATTGAAAATGTTTAATTTATTTAATATTTGATCATTGCCTTCAGAAACAAAATTAATAATTTGAAAAAATAGTTGGATATGTTTCAAGTTACGTAATCCTACCAGTCTCCATTCTATTATTTTATTGTGTGCATATGATTTAATTATCTATTAATTATTAATCGACATTAATTATAATTCGACATTATCTATTAATTTTATAGCATTTTTTAAATTTTGAATTTTTTAATGTAATAGAAGTAGCGGGATTTTGTACTTTAATAACGAACGGTATCAGCAACATAAGCTTATTAAAAAGCAAATAAACTTATAAAAAAAATGCAAATCGTTTGCTGTTTGCTGGAGTAGCTTATTTTTAATTCTTACTGATTATTTTTTTACTTAAATATGTATTCTCTTTAATTTGAGCTTCTTATCAAAGGTATTTTTGAAATTAATATTAATTATTACTATATCCAAGATGGGTAATTAAATGGGAAAAATTACTGGGTAATCCTCATATCTTATGTAACTTCAAATGAAAGAAAAAAATAGTAAAATTGACTATAAAATTCCTTTTTCTCCTCTACCCGTGCAACGTCGGGTATAACAGCTAGTGATGCTGTAAACACGGAGAAGCAAATTTTCTCTGTGACTAGTTTAAATTCAGTGTTAATTTTTTTAGATGTCCTAGCCTGCAACTCTATTTAGTTTGGCCTTTATTCTAATAATACATAAATGATACAGGCCCTCTTCAACGGCAAGGCCCACGCGGCACGGGCCTTGGGCCCATAATTTTTGGGGCAGCAA
Source organism: Hylyphantes graminicola (assembly GCA_023701765.1). Taxonomy (NCBI): domain Eukaryota; kingdom Metazoa; phylum Arthropoda; class Arachnida; order Araneae; family Linyphiidae; genus Hylyphantes; species Hylyphantes graminicola. Next base: position 15,384,724 of record CM043120.1, on the reverse strand, counting down.
AATTGGCTATAAACCAATAAATTTGTGCCACCTCACAATCGTGTTTGCTTTCTCGACAAACTCAACGTAAATTAATCATATATTTAAGTTTTCTAGAATAATAAGCACCTTAAATGATTCTTAAAATATTATATTTATATTTAATGATGGATATTACTTTCAAAGATCACAACTTTGCAGTATATATAAAGTAACAATATCGTTCGAGAAAGTGAGGCCCAAAATGCCTCAGGCCCCACCTTGTAAACTTATCAGGCCCTGGTTAGATGATTTAAAAACTTACCTCCAGTTTTTGAATTCGGAAAAGTTAGATGTGCTTGAAGATATGCCTGTTTTACTGACTCCCCCCAAATATTCCTCCCATCGCCGTCCATGTAGTAATAGAAGTGCAGACAGTTGTGAAGATCGCCTGGTGCTTTGTAAAGTGGGCTCGTCAAATCGGCAGACTGAAAACCGCCCCCAAAAAACGTTGTTGAAGTTCTTCCAGCATACCAGTAACCACCTGATGAAAAAACAGGCAGACAAATTGCTATTATATAATATAAAAAACTGTTGAGGACAATTTATTTGAGAACGTATTTAAAAACGATTGTTTAATTTATAAAAAAATACTACTTAATCCATTCCTTTTCGCGGTGTCTTCCCCGTGAACCGAATCCCCATCTATAGAACACAGATGTTTGGAACTTAACAATAGCACAGTAATGGGGTGAAAAAGGGGGTTGTACATGCGATTATGTTTGTGTCTCTTTTGTTATTCTTAAAGGAATTGCACGTAAATTGTCGGAGAAGGATTTTCACTACATGGTCTCTCAAGATGTCTTCTGTCTAAAATTTTGACAGACTAACCATACGTGCTATATTGCACACGTCGCTAAGGGATGCCTTTATAATGACGGGATGAGATTTAGCTCTCTTTCTCATTTTCATGATACGAGCTGCAGTGTTCAGTAATAAACAGCTTATAAGATTAAATCTAACTAAAATCTACCTATTAATAAAACATAAAAAATATCAAATAACTTTTTTTTTAACATTTCAAGTTAAATTCAGATGATCGATAAAAATGTATTTTGTTCATAAAAATGTTTTCATATATATTTCAGGCATAAGAAATAGGCACTTTTGTGACCGATTTCTTGAACAAACCTTTCACAAATTGGTTAAAAATATGCTTTATTATATATTTTTTTTAATCTCTATTGAATTGAAGTTTACCTGCTGTCGTTCCTAGTGTATGGTCCTCTTTAGGTTGATTTTTCATGTAGTCCGAATCTCCGTTGTAGCTCTTCCATTCCCAGTTGAGTGAAGTTGTCCTCGTTGAGGTGTATCCACAGTCGTAGTCGTCGAAGCTGCACAACTGTGCCGCTTCCCCTTTAAAACGGAAGCATTTTCTAATCAGATTGAAGCACAACATACATTTAAAAAAATCAGTCAAAATAGACGGAAAAAAGGACAAGCTTCGGAAAATTCCCATAAAGCTGAAAATTGGGGGAGATCTTAAGAACATCATTTGGAATGAAGTGTTAAAAGTCCCCATGATTCAGAGCAGTGGGTTTTTTCTTGTCAAAGGTCAAAATATGCTAATTGGCAGGTACATGAAAAAATGAATAAAATAGGCATGTAAGATATCTGCTTTATATGGTTTTAAACATTGTCATAACTTTTTAAAGCTTTAAAAATATATCAGTGTTCCATTTTTAATTGCTGACGATATTTTGAATTAATTAGCTGAAAATTAATAATTTCTAAAAACGAACACCATGGACATGTGAGATGCCTTTTATCTGTTTTTGAGGACTAAACATGGTTAAGACATCTAAAATGCATGTAGGGACTTACTAATTAATATAAGTAATAAATACCTTGTTTTGATTTCGTAATTTTTGGAATAGAAAGAGTCCATTACCAATTCTTTCAAATACTAAAATTTATGTCTTTGACATGTCTTTTTCATATATAAGGTTTTTTTTAAAGATATTTTAAATGGAAATTTTTAGCCATTTATAATCAAAAATGCTAGAACACGAGTCCTTTATTCCATTGAAATCAACAACTTAAATACTACGTATATCATCGATGGAGGATTTCTTTCACATCCTATTGTAAGGGATATAGAAGAAAAAATTGGTGTCCGCCTTTGAAAGTACACTGTTGAAACACTGAAAGTACAAGTTGAGCTCGTCACTTATTTATCGTTAGATGGAAGAATCATGTCTTTTAAAGAAATAAATAACGTTTGTTTTAACTTTAAAACAATGTGAAAAACACGGTGAAATAAAATTCATTCAAAAAATTTATGAAATAAATTGACCCTTAATTCTTTACTCTTGCATTCTTAGAAGTCTAAAATTTGATTTTTCATTTTTTTACAATTAAAATATTGAAAAATTTTTTGGTTATATTTTATTCAAAAGTTATGATTTCAATCCTCAACTTTAAATTTTAGTTAAAAATTAAGATTCCCCTCCCCCCTATTTTTACCATTTCATTTTGAATGCATAATGAATCTATTTCATAAGTAATAGATTTTTAGAATAAAAAATAAAACGTTGGAACTGAAAGGGTTGACAAAAATACGCCAAGTGCTCCCCTAATTGTTTTGAGCAGTGTATATACATTATGACCACAAACATTAATGGTCCTAACGTCATTATAGTTTTTGATGGTGTTTAATGATTACAAAAAGAATATCAAAGCCACTCAGCAAATTTGCCGGAACTCCAAAATATCTTTACCTTCTGGTATACCTTTTAATCCATCCATGACTATTCAATCAAACCAGCATATTTTTTTTAAATCTAATACAAGTAACAAGGCTCATTTATTTCGATGCTATTCAACAAATTGGAAGCTGCTATATTTCAGTGAAACAATCAAATAATGATGGGGATATAGTCATAATTGAAACGGCTTTGGAAAATTTGCAGTAGACATTAAACCGTTGTTGTTGGTGAAGACGTTTATTTGTTAATAATTTTGACTGACCGAACCCCTTCAAATAAAGCGATTTACTTCTTAAAATCTGGAAAATTTCAAATCGAAGAAAAAATTATTTCATCTCAAAGATTAAGGTTTAATGCTTTTATGTCAAGCTCACATTTTATTTTTGCCTGCAGTAACACGCTGCGATACGTCTTCTGTTTGTACTACAAGGCCAAGTACACTCTTAAAACAAAAGAGTAAAATAAACTCCTGTAGGAGAAGTGAATTTTTGACGCTAGAAAGGAGTGAATATTAACTCAGACTGAGTTAAAATCACTCGCTTGGAGTGATCCTGTCGGAGGTTTAACACACTAAGGATCCACTTAAGGTTCCACACTAAGGTTTTTAAGAGTGTATAGCTCAGAAACGAAATGAAACCTGAAAATTGAGGGAGGACCCTAAAAGAAAACTGTTTAAAGCAAATTAAGACATTACTTCCGCCTGCTCCTAAATCACTTTCTAAATACCACACTGTGCAATTTTAAAAAAAGGTACAATAACAACTGTGGAAGTCGAAAAATATGATTGTTTTTCTCCCAAGTACACTCTTAAAACAAAAGAGTGAAATCCTCTCATATAGGAGAAATGCATTTTCGACACTGGAAAGTAGTTAAAATTAACTCAGACTGAGTTAAAATCACTCGTTTGGAGTGATCCTGACGGTGTTTTAAATAAAAAAACAAAAGAGTGAAATCCGCTCCAATAGGATAAGCGCATTTTCGACACTGAAAAGAGTGAAAATTAACTCATACTGAATTAAATTCACTTGTTTGTTTTATGAGTGTAAGCCTCAATTGTCAGGGGCAATCTTGTCGCAATGTCTAATCAATTGATGAAGAAGTTGCTGATGTTTATTAAGACATATCCTCACCACTATATTCTAATTCAATGTAAAATCATCTTTAGTGTACTATAAATCACGCTTGTTAAAAGTGTTATCACTGCAACTTTTAACATTGAATGAAAAAAATTAGTGGAAAAGCTGATCTACACTTATTAAAACTAAATGATGTAACTTGCTTTATTTAATTAGATTTCCATTCCAAAATTAAAAAGTTTGTAATCTCCTCTTAAATGTGACTTACACTAATGGAATTAACCTATAATACTATTATAAAAAACCCCAATACTCTAATTAAATGGATTATAATGGTTGGGGTAAGTTTATGTTCATCGTATTTGCACTGCTGCATTAGAAAAAATATGTAAAATGAAGGGTTCTAATTTTTAAAAAATAATACAAAATGTCGGATTCTTAATGTAAATAGTATTGTGTTTCTTTTTCTCATAGAACTTCCTTTAACAAATTAAAAGAGTTTATAATTAGTTAAAACGAGACAAAATTAGACATCATTTGCATTTTTTACTGTTATTTTTAATATTAATTTTTCTGTGGGTAATGCGAATAATAAAGCGCCATTGTTTAAGTAAATCTACAATATTTTAATTTCTATGTCTCGAAATGCATTTTAGAAGTCGAGAACGCGTTTATAGTCATCATGAACATATAAAAAGACACCTCACACACCCATGATGTTTGTTTTTAGAAATTATTAATTTTCAGCTAATCAATTCAAAAGGTCGTCCGCAATTAAAAATGGAACGCGGTTATATCAATTTTAAAAGCTTTAAAAGTTGTGAAAAAGGTTAAATCAGCTACGGTTCCACCTTAATCAGCGGTTCCTCAGCGGTTCACTACCTTAAATCATTGGATAGAAATTCAGTATTCAATAATAAATAATTTTAAAGTGAGTAGAAACCATGCAGTTGATAAATAAAATCGATCACACATTTAAATATAATTTTCTGCCGAAAATACTCCATAAGCAGTTTCTGTCATACACAATTAAAAAAAAACCTTTTAATCCAAATTAGATATCAATGTTAATACAAACATATATTAATGTAAATATAAACATATATTGATGTAAATATAAACATATATTGATGTAAATATAAACATACATTAATGTAAATATAAAAATATATTAATGTAAATATAAGCAGATATTGATGTAAATATAAACAGATATTAATGTAAATATAAACAGATATTAATGCAAATATAAACAGATATTGATGTAAATATAAACAGATATTATGTAAATACAAACAGATATTAATGCAAATATAAACAGATATTGATGTAAATATAAACAGATATTAATGCAAATATAAACAGATATTGATGTAAATATAAACAGATATTAATGCAAATATTTACGTTAAAAAGAACTTCGCTTACTTTTGGAATCCGGACATTTTCCTGGTGTCAATTCGACATCATCCAAAGCTATGTCACCTCTAACATTTGTTGCACTCTGATGTTTTGCAGTGAAAACGACCTGAAAAATAAAAATGTCTAAAATTAATACCCGTTATTTTTTTTTTGGTGGAATTGAAGTTCCACTAAAGCTACGCGAGAAAGTAAAGTACATTATAAAGGGTTAGGTTGAATTATCGTAGCACTAGAGCTGCACGAGGGGCATTTTCAACGAATGTTGGGTTTCCGAAACCCTCCAATAAACCCTACAATTCCAGTTCTGTCTTGGAGAAAATCTCCCAGAGGAAAAAATTGCCGAGTTTCCTCTTTAATCCACGGATTCGATGGCTCATGTAAACGCGCCTATTATAAGTACAGATTTTTAAAAAAAAAAGCCAAGGAGTGAAGGCTATAAGAATTACGTCATCTGAAACAGGCCGATTGGAAAACGTGCGTTTGGCGTCCTCTCTAAAGTTCACTTTTGCTTAATGTGTTTCTTTCATATAACATGAGGGTTGTGGTTAGTTTTAATTATCGCCATACAAAAGCTACGCGACGCTAGTGACGAGGACAGTCGTAATTTAGAAACTACAGTCAAGTTACGTACCAACACCTGAGTAGGCACCAACGCATTTTTTAAGAGCGAATCGCGTAAGCGGCTTCAAGACTTTGAAGCATGCATAACGTTTACTCGAACTACTCGAGGTATTATTCTTCATCCTTTTTGTGTACACGCACTGTTTATAGGTCGGCAATTATGGCAGTTATTATGGCAATGAATCGAATATTATGAATGGACCCGAACCCGAACTTTCGCATGCAAGGCAAGCGCCTTACCAGCTGGGCTCCCGAGCCCCTCATACGACAAGATTGGTTGGTTGGTACACATATATTCCGGTTTGTGTGCTTGATCTGAGACCTGCTTATTAACCTTCGTCAAGTAAGACAGACACAGACAGAATTTTCACTGACAGAGAAATGTATACACCCAGGGCAAAAGGCGGGAATCAAACCCGCAGTCATACAACAAGAGGAGAGTGATCATTGATGTTTTCATGTTTGTTTCTTATACAGAAGGGTAATATAGTTAATTACTGTATATTGAAAATGTTTGATTTTCCGACCGGAAACAGTTCCTTAAAAATACAGATAATTGGATATTTTTTTAATTAGGAATCATTTTTAATCACAAGACAGGAAAGTAAGCATACCTTGTATCCTTGACTTCTCATCATATTTGTGGGATAAACCGAAAAAAAGGCCTCCTTCCACCTGTCCCCTTGGGTTTTGCTTCTCCTGAAGTATTCAGTCGATGTAGATTTGCCTTCGACAGTTACTTTCAAGTCACCGATGTCCGCTCCGTACATGTGGTAGAAAAATCTGACGCAGTATCCGTCTTTCAACGGAACAGTTGTCTCCAGAGACACCCTGTTCAACTTGGCGGCGGTAACATTGACGTACATGTAGTTACCACTGGCTGTAAAAAAAATTACGAATCATTAATAGGCCCGATGAACTGTAGAAAAATATGCCATAAAAATTTTTTGTAACTTCAGCGGAGGTTATATATTCTCTTTTTTATATATAATCCAAATGATTCTATTAGTATGGTTCTCCTAAAGTAATCTGTGGTTAACGTTTTGATTTCAACGCGTACTTTCAGATGCCCGCTCCATACAAGTGGTAATAAACCTCATGCATAGTATCCGCCTTTTAACAAACTGTCGTCTCCAAAGACACCGAGTTTGTCTCGGCAGCGGTAACACTGACGTACATGTATAGTTACCACTGGCTGTAAAAAAGTGTTCGTGGTTCAATAGGGCAAAATAAAACGGCTGAATCATTTATTGGTCCGACAAGATAGAAAAAATGCGCCACGATAATTTTGTGTGACTTCAGCGAGTATTATACATTCTACATATTTTTCATGTAATCGAAATGATTCTCCTCAAGAAGAATCCCCTTTGAGACAGATTTGCTTTCAACGGTTACTTTCAAGTCACCTATGTACGCACACGTTCATGTGGTAAAAGAATCTGACGCAGAATCAGTCTTTCAACGGAACAATTGTCTACAGAGACACCGTATTCGTCTTTATCTTGTAGCTGCTCAAAAAACGAATGGCTTCAACTCTGTTACGAACATGCAAAATGTTATGAACCGCACTCAAAAGCACATGGTGTCCATTCTTGGATTCGTATGTACTTTCTACAAAACTAACGCATATAGCGACACCGAAAATATGTCACACACGATTTCGAAACGATTGCTAGTTTTCCACTTATTAGCCTGATTATGGCTGTAAAATTCATAACACTTGACTATAAGTCAGGAAACTAAGTTAGTGGACGTGGCTTTATGGGTGAATATTATATCCGCAGTCATCATATGATCTTACTTTTCCACATTTAAAAATATGGCATTTACCAAAGCTGAAGAGCATTTTATCGACAATGTCGATCACATTGAGCCGTCTAATATTTTCCCAGTCGGTCTATCTACAATGTAAGCATCAAAAAAGACTTTCTTCCCAAATCCCTTCCCTTGGTTTTCTAGGAAACGGGGGGAGCGTCGTCTCTCTAATCCTAACGCGCTTGAGGTTCTGCTGTGAGGTTGGCAGTTTAAACCTAAATAGAGTGATAAAAAAATAAGCTCACGCCGTTTCGAAGAAAACCACATGCGGGGTGGGGGAAGGAAAATGCTTTCGAAGCTTACATTCACGCTAGACTGGGTATAATACCGGCACAAAAGCTTACCATTCCCATATGTGTGGTCAACTGAAGGTCCGGTGTCTTCCGCATTGAGCCTTCCTCTTCCTGGCTTCCAGTTCACTATGTTTATCTTGGCGTTGGCCAAGAAGGAGCACGGGCCACTCTCGAAATCGCATTTGTAACTCTGCCCTTGACCTGAAACTGTTTCGTAATTTAAATACGGATCAATAAAATAGGCATTTAATTTAAAACTAAATAGTCCTTGCTTCTCTACCTGATAATTACTTGTGGATCTATAGTCTTTTTTTTTCTCTAATGGGGCTGCAATATTGGCGGTCAAGCCGTTGCAGACTCGGCATATTCCCCAGAACTGAGAGCCATTTTTTGTGGCACCACCTAGGCGACTCTCGCTACCAATTTTGACGCTCAGATTACAATGAATCTGAGCTCTCTGTGGATGTTAAAGTATGCCGAGATTCAATTTTGCCGAGGGAATCCAAGCCAAATGGATACTCTACTCCAGGGATCTTTTACATGCCACATAATCATATGACATGCTCGCCCAAGAATTTCCCATCCGGAAAATCCGACGGCTCAGCCAGAGCTCGAACCCGCAATCTTGGGCTTATGAGGTGGACGTGTTTGACCTCTCAGCCACTGAGCCACTTGGATCTATAGTCTTGTTCGATATTAAAAATCACTCTTAAATATGAGCAAACAGAATAACATCTTGAAGTTGAATCCATATTACAATATCAGAAATATATCGTTAGTTTTAGTTTTGCTTTCAAACTAATATGATATTCAGCATAAAATAAGAGCCAGAAATAAACACTGATGATATTTTTAATTAATATTTATTTCATTCTCACCATTTTTTATCTGTTACAATTTACAGATTTCTTTTATTTTGATAACGATTTTTAGTTAAAAACTATTATTTATTAAATATCTATATAAAAAAAATGTATATTATAAATCACCCTAATGAAATAAAGTTTTTTTTTCTAAAGTCACAGTTTCCAAAAAAATATATAAGGCGCATTTTTCTAAAAATGTATTTTAGGTAAGTTAAAGTTAAATATTTATTTCGGAAAATATCTTTGTTTTAATTCAATATTACAGATTATTTAACAAAATTGTATTTTTGGAGATTTGAAGAATTTAAGAATATGACTTAGCACCATTTGGAAAAAATATCTTCATTTGTAAGCTTAAAATAAAAGTTCTAAAATGTTATTCCTATTTACAAATGTGCTTTCACTATTTAATAAAGACATACATTTTTTAATGTTATAGCCGAAATTTATTGTACTATACTTTCGAATATATATTATAAAAATTAAAAACATACCTGTTGCATATAAAGTAAATAGAGTCCCTACCAAAAGGCCAATTCTTACTGACCCCATGGTACAACGCAAAACACTTTTCTTTAACCGTCCATTATTTAAAAATAGTCTCTTCAAGACCAAAAAAAACTTTTTAAAACTTCGCAAAATGTCCAAAAAACAATTTTTCTAAAAATAAAATCCAACTAAAAATTGTGTAAGAAGACTGTGTGAAACTCCCCCCTAACAGATGATCAATTGAGTCTTTATCTGGGCTGAAGAAGGTGTATCATTATTTTTTAAAAAAAAACTCTTGCTGATAAGATCATTCATTGTTATGATCAAAAATGTATTGATAAATCATAAGAAAGTGAATAAGAATAGAGGAGTGAGTATCTTATCAATATATTTTGCTATCCTAAACAAAATCGAAAAAGATAAGCCTAACTGTCACGGTTTCGAAAGATTCAGAAATTAACGCATGTGAGATTAGTTAGTTTGGTTATGTTTGAATTATCGTCGCACAAGAGCTACACGAGGGCTATTGGCGATGGGCGTTCGTATTTTAGAACCGCGGTCAGGTGACGCATGAGAGATGTCATTTATAGTTTTATTTTAACAGATAAAATTAGCAAAATATTAAAAAAATATTTGTAAAAGTGTATACTCAATTTTATCCAAAACTTAAGATTTCAGTATGATATTTTAAAAAGGATTCAGTAAGGTTGGATTTACAGTTTCTGAGTCAAATCAATCTTTAATTTAAACTGTAGGGTCAAAAGGGACACGAATAAACCTAGCTTTGTGTGTATTCTTTCTCAATATCTCTTTCAGTCAAGTTGCCAAAAACTTTAATTTTAAAGTTTTTGACTTTTTTCATCCTATAATAAGGGAAAATTAAGTATCTTTATAGGTGACATTTTTCCCATCTGCAATTTCATTAATTACATCTGAACAGAGCTTGGTGAAGATAAAAAATTTGTTTTTGGTAAAATTTGATAGAAAGCAAGCTGTTCTTTATTGGTTGGAATTGATTTCTGAAAAAGAAGGCGATGAACTATGGGTTAGCTATTTGAAGATAGGTCTTTTTAAATCCACGTGCCATGAAAAAAAGGACAAGTTTGGGATAAATTTCAGAAGATTTCGTTATAAAACTAAAGATTTAGTTATAAGACTACACTCTTAAAACAAAAGAATGAAATTCACTCCAGTAGGAGAAGTGCATTTTCAACACTGGAAAGGAGTGAATATTGGCTCAGACTGAGTTAGAATCACTCGTTTGGAGTGATCCTGTCTGAGGTTTAACAGACAAAGGATCCACTCCTGCAGGAGAAGTGCATTTTCTAGACTGGAGGAGTGAAAATTAACTCCGACTGAGTTAAAATCGCTCGTTCGTTTTAAGAGTGGGGGGGGGGGGGGCAAAAGGTTAGGTTTAAATTATTGTCGCACTAGAGCTACACGAGGGCTATTGGCGACGGGCGTCGTATTTTAGAACCACAGTCAGGTGATGGGGGGCAAAAAGGGCTATTGCATATTGGTGACAGGCATCGTAATTTAGAAATAAAATGGGCAGGACATGTAGTTAGAATGGAAGACAGCAGGACTACAAAAAAGATTTTCCTTGCTAAGCCCATAGCCACTCGTGTTAGAGGCAGACCCAAACTCAGGTGGGTCGACTGCCTGGAGGAGGACCTCAAAGTCTTGAAAGTTAAGAACTGGAGGTCATTGGGCAAGAACAGGTCGGCGTGGGATGGACTTTTGAGGAAGGCCAGGCCCCATCCTGGGCTGTCGCGCCACTGAAGAAGAAGATCGTAATTTAGAACCAATATCGTGACGAGATGAGTTGAATTGCCATCACATTAGCGTAAACACGAGGACTATTGGCGATGGGCGCCGCAATTTAAAATCACATTGAAGTGACGAGCCGTCACCTGAGTAGGTAGACACTTCAGCCCTTTTTTAAGGGTGCATATGCATAGTACTTGGTGTTAGATTAGTTAGGTTTGGTTTGAATTATCGTCGCACTAGAGATACACGAGGGCTATTACTTGGTGTTAGGACTTTGAAAAATAATTAACTTGCCCTCCCTCGACACGGGGTATTTGTCTGACATTTTTTGACTGCACGGGCTTCTTATAGGTCGGCAACCACAGTCAGGTGACGAGCCGACGCAGTTATTTTGGAGATGCCTGTACCCGAACCTCTCCTCAGTTTTTGATTAACCCTCAGATTCCCATACAAGATCGTGTACAGCTATTTTACTATTTCATAAAAAGTCAAATTTTCCGTTTGCTGCATATTTGTATCTTAATTCTGATATGCATTGTTAAATTTTAAGTTACATTTATTTCAAATAAACTATTTGTTTAAAAAAATTGGAATCGGGTTATTTTGAAAAAGATTGTCTTTAAAACATTTCCAGTTGAAAAATCACATTCTAAATAAAAATTTATAAATTATAAAAAGAAATTAGATTATTGTTAGAAAGAATGGTGCACAAAATACAGAAAAGAGCGATGTAATGATCGGAATGTTAATTAATGAACTTATTTTTCCCCCAAAAAACAGAAAATCATAGTTAGCAATAAACATTTTGATACTTAGAAATTCGATTAAAAAACCCCGAACTAATGCTTGTCAAATACGAGAAGAGACCTGGTATGTCATCTCATACTAATAGGATTTAACCCTTTTCGTGTCAATGCTGTACTATACAACGTTCGAATTTTTCTAGTGCCAGTGACTTGAAAGTACCAATAAAATCCTTATTAGAATAAAAATATACAAAAAAGAAATTTTATTGTTTATTTCACAGTTATGTAACACAAATCATATTACATATATTATACATATATGTTGCATAAATGAACCAATTGTCCGAAATAATATTGTAATAATCATTTTACTATTAAAACATCCATAAGAATTGCAAAATAAAAAGCAAGGCCAGTAAATGTTCAATAATGCCTAAAATCAATTCAAGTTTTTTTCCTGATGTTTACTTTTTAAAGTAAAGTTTACATCTTTCTATCTTAAATTGATATTAACTGATTAAAAATTGGTTAAAGCTTATACGAAAAAACTTAAACATTTAATTGTCCATTGTTATGATTAGTCTGAGCTCAGTTTATTTTTATTATCAATTTTGTGCTGTATTTTAGAAAAAAAAGTTCGAGAATTTGTATTGCTGAAAATGCATAGATTCCCGTATATAATTCTGCATATATTACTAATAGTAAGTTATATAAAAGTAAAACCGCTGTGAACTGATATAGAAGGCATTTAAAAAGCACAGGGCAAGGAACAACTTCGGCACTTGTTACGTCATCAGCTTCTCATCCTTTTTCACAAGCGTTTGAGATCGCTTATTTTGAGTCGCTGTATTTAAATAAATAATTCACAGATTGAAGAAATCTTTTAAATTTAGAAGTTTAACAGCATTCTGATTCCATTAAAATAAATGCTGAGCTTCATCATTCGTGAATTGGCTATTCACACTATTCTACAAGGATCTCTATTTAAATGAAAGATTCAAACACAAGTTTTGTTTTTCAAATACTTCATATTTTCACATATTTTCATATTTTTCACATACTTTTCTGTATTTACGTGCATATCACATTCATTACGCCGAAGTACTGTGGAATTGGATCAATATATAATATCCAAATTCTTTTTTAGTATAAGTGCTCCGATGGTGAAATATTTTTTCGATTTCTTCCTGTCTGAAATTCCCAATGTTCAATAGTTTTCAGTTCATAGTTGAAATCTTTTACAAGTAGACAATATTTCCAGAGTTTTCTGTTTCTGGATGATTTTGAATAAAGTTCAGCGACGTATCTGGGACTGAAAGAAAGAGAGAGGATAATAAATATTTTATATTGGAAGTAATGAAAAAACGAAATGGGAAATCAAATTTTACTTGTAAGAATAAAATACTCTACAGCATTAAAATTATATATATGGGATTGAAACAAATAAAAAAAGAAAATCAAATTTTGTATTTAGTATTGACAAAATACAGGACACCGATTTTTATATCCAAGACCGAAACAGAGAAAATTTTTAAAAAATATGTGGGACTGAAACAAGGTAATAAAATAATTATTTTTAATTCAAAAATTATAATTAAAATTTACTAAAGATTGCTCGCGTCAATATGAAATAGAAAACAAAAACATCTTCGCACTTTTCATTTCAAACAAAAGATTGATAAAAAAAAAGGATGTATGTTAATGGCTAGATATTTAGAGCAGTATGTTTCTCAACTTATGACAACTGGCGTTGGGGTCCTTTCCTCATCGGAATAAAGAAGCTTCTCTCTCATTGGAAAGCCGTGCATTCGTATTTACGAAGAAGATTTCTTTAGACACTATACTATTTCTAGCAAGAATGTAAGCTTCGAAAAGACGCTCTTCCCCCAACCCTTTACTGGGTTTTCTAGGTAAAGGGGGAACATCGCTTATCTAATCCTTGCGCGCTCTTGAGGTTTACAATCAAAACAGTTGCATTTCCCCATGTAGGGTGGATTAAAAACACACTCCCACCGTTTCGAAGAGAACTCCATGCGGGGAAGGGGAGGAAAATATTTTCGAAGTTTGCATTCTAAACAGACCTACTATAAGGCCGCCCGAAAACTTATGTAATTTTAAGGAAAACACACGAAAACAGAAAAAAAATGCTGAGGGGAAAATAATAGCGTCATCTACGAACGATTTGCGAAAAACTACTATTTCACTTGATTTAAACTAAGTATGGTTGAGTAGTATCGTGTCTTTGGATTTGGCAGTCCAGTTTCTCTTTACCTCTAAAGTTTCAAATTTCAAGTCGTTTTCTGTAGGGAGCGCTTTGGACACTTCTACAAAAACGGAAAGTGACTATTGCATGAATTTCGCTACCCACTGGAGCTAAACTAGTGATGCACGAAATACCAGTTGATTACCGCTAATTTAGAGGTTAAAGCGCGAACTTTCCGTTATGTATACTTTAGAGAATTCGAGTTCCGAAACTACTCCATTCAAATCACAAAACATAAAATAGCATTAAATGTTGCTATTTGGTTAAGGTTTACTTGAAATTTTCATGACTGTCTATTTTTAGTTTCCGAGAGGATATTTAACAAAACCACGTATACCTCATAGTTGTGAACTGTTGTCAATGGACAAGGTTTCAATGGTTGTTGTCAATGGACAAAGAAGTTTGAGTTACACAGTACGCTAGCGCGGTCGGGAGTATGAACTTTAAAAAAAATCGCTCTACTTTCACGCCGAATTGTACAGCTGTGGAAATAAAAAAGTACCCACTAGTGGTTATTTTGGCCGTTAGTCATTCTATAGAATCGGACCTTTTTGACATTTTGAACAATTAACATTCTGAGTTAATTGCATGAAACAAAATTTGCATAAGGGGCCATCTTCATATTAAAAATGTTACTAACTTTAAAATTTCCAATAGTAACACCCCTTTTTGAGTCCATATTTCAAATCTATGACCTATGTTAATACGAAATGCCAAATTTTGTTAGTTTTTAAGCATTATTAGGGGAGTTAGAGACGTGCAAAGTTTAGGTCCCATAATGTTAAATGAGTTGCACATACAAAACTATCCCAATCTATAAATAATTAAGATAATGAAACGAATTTTTTACTGAAAAGAAATTATAATAACCCAAACAAAATGCGTTCAATATTGGGGTATTTAAAACAATTTTTATATTTTTAAATAGTTATTATATTAATTTTTGAAAAAAATAGGAATAGAAACCCCTTAATATTTTTAAAGAAATAAATTTAAAACAAGAAGTTTAAGCGAAATCCCGATTTTTAAAATTTTTTATTCATAATTTGCTGAGTAAATCACAAAATACTTTTTAATTACCCTTTAGGGGACTGTGTATTAGATTACGTGTGCTTGATAAATAAAGACGACATTGCATGCATGTTTGCTTGTCATTTTAGAAATGGTCCCCAAAAGGTCCACAAGTGATTCGATTAAATAACTCGTCAAATATTCATCCAAATGTAACAAAAACTTAGATTTAAGGGTTTTGAAGAGTGCTTAACATTTCTAAGTTATTAAAATTGGGTGTTGCCATTGGAAATTTCAAAGTTCGTAATATTTTTAATATGAAGACGGCCCCTTATGCAAATTTTGTATCGTGCAATTAAATCAGAATGTTAATTGTACACAATCTCAAAAAGGTCCGATTCTATGGAGTGACTAACGGATGAAATAACCTCAAGTGGGTACTTTTTTATTTCCACAGCTGTACCAAATTTTTCCCAGTATAAACCCGATTTATAAGATTACTACAGGTAGCTAGAAATATTCAAATCAGCTCCACCTTGAGAATGTCCAACATGAAGAAGGAGTGTGATATGCACTCAGACACCGGCGGGTCATATCACTAATTATAATCTAACTAGAAAAAACTCACGAAATGGTGTGCTCTTGAAGTTGAGAAGGAAACCAGGTCCCTGGTTGTTGGCGTCCGATTTGAACTTCACCAGGACTTGGTTACTCCTGGAGACGTGCAGACCAGGATTATCCTAAAATAATTCAAGAAATTTAAAATAATGCATTGTTAAAAAAAAGTATAAAAACTAAATAAAATTCTTGAAAACTAGCTTCTGCGTCACTTGCCTAGTAACATGGAGAAAAATTTTCATTTTATAGATGTACTCAATACTATACGTGTTAAAATTTGGTAACATGGCCTATGTCGACAGTGATTGGATTAACTCATTTATGCACAGTACCTAAAATAAGGGCTTATTTTGTTTAAAGTAATATATATTGCTTTTTTAGACAATTTTAAGACTAATGAAGACCATAGTCTGAACATTTTATGTGAGACAAATTTCGTTACATAAAAAGCTCATTAAAAACCCTTAAAAGTGAACGTTTTTATTTGGTGATGAAGGCGTTAATAGTATTCATAAATGGAGCAAAAAGAGATTCTCTTTGGCCATAACATAGTTTCAAGCCCCGTCAGATCATTTATGTTGATACTGATAAGTTTAATACCGACTTCCTGATGTTTGGTGAACTGGCAAGGCATTTTAGTACAAGATGGCGCAAATAAAAGTGCCCCGGATATGGGGATAAAAAAAAGAAATGCTGCCGAGTCAAAAACGAATGCAAAAAAAAAGATTTGCTATGTTAAGCTAATGATAACTTCAACGCCCAAATAACGGTTTCAATAGTTTTTTTCCCCAAGCATCTCCTAGCATACGTTGATCCATGTCGGGGCTACTTTTATTTGCGCTACCTTGTACAGGGGACTGAGCCAATATTGAAAACTGAATTATTTGATAACAATTTTTTTATATATATTTTGCTGCACTTACAGTTCCACAGTAGCGTGCTACTCTTTCTGAAGCTTGGCCCGTATGTCCGTCATATAATTCGACATAGTTGGTATCGCATCCCAAAGTCGAGTTCAGAATGAGTGCCTTGAACTCTACGCTGGCAGTGTAGTACCCTGGTACAGTGATGTACCATGTGCACTCTGCCTCTCTCTGGTAAGCCTGGGGGTACAGCGGGCTTGAGATTGTACCTTCCTCTGCGTAAATGCTACCACCACATCCTTTGTCTGTAACATATATTTAGAAGTTTATATTACAAAATGCTCAAACAAATTCGTTACAGTCACTTCTTAAGATGGCACTTGTAACCATACAACGAATTGAAGTTTCGCAGATTCACCTATATATCGAAAAAATAAGTAATGCAAGAAGCGAAGAAAAGAATATGGCAATTAATTCTTACCGCGATTTTTACGCATTAAATACTTTCGCAATAATATAACATGCTATTAACTATCCTAAGGCTGTTGCTTTGTTATGAAGTAAATGATTTTTTTAGGATAAAATTAAATTGGAGTTATTGCATTACGTCTCAAAAAATTTTTTTTAAATAAATACTTCACAAGAAAAATGAACATTGTTATCATGAATAAAATTCTGTCATTATGATACCTTGATCTGTTGCCATGTAGGTAAGGTAGTAGTAGCCGATCCTGTACTTCATGCGCGCCTCAAAATACAGAGAATTTCCACTCGAAAATACTGGATTCGGTGCTTCATTTCCGCAATAGGTTCCAACAAGACGCGAGTTTTTGTCGGGTCCATCATATACCTGAAAGCAAAATAAAAATAACATTTAAATAGACACTCAGAATTGAAAATAACTAGTTTTAGCCATAGTCTCCTACATAATAATGGTTTCAGTATCCAATCAAAAGAATAGACTGTCAGCAGTCGGTAGATGGCACAGCCAGTCAAACTAGTGCAACTCTATGGAGGACACGTGGTCCACGGTATGTATTGTTCATCAAGTACTGCCGTGCCGCTTTTCGATCCTGCATATCCATGTTATTTGATGAAATCGGAAGGCATTCTTATGTTCTTATGTATGAGGTTGTGGCTTTTGCAGATCAGTGTCAATCAGAGCATCCTTTCATAAGCCACTAACATTCAGGCACAATTAAATCAAGGCCAAACAAAATATTGTCTCAGGCCTCTACAACAAGCCGTTTTGTGATAACAGCGTATTGATGGGACTACAATTTTGATTGCGATTTGTTTAAATAAAACGCAAATTTTTTAGATGCCCAGGACTGATACTCTGTTCAGCTTGGCTTTGCATAAGCACAATACAACAGTTAAAAAGTTCCGATATTCAAATACTTAAAAAAGTACTTAATATGACATAAGAAATTTAACATTTAAACAGATATATGTTACCTTCTAAGTAATTGGAAAGATCTCCTGAAAAACTAGTATAACTACAAATTGATTGCCTAAGTTAGAAACCGAACGTTTGATGAATGGGCTCTACCAGGTTTTGAAGTAAGAAAATCCGTTTTTTTTTAGAAGACAATAAAATGAAGACCTAACTATAATCCGTTTTTATATTACTTTTTGGTTTTGGACTGTAACTTGCGTAATGAACTAAATCGACAGAAAGCGTTAATTGTAGGAATACAAATTTGTGTTTCTAACAAAAGAATCCCTTCCAATCTTTGGTGGTTACATTTTATAAAGAGGGCATTTTAGAGCTTGTTTACAGATGAAGAGTACACGGGAAAAACCTATTGGTTTTGTAGAGAAGTTTCCTTAGCAGGCCACTTTGGCGATGATAGCGAGTGATTGCCTAAACTTGTGTAAGGAAACCAGTTTCTACCATAGTTAAAGTAATATAGTGACAGATCACGTGACCTCCAATGCTAACGACGGGACGTGCAAGGAGCTCCCAGAATAGCCCCAATGAAGCCAGTGTTGTAGATCACGTGATATGCCACGCTAATACTTCAACCATTATCTCTGTGGTTCCTAGCTACCAAGATTCAGGCGATTGACGATTCCGGCGCTTGGACCAAACGAAGAAGAGGGAAACCAGTTTTCTACCGCCAATGTCCGCCAAGCAGACAATTGCGGGCGTCCGTCTAACAAATCAATCGGTTCTTCCCGTGTACTCTTCAGATATGACAAATGTTTCAATCGTCAAGATTATTACGTAGAGAAATAAGCTGTATTTTACATTACTTTTGGTAATAAAATCTTTTTTGTACATTGAACCGTCGCCCATCGGAGGTTGAAAAGAAAATAACCCTCGTACACGAGTCTGTTTATTTGAACAATTTCCATTATATTAGGTTTAAATTCATTTTCGTAAATATGTATGCAGAAATGGGAAACTAAGTTTTTTTGAAAATTCGCATTGCGCGTTTCATCACTTATTTGCCTCAGCGGCACCCTTTCAAGATAGCACGTGTGTGTGTCCACCGAGATTGGCAACTGCCTCCCATATCTTGAAATGGTGCCGCTGAGGCATACGATCCAATGAAACGTAATAATCATGTGAATCTGCAATAGTAGTCTGTACTTTTAATAGGATCACTGTGGATGGACGCATTTTATGTCAATGGTGTTTTATGTCAATTTTTGTGGCATCATCTAGGCGACTCTTGCCACCAATTTTGAAGCTCATATTACAATGAATATAAGCTATCTGTATGTGTTACGCCGAGGTATTATAAGTATGCCGAGATTTAATTATGGCGAGAGAACCCAAGCTATGTGGATGCTCAATGGATCGTTTACATGCCGCAAAATCAAATGACATTCGTGCCCCTGATTTTCTCATCTAGAAAATCTCATGACTCAGCAGGGCTCGAAACTAGAAACGTGAGCTTATGAGGTGGACACGTAATACCTCTCAGACTCTGAGCTAAATTTTTTACCTTATTTATTTGCCCATAAGCAGTTACATCCATTAGTTGATGCTGCTTTTTACTTGCTAATGTCGAGTTTTTTGTATTCGAAAAACCTCATAGGCATCTTATTGTTAAGAGGTTATCATAGAAATGACCTCTTCTACTATTGACGTGAATTAGTTGAATTTTGTACCAACCTTAAAGCTATTCACCGAGCACGTGCCATTGGTGTCGTAGAGCTGAAGATGACTGAAGTAGGCCGAAATGGTCTTTCCTGTCGATACACTGATTTTCATGTCGCACGAATTGTACCAAACGTCGCTGTGTGCAGAATATTTGGAGCTAGCCACGACACCGCTATCGCTTGTGTAGGTACGGTTGCAACCTAAAGTGGGAGATATATGCTGAGGCTGAAATCAAATATACACTGCCCAAAACAATTAAGGGAGCACTCTGCGTACCTTTGTCAACAATTTCAAATTCAACTTTTTTTTTATTCTAAAAAATCTTAAATTTGTAAATTGATTTCTTTTACATCAAGAATGAAATTTTTAAAGATAGCAGGTGAAAATCTTATTTTTTTTAACTAAAATTTGAGGAGAATAAATAATTACAATAAGGGGCTTGTTTCAACACTTTGTCAAAGAAAACTAAACAACCAATGAAATCGCAAAATGAAGAGCGTGACATAATAAGAAATATTCCCATTTTTCCCAACTTTATTTGGTAAAAAAGGTTTAATTCAATTTTTAAACACCTAAGAATGCAAGTGTGAAGAATGCAGGGTCAATTTTTTTTCATAAATTTTTTGAGAGTGAATTTTATTTTATCATGTTTTTCATAATTTAATTAAAACAAACAAGTTAATGTTTGTTTTAATTAAATGAAAATATGTAAAACATGATAAAATAAATTTCAATCCCAAAAATTTTATTTAATTCTCCAAAAGAAATTTTTCCTTTTAATAATAAATAATTTTGAGCTCAATTTAGTGAGAAAAAAATTGTAAGCTGATGATTCCAAATGGAATCATTGGGATTGAAGTTTAAACCATGTGCTCCCCTAATTGTTTTGAGCAATGTATTAAAAAAGGCATTTAAAACGGTTTAGGTCGTTTAGTTTTTAGGTCGATGTGTATGTTGGGCCTAGAAGTAGAATACTAGATTTGGACTGGAAACTGGAAACTAGACTTTGAATTTTTATAGTTTCAGAGGCTGCTTTTTCGTCGCTACATGTCTTTATCACTGTCTTAGCAAAATAAAAACCAACTTGAAAGAGAAAAATCTGTTACAATCTGTTGACATTTCCTAAGTTATGTTTACATATTTATATAATAGATACATAATACTGCAAAACGTATAACTGTAGACTTACTTGCTTCCTTGTACGTCATAGAAAATCCTTTTGCAGATTGGCTGTTCGCAACGCTCTGAAAACTCAACACCATTCCACTCTGTGCTATGACGTCATGCGTCTGCATTGGGCCACACAACCTTATAAAACCATTTGGGTTTGTCTGTGATAAAGGGAAAGAACACTTAGTAAGTATAGACCGGCTGTCACTTCTTAGCATCCTTCATATTTTGATTGTGACAGATTCCACTTTCAATACAGGTAGAAAACCTGAGAGAGGCTGGGTTGACAATGCCATGACGATTGGCGAAACCCAGGGGATTGTTGGGTTAGTTTGGTTGGAAATAATGTGTCACGCTAAAACTCTACATGGATTATTTGTGAAAGGAGGTTTATAGTTAAATGCTGATGGTCGTCATCGATTGCACATGCATTTCTTTTCTATATTGACTTAATCATCAATAGATTTGCATCATGTAGTATTTAACACATTCAGCATTACCTCTAGGAAAGCTACAAGGCAAAATATAGCAATTCAATAACAGTAAACCTGATGTAAGTTCGAACTGCAGTTCACTTGAAAAACTGTTTTGACACCTTAAAAAAATATGGCGCCTGCAAAAGCAATGAATCGCCAAATATTGTAACTCTTGCCTAAACCAATTTTTTCCTTATCCTTTTTCAAAGTGGATTGTTATACAATCAAAATATTTGAGATTCCAAGAAGTGACGGTCAGACTATAATAGGTACCAGACAAAAAGCAGCGTTTACTCTAAATTTGCAGTTCTAAGGACCCTAAAACGATCACAAAAAACTACACATATCCTCGAAAATTAATGTCAGGATGTACTGTACAGTAGTGCCAACCACCAAGTTCAGCAACCTTTTCTGAACCCAACCTTTTCTAAAAGGAATTTATAGTGTTGTTTACCCTCTAGCCGTTCTCCTGTTCTATGTATCACATACGAGTTCACAGAATATTTTATTTATTTTAGGCTAGTTCGCGAACAATACAAACAATAATTCGGCGTTTTATCTCTCTATATAACAGAGAAAACAGAATTAAGAAATAGCCAGTTTTGCACACAAAAATGAAAATCTTTAGATTATAATGATAATATTTGGAATATATATTTAATATTGTTGAACGATTTTTTTTTCTGTGATAGCTTGAGTAGTGCTATAATTAAGTCAATCTCCGTAAACCAATAATATCACACATGGCAACAAAATAATTTAAACAAGAATTTACGACAGTAGTATTTTGAAATGAACTTAAAAAGGACAACCGAAAGCAAAAGCCTTGATTTCAAGTTGTTAGAATTCATTTAAAATAAGGTACTTATGTCATATGGAAACAGTACAAGAATATATATGGACACACAGTCGTCAAATATAAACAAAAAATATTAAAGTTAAATAGTTCGTATTTAACTAGTTTTTGAACCTTGATATTTCCTTTCTCTTGCAAAAAAAACCCCTCGGATTTTGGGCCAAGTTACCCTCATTGACAGCAGTGCATTTTTGTTAAAAAAAATTATGCATACTTACTCTTTGTACTCTATACAACCCTTCTGGAGATTTGGGTGTTCTTATCTGAAACATATGTCCATATTTACGCACAGATACTCGCAAAAGAACTGTTGTAAATACAGGGTGAGACAAGCAAAATCGGCACCGGTCTAGAGATAGGAATACGTTGAAATGCCTGGCGAGAAAATCTCCTGAAGCCGCCTGAAACCTGCTTTTTGCATTGGTTGGATCGGATTAGCTTCACATTAGAGCTACTCATAGACTAGTGACGAGTTCAGATGTTAGTTCTTATTGGTATGAAGACGTCACGCAAATGTTGTGTCTTACAATCGAAACTAGAATGCTTTGTATAAACAAAAAGGTGCGATTATCTAGGATAAAAAAACTACCGATATAATCACTTGTGAGAACTTTTCGTGATCAGCTCTACAAGCCTTGTTTATATTTCATTTCAACCTTCTCAAACCATAGCGTAGTTGCCGGCAAATAAGTCGCCAAGCGTTTTTTTTTGGGGGGGGGGGGGGGGCTTAATATTGAAACGATCAATAGCTTCAGTTAGCAAACCTATTTTTGTATTGACTTGGCAGCATTTCTGTCGTATTCTTATCTCCACTTTAGGGCCACTTTTGTTTGCCTCACCCTGTACTTCAATAAATGTTTGTCAGAAGTTATGAAATAATTAAAACAAAAGTGCAAAAAATATTTAGAATATCGTTCCAGAAAAAATTGCGTATTTTGATTTTTTTTCCTTATTTTGTTGTAGTTTAAATAATTTTTGAAAATTATACCATACAGTCAGAAGATAATCAGTTCCAATTTTTAATTAAGTTGACTATTTCAAAAAATATTAATTTAAAAGCTCTTCAGCCAGGCTTTGATAGAAATCATCTCTGACAGTCCCCGTAATGGTTAAATCTTGGTCTTTTTCACTAGCTCTCTTCTACCAGTTCTTCCTCATTGTGACAGTTCTTAGTGTGATTTTCAGTTGCTTTTTTGCACAGATCCGGTTTTAGCTTTTTTGAGGACAGAAGTTTACTGCAAGCTGTGATTTTTGCAGTAGAGAACCTGATACTACCGTAAAAAAAAACGATTTTAGTACTGAAAATATCCTAACTTCCAACTGGAGTGAACCGAATACGATAGTCAAAAACCATTCTTATACTGAAAATATCCATGCTTTTTACAGGGGAGAAGCTAATGCAAAAGTTATTAACCGTATATTTCAATGAAAATATAACTTTCTTAGTAAGAATTAAAACTGTTTTCAACGGTTTTCAACGGTTTTAAACCGTTATTTTCTATGGATTTTCAGTGTATTCTACTGTTTTAAATTAACAGCACGACTGCCAGTTTGATACCGTAAATTTAATGGATTTTTTTACAGTGCCGGTAAGATTCTGTTTTCCCGTTACCTTCTGAACTTGGACGTAGTCCCCGTTGCACGGTAAGTCGAAGTCGGTGAATGTTAGATGCACCTTGTTCAATAGATTAATCGGAATTAAAGTGTTTTCAACGGTTAAAAAAAGTTATTTTCTATGAATTTTTCAGTGTATTTTAATGTTTTAAATTGATATAACGGCTTCCAATTTTAAACCGTAAATTTTACGGATTTTTTTTTACAGTGCAGGCAAGATTCTGCATATCCGTTACCTTCTGAACTTGGACGTAGTCTCCGCTGCACGGTACGTCGAAGTCGGTGAATGTTAGATGCACCTTGTTCAATAGATTAATCGGAACTAAACTGTTTTCAACGGTTATAAACCATTATTTTCAACTTCTTCTTTCGTATATTTTACTGTTTTAAATTCACAACACGACTACCAATTTTAAACCGTAAATTTTACGGATTTTTTAAAGTGCAGAAGATTCTGATTTTCCGTTACCTTCTGAACTTGGACGTAGTCCCCGTTGCACGGTACGTCGAAGTCGGTGAATGTCAGATGCACCTTGTTGAATGCCCAGCTCTCCGGCCCTAAGTTGGTGCTGTTGTTCATTATGGTCCACTTGCACCTCAAATTGGCAGGGTAAGGGCCCGGGTAGTTGGGAGATGTCAGGGTTTTAGGGCCTTCGGGGTCGACAACCAACAAGCTCGTGCCGCAAGGAGCTACGGAAAAGGAAATGGACGCTGACTTCATTGACAAGCTTTATTTCTCTATATATTATAAAATTGTAATTGTCGGACGCTTGAAAGCCACGTGACTTACGTGGCTTCAGCCAATCAGAAACGTCAGAAACGCTGAAAGTAAGCGTGGCGATGTGCTTTTTTTGTGCCGGGGCTGCTTCAGGTTGCGTCCCGTGGCTTTGGTAGAGATCGTTGCTTAGCGCTAGAGCTGCGTGATGCCTTTTAGCAGTCCCACGGAAAACAACTTATTTTTCAACTGTTGGCATCGGTCTTGAGTTTCCGGCCACGTATCGTAAAAACAGCCGAATCCGATGCATTTTCACATTTTCGTCTTGCGCACTCTCCCCGCTGGTCGGGACCTTTTAACTAAAATATCTTAGCCTTGCATGTTTGTTTGCGGCGTAAAAAAAGAGGAATTGCGTAGCAATTCTCGGGGGTTGGCAAGCGGCAGCGAGCAGGGGGCTTTGTACAGAAGAACTGTCACTATCCGAAGTGTTGATGAGTATCCGAATTTCAGAAAAAAATTCCATCCAGCCATCTGTTATTGTTTGTTTGTTTTGGATGTTTTTTGAATTTTTTTGACTAAACAAAGAAAATTACCAGGCATGAAATCTAACACAGACGAACAGTAACAAATAGGGATATAAAAGTTTATATGTCGCATATACACTTTTATAAAACCAAATTTCTAATATATAAGTTAAATACATGAATAATTATTACAAAATTCTATAACTCAAAAAGCCAAAACACCTTCTACCCTTTGGTTTTGGTTAGGCTGATAACAACCGAAACTAGACCTGCATGATCTCTAACTCCAATAATCCGAATTTCTGATTTTCCAAAAGTGATTAGGTTCCACTTTCTTCGGATAATTGGAGTTCTACTGTAATATCATTTCTACTTTTATTTAGAGTGATTATACTGTTCGTAATAGAACAAGATGGTGAGTACTTTGAAAATGTCCGTTTACCATCCATAATTCAGTAATATTCCTGAAATTCTTTATGCTTTCTGGTTTTGCATTTACTAAAGCATTTTCGAAAATGATAATGTATTTCCATAGATATTGATTTGGATTTGAAAAGGGAAAAAGGTTTCATAAAGACGTTATACATTTATGAAAAAAAAAAATATTTGACCAAAAATTTAATCTTTATATTGTTAAGATTTTTTTTGTCCTAAATATGCGTTACAAAAAATGCCATTTTAATACTAGTAGTAGTACTGCTACAGCAAGGAGTTTTCCCGTGGTTTTTTTTAATACAAATATGTCCTATGCGTAACTATGTATATCCATAAACTTAACAAACGGACTGGATTATGAGATTTGAAGCTATGTACAGATGCGAGAGAAAAAAACTATCCTCCTATCATAATAGGATTAATATGGTGAAGTGGATAATTTTTCTTTTCCACTGCTATACCAATTCATTGCTTTTTCATCCATTTTGATGTCTATAGCAGATGAAGAGTACGGAAGAAAAACAACTTCATTACATAGGAATCTCCCAGTATTCTGGTGTGCTTGGCGCACATATTGGCGACAGGAAACAGTTTTACTCGGTTCTTTTTTTTTTGCGGTGCAAAAGTGTGACTCGCGTTCACTTATCTCGTACGTGAATCAGAGTTGCCGCGAGAGAAACAAAGTGAGTAACCAGTTTCCTTACACCAGTTTTTAAACTATGACTCGTTATTGTTACCAAAGAGGCCTGATGCAGACATATTCCTATGCAATAAAGTTGTTTTTCCCCTGCACCCTCCTGATGCTGATTCCCAATGTAGAATGATGTTTTAAATCTCGATGTTACATGGTTTTACACTTACACGGAATAGACTCGAAATTGAGCTTGAAGCCAGGTCTATTGTTAATTTCGTCTGAATGGAAGAGGACATTCAGTCTGTTTCCGGATGTAATGATTGGAGCCGGCAACGATGAGCCACAGTATCTTCCAATCAGTGCACCGTCTGAACTCATGCCTTCTCTTAACTAAACAATGAAAGAAAACACGTGTTATTTCAACCGTGTTATATTGTAGGCACACTTTATTTATAGTAAGTGGGTTTAACCTCAGCCTTCTCAACTACTAAGGCCAAAGAAGCTCCCCCAAAGACGCTCGTGGACTGAAATTTTGACATCGTAGTCCTAAAGACATTTTAGGGCTCCGAATGAGTCCAAACTAATTTCTCCAACTTCGGCACTCGGAACAGTGACGTCAAAATTTCCATCGAACTCATGTTTGGGAGAGATTCTCTTGCCTCGTTATTGAAGTTGGCCGTGGTTAAACATTTACCTGCAGTATATGTCTTAGTGTAAGGGGAGTCAGTTGGTTCGATCTAGCCCCATATTATTTTTGCTAACTTTAGGAAAAAAATTTGCGTTAACTATATGATGACCATTATGAACTTTTTTTTTTAATATTTTGTTCCTTGAATACAATATCTCTTCGATTTAAACTGAGAATATTTCAAAGTAAAAAAATACTTTACAGTGTTTTTTTTTTAATATGTATTTAAAAGAATGAAAAACAATCAGATTTAAAGTAAGTTTTTTGGAGAGATATTTAAAATTCCTCAGTTTCAATTAAAGAGCTATATGTAAGGAACAAAATATAAAAAAGTTCATAAAGATATATTATAGTTATTGAGAAAAATGTTCCTTAAGTTAGGAAAAGTAACATGGATGAGATAGAACCACCCGACTCCCCTTAAGTTGGTTGCTAAATAATTTGAGTTTGTTTTTTTTTAGTTCTAAATGTAACAAAATAAAACGAATGAAACTATTGTTCGCGAAATTGTATCATTCCTTATGAATGTATCTCGATAGTATAACCGAAAGCTAAAGGTAAAAATTAGCATTATTGGTCTATAGCATATTGGAATCACTGGAGATTTTAGATTTGGTGGTTTTGTAATTTTAGAATTACTAGAGTTTCTGGATTTACTAGTTCCTCATACTTAGCTATTTTCGGATAACCGATTTTAGGGACGGCGGAGTTTTCCGAGTTGTGACTAAAATGACGAAATTGGAATTTTTTTTAATCGCCAATTTTGACATTTAATCAACACCGTGGCGATATGAGACCGCCTTTTCACAGTTCGTATATACCACAATGATAATCGTAACTTGTTTCAAAAAGGGAGATATTGGTTGTCGAAAATTAAACTAAATAATAATACTGTGTAACAGTAATTCAAGGTTAAATGCAGTTGAAGATTACAGGGGAAAAATTCCTTCATTGCCAGGGAATCGGTTTGTATTGAAATCTGCTTGGCGAGTAGTGGCGATCAAAAACTGTTCTTTCCCTTGGTTCTCTTTTCTCGGTTTAAGCGTCATATTATTTGTTGAGATATAATTTTGATCATAGTAAAGCCGTGCTCCAAGTGATAAGAAACAAAGCCAAAACCAGTTTCTTCACACTGGTTTAAAAGATGACTAGCTATCTTAGCCAAACAGTTCTGATGCACACAGACTACTATGCAATGAAGGGTTTCTTCCATTGTACTTTTCAGTTTTAAGCATATTTTGCTTACTTCAACATAGTCGTATATGCATGACGAGTTGGATGGAGCCTCCAGGTCGAATCTTTCAAACGTGATCTTGTACACCAGGTCGTCACTGTCTCCGAATACGGTCCATCTGCAATCCAAATTGGGCTCGTACAGACCATCCGAATCGATATCCAGGGACTGGAAAGTGCCACTCCTGCTATTGAAGTTGTTACCGCAACCATGAGCAGTACCTGAAAAATGGCAAATTACTTTAACAAATATTACTTTGAAACAGCGGTGCTCAGAATAAAAGAGCTTAGTGAAAGAACGTACTAAGCGCCAAAAATTTGAAAACGGGAAAAGCAGCTTTCAAGTTTTTCGTTTGCACTTAGATACATTAAAAACAGCGCTTACAAAATGTAAAAAAAAAATTGCTTAAGTTTGTTTAAAGTTTGTGAAAAGGGAGAATCTTGCTATCTTTAACGGAGGAAATAACATGTTCGTTGACAAAAAATCTCCAATTTTTTTTTTAAATATCACTTAGCGCATTCTTCCCCTAAGCTTTTCAATTATAAAGACAATTGAAGTTTGTACAGAAAATATTAACAATGTATAATTACAAATATGCAAAAAAAACGAGACATCATACACTCTCAAAAATGAATGCTCAAAAACGACGAAATTTTCCCTAATTACGATCGTTTTTGGCAAATGCAGTTTCCGTTTCCTCAAGGTGAGGAAATTTGAATCGTCATTTTTATGAGGATTTGAATGTCGTCTAATCTAAAGAAATGTTTCGTCATTTTTGAGCATGTGAGTACAACAATGAGATTCAGTTTCCTCAAAATTTAGATACAGAATCGTCAAATCACGATCGTAAAACTGAGGATTCGCGCTTACTCAAAAGTCACGTGATAGTTTGACGAAACAATCCTCAAAATTAACGAAATGAAGCTTGAGGATTCATGAATCGTCAAAAATGAAAGTTATTTCTGAGAGTGTACTCATGTTTGCCAGAGCACTGTGTCATACATGTGACAATCGTAATTGGTTAATTTTTGTAGATGTCCCAATTTTGCGTTCGGTGATGCAATCTATATACTGATACTGCTTTTTTACAAACCGAGTTTTGATAAATTTTATAGGCATCTTTTATGAGAGGTTAGAAATTCGTTTTTAACCATAGCCTCCAACGGTAAGAATGGGGTGTGCAAGTTTCCCTCTAAGGCTTGAAACAAAGAGCCAGAAAATGATTAGCAGTATACAGTTAAAAAATTGACTTACTTTTCGTGGTTTCCACTTTATTTTTTAATACTGTTGGTCTTGTTTTTTAACGAAAACCTTTATGTTATTTACTACACTGTTAAAAAGAATCCCTGTTAAATAACGGGCAGGGAACGTCAGCAGAGAATCCAGTTATGCACTCTTAAAACAAAAGAGTGAATTCCACTCCAGTTGGAGAAGTGCATTTTCGACGCTGGAAAGGAGTGAATATTAACTCAGACTGAGTTAAAATCACTCGTTTGGAGTGATCCTGTCGGAGGTTTAACACACAAAGGATTCACTCCAAAAGGAGAGGTGCATTTTCCAGACTGGAGGAGTGAAAATCAATCAGACTGAGTCAAAATCGCTCGTTCGTTTTAAGAGTGTATACCGTTAAAAAAAGCATGTCCATCATTTCATGTAGTTAATAGATGAGCTAAAACTGTAAAAATACGGCATTCGCCCCAATTTTCTAACAGTCTTATGGTTAAGGTCGTTTATTTATAGTGGGTCAAACCATATTGCAACAAATAAGGCTGTTTCGCATAAAGATTGAAACGAAAATGCCCTTAAATTTAGTTTTTCAGTTGAACCATGAATTTCAAAATTTGAAATTTACCGTAGGTGGCGTAATACACAGCCGAAAATCCTTTGGAGTTGCCTTCGGCATAGATGCGCAGCCTGAGCGAGAGCACGTTGCCCGTGGACTTGACCACCACCGAGTCGTTTCCGCACACCTTAGCCACCAGGGTCCCGTTGTCTAAGGACCCGTCACGGATCTCTAAGTAGTCCTGCCAGCACCTGTAGTTGAGGAGGATGTCGATGAACGAGAACCTGTGTGAAAATAAATAATAAAATTTCTGAAAGATGTGTTTGTTAAGATATGGATAGAATGTGTTAAAATGTGGCAGTAGTTCGATTTAAAATTCAAATGAATGTTTGTAGTTATAAGGAAAAAAAATTTAAGTACTAAACTAAAAATTTTGACATTCGGGACTGGGGACGTTAAGGAATTTTCGGCAATGTTTTGTGCGCTAAAATTTTTTGGAATTTCTTTCTTTTAACCCTTTCCTTACTAAAGCGCCCCAAAACGTCCGAACAACTAAGGATTCAATTACGTTATTCCTATCAAATATTACGAGGAAGCAAAAATGCTTCTTAGCGAAAGGGTAAAAATACTGTTTAATAATTAAGTACGAACCTGTCTGTTAGTATAATACAAAAAATGGAAAATAATAAAAATAATAATTTGTTCATAAATTATGCCCAAATTACATAAAATAAAAACTTTTTTTTAGAATTGCCCATAAAAATTCACCTGACTGCTAGATTTTCCAGCAACAAGTCAAACAAAAAGATTTGTTGATATCGGCCTATTGCCAGACACTATTTAAAGCTACTGTATATTTTGACTGAGCATAATGAGTCTCACCTCAGGGTAATAACTTTGTCTTGTGGCACGACAATCGTCCACGTGCAGTCCATTCTTTGCAGATAGCCGTTGTGAGTTTTGGGAGTCGCTACAATGCCACTGGGATCGGTCAAAACAGCTCCACATTCTGAAATGGTGCATATATCAGACAGGGGTAGAATTTCGAAAGAAAGAGTGGGTTGACACCTATAATTTAATTGGCGATTCATTGCTTTTGCCATATTTCTTTAAGGTGTTGGCGTAGAAACAGTTTCTCAAGTGAAGTGCAGTTCTAACTTACATCGGCTTCACTATTATTGCCCAGCTATATTTTGA
Source organism: Hylyphantes graminicola (assembly GCA_023701765.1). Taxonomy (NCBI): domain Eukaryota; kingdom Metazoa; phylum Arthropoda; class Arachnida; order Araneae; family Linyphiidae; genus Hylyphantes; species Hylyphantes graminicola. Next base: position 15,353,704 of record CM043120.1, on the reverse strand, counting down.
CTTATGGCGTTACCCGAGGTGATACTGAATCTGAATGTGTTAAATAATACATACAAAATATAATGTAAATCTATTGCAGATCAAGTCAAGGTAGAAAAGAAATGCATGTGCAATTGATGGCGACCATCAGAAAAAATTACCTAGAATCCTCCCTTTCAAAAATAACCCATTTGTAGTTATAGTGTGACACATTTCTGACTAAACTAACCCAATAATCCCCTGCGTTTTCAAATAAACGCCGTGGGATTTAAGAACCTGCTTCCCTTAGGTTCACTGCATTTTTTCAAAGTGGAATATTCCACAATCAAAATATTTGGTATGGTAAGTAGTGACAGCCGGACATACCACGCCCTCTTAAAAAATTGCTATTTATTTCTTTTGAGCAAGAGTCGTATAACAATTTTTAGTACATCTTGTATTTTACTTCCTTATTTTACTCGGAGATAAAAGACAAAAAACAGTTTTTATAATATTCTTCTATACAAATAATCTTCACAATATTTACAATATACTTCCTTATGCATGGAGGTGGTAGTTCATAGAGACCCGTTTTTTCTTTACAGCCCATCGGAGGTTGAAAAAAGACAGCCCTCCTAATAAACTTACCAACTATCTCGTAGAAGAGCCTGAACCCGTGAGCCTCGTACGATTCGTCAGTGACGAAGGTCACGTTGACTGGTCCCTCCATGGTCCTAGCGTATGGCACCTCAGTCCCACAGAACGGTCCCTGAGTATTGGTCATTGTGGAGTTCTTGTGAGAGATGAGGACGTAATCGTATCGACAGTCTTCAAATCCTGCAATGTAGAGATAAGTTTTGAAGCAAGCAATATGCAGATAAAATGCCCCTCGATTACCCGATCTGATTGGGACCTAAGCTGGGACGAATAATTGAAAATTCCGGATGGTAGATAATATTCATTCGCCGAAAGTCCTCAAATTCGCCAATCTCCGAAATCCGCTCTGGTTTTGCAGTTGGATGCATTGAATTTCATTTAACACATTCGCTGCCACTAAATCATCGATAGAGTCTTCATCGATAGAGGCTGATGAAGTAGAAAAACATCCTGTTTTTTTTAAACCTGTTCGTTACAATGGAAATAAACTAACTGTTCACTTTTGAACAAGTACAAATCTTAGTTCGAGATCGTAAAATAGCAAGGTTAGGTTGAATTAACGTCACTAACTAAAGCTACACGATAGCTACCTAGTCATAAAAATACAAGGAAATGCTCCTTGCCTTTTCCAACAGGATAACTCATCATCTGTCACTAATAATTGAATTCATAGCCAATTACCAGATTTGCTTCAGCCATTAACTTTTCGACTAAGAAATAATCATTAAAGGCCCTCGCGCCAGATAAGACGGTGAAAAATGCCCCCATTCCAATTGGGCTAATTTTTTTTCTGAAAATACCTCAGAGTATGGACAATTTTTCAGCCAAGTTTCAGCTCTAAAATATGACGCATTTTTGAGTAAAAAATTAAAGTTTTTTTCTTTTTAAATTGATTATTTCCTGAATATATTTGATAAATCCAAAAAACTGCTCATGAGTTTTTAGATATCATTGAGTAGTATTCTTAGAAAAATCCGCTCCTAAATCTGATCGAGCGATCATTAGTAAAAATGCGATTTTATTTTTCAAAAAAAAAAATTCATGCAAAAATCGCTTGGTACACCTTAGGTTTTTGTCCTTACATGTTCCTCTATTATCAATCTATAATATACATTTTTTTCAGATTTTTTAAATATTGGATGATAGCTAAAAAAAATAATTCTTAAAGCCTGATTTTTTGCTCTAAAATCCATAGATTTAGAAATAGCATGCCCATCGATTCCGCAATCCCGTACAACGCAAAGATGCGTGATGAATCCACATTTCGCCGTTTTCGCAATGCATCACAGGATACTAGTTCACAAAAAAAAATTTGCCGAAGAGTTACATACAATAAAAACTGCATTTTTAACTTGTTCTTTTATGAATATATACCTCATGCCTTACAGAAATTATCAATACGCATGCAGCTATAAAATTATGCTAGCGAAACTTGTAAAAAGTTTTAATTAGTTAATATTGAATATATATTTTTTATTAGTCGAATTATCTCATGGTGCCATCTGGTGGCGTATGGCATGCCATGTGCTAGAGCTTGCGAACTGCCTTACGGGATACTGGTTAACAAATGGCTTCACCTTTCCCCCTAGGGGCAGATCTGCTACTTTCTAAATCTATGCTAAAATCCTTTAGTCCGAAAGAAATTCTCCCAGATTGAATTTCCCCGCCTCTGTTAGGAGTGTCATCTGCCGAGTAAGTAGTGCGAAAAGTCAGGTTTTAAGAATATTTTCTTTTTTTTAAACTATCGTCCAATAATTTTAAAAATCTGAAAAAATATATATTATAGATTGATAATAGAGGAATATGTAGAGACAAAATCCTAAGGTGTACCAAACGATTTTGGCATGAACATTTTTTTTTTTTTTTGAAAAATAAAATTACATTTTTAATAATGATCGCTCGATCAGATTTATGAGCGGATTTTCTGAGAATACTACTCAATGATATCTGAAAACTCATGAGCAGTTTTTTGGATTTATCAAATATATTCAGGGAATAATCAATTTAAAAAGAAAAAACTTTAATTTTTTACTCAAAAATGCGTCATATTTTTGAGCTGAAACTTGGCTAAGAAGTTGTCCATACAATGAGGTATTTTCAGAAAAAAATTAGCCCGATTGGAATGGGGGCATTTTTCACCGTCTTATCTGGCGAGGGCCTTTTCCTAATTCTTATTTTTTGGTAGTTTTTGTTTGAAAAAAATAAAAAAAATAAAACAGACTATTTGCAATTTTTTTATAGCTAGATTGTTGCATAACAAACTGAATCACTTTACGAAATGCGGTATGTCATGTGTCTGGTCGCCCTCACTTGAGACGAAGGATTTAATTTCCTCGTGATTTTAAATAGAATGCCCTCTTTCAAATCACCAAGTATTATTCCAAGCACAGAAGGATCGGTTGCAAAAGTTACAAACGAACTTGAACTCATAAGAACGGTTGGCGAAATGGTACTATGAATTTCATCAGAATGTGCTGTTATCGGTGAATCGGAATCATGCGACTCCTTAAGGAGTCAGTGGCATCCAACGTGTTAATCATGTATGAACCCGAGACTTCCAGGCAAAAAGAAAGTGCTTTACCAATATATTTTTTTTAAAAAATTTATATATTTTTTAATACCTTAGCAGAGTTCTATACGAAAAGTACTTATATTTGATTTATAGAGACATCAATTGGAGTTGGTTAATATAGAGCTACGGATAAAAGAACGGTTAATTGAGGTTCTACTGTATATGGACAATTCAACCATAATTTTTACTTTTATTTCCCTTGGGCATAAGTTAAGAAAAAAATAATTTCCTATTTTACCTTCAGAGAAGTCCTTATATAATTATCAGACGGTATTTCAAAACATCCAACAAATTTTCCAAACTCCAAAAAATTTTCAGAACGCAAAATAAAGAGAAAAATTCCTTACCGTCTCCTATCCCGAATGAATTAACTTTTTTCTTTTGTAATTCTAGATCGCTTAAAGCATTTTCACTCGCATTTAAAGCAACTTTGAAAAATAAATTTCACAAGTTTTTTTACACCAAAAACAACAAATTATGGTAGAACTGACTACTTATACATACATATATCATACAGATAGACGAAATACAGATGATATCAGTTTATCGTTTCAAAACTTTGTTAGGATACGGGTGTTTCGTCACAGTTTGACTTAAAAACTCGACTGTTTAAAACGGTTTCACCAGATTCAGAAGCACAATCGCGTCGGAAAACTTCAGACAGTTGTGGCGTCTGAAGCAGCTATGTTTCAGACGTGCATCACTCCTGACATATCTTAAAAACTACTATCAGTTTTCCCAAAGTTTTAAACCACCAATTGTGTCGAATTTCACATCACAGCACTTTTCAGATACACTTGACGTTCTTAGTAATGAATATATTCGTCATTTAAGACGCTTAACGCAACTCAAATTAAGTTTGAGACATGTTTTTTTTACTTAATTTAAAACAGAACGATTGGCTGATACGTGTATGCATTTATTTTATTCATATTATTAAACAAGAACACTTACCCCCTTCTAAACTGAAGTAATTATCGAAAGTGATTGAAACAAATTGATTAGCTTTTCCGATGGTGTACACACACTTCAGATTATTTCCGTAGAAGTCGGGATAATTCGGGGATAATATTTCGCCTTCGAGATTGGTGAAATTTCCTCCACAAGCTGTTGAAACAATAATGTTTATAGTTACGTATCAAAATCTGTAAATGTCTGCAATTATATAGTTTTAACATAAAACACTCGATTTTAATAATCAATCTTATTACAAACGAAATGGTAAAAAAAATATTTTTTCTTAATTGAATCAATCATCAGTATAAAACCATTATTTTTAAAAAGTATGCATCTGAATAGTTTATCAATAAAACTTGACTAATTGTGAGAGATTAGCCCCGTTCTTCTTGCTCCCCTGACATTTCCGGGGTTGAGTGCTCAGTAATGCACACACTCCTAAGATTTAAACTAACTTTAAACCACCAATGACAATGTAAATGGGTAGAGTGTTCAGTGCGGTTACGCGCCAATAAGATTAAACTAACTTATATCCTCCAGTGGTAGCACCAATAAATTTCTTTAAAAAATAATATCAAATACCAATTCATCCATGCGCCGGCGCACGCTGTGAAACGTGCATTGTGGCGAATGGAAGGAATTTTGAACATTTTCCGTGATGTAATGATGCTTTGTACTAAAAACCAAAATAACACCCCCGGGCGATATCATTTTTTTCTCCTCATCCCAAACTGCACTTATTGCCCCCTAGTGTCTCATTTTTAATTTTCGGACACAAGTTCCCATGTAAATCTTGTCCATCATGACATGACAGACCAGCATATTAATTTTGTAAAGGACCTTTTGGGGAACCCTGTAGAGTCCGTTAAGGGGTCATAAGAGTCTTAAAAATGTGCAAAGAAGGTACTACAAAGCAGTTTGATCTTTCATGTAATTTTTTAACTACTCAATATATAAGTATTATTTTATTATGTAATTCTGCAAGATTTATTTAATTTAAAACAAATTTTAAATTTATGAAACTTTAGCCAAAACTAAAATAAATGATATTAAACATAAAACTATTTGAACACATTGTGATTAGGCTTGCGCGGCAAAATTGTGAGGTCAAAATTGAAAAAATGACCAAGAAAATGACTTTATATTGTACAAATATGTACAAACAAAGACTTATACCTAAATTCTCAGCTCAATTTTAATTAGAAATTATTTAAAAAAAAATTTAAATCAGAATTTTAAAAATTTTGTTAATTTTTTTAGAAAAAAGTTCTTAAAATAATTTCTAATTAAAATTGAGCTGAAAATTTAGGTATAAGTCTTTGTTTGTACATATTTGTACAATATAAAGTCATTTTCTTGGTCATTTTTTTCAATTTTGACCTCACAATTTGCCGCGCAATCCTAATCACAACACAATGTGTTCAAATAGCTTTATGTTTAATATCATTTATTTTAGTCTTGGCTAAAGTTTCATAAATTTTAAAATTTGTTTTATATTTAATAAATCGTATAGAATTAGAAATAAAAAATTATACTTATACATTGAGTAGTTCAAAAATGACATGAAAGATCAAACTAAATTTTGTAGTTCCTTCTTTGCACATTTTTAAGACTCCTATGACCCCTTAAGTGGTTAAAAAAAACTCGTAACTTACATGCAGTAAAGTTGATGTGAAACCCATCTCCTGTGATTCTTTCGTTGGAGTGGAAAGTGATCCTCATTTTTCTTGACTTGCTCATGACCGGTTCAGGAGTTTGCGATCCGCACTTCTTGGACAATTCCGACCAATCGTTCCCGTTATCGTTGTATTCCTCCAGCTAATAAAGAGAGGTATTTGCTTTTATCTGAAGGTCGTACAGTAGAGCTACAATCTTAATCATCCGAAGCAATTGGATTCAATTATCCAAATCAATATGGACATTGAACTCCAAAGATTCAGAATACATTATAAAATTTGAAAGACAAATTGAGGAAATCTATATGGGGCAAAACAGGAGAATCACGTGTGGATCAGAAGAACGAACAGAGAACTTAACCAACTCATAAAAACAAGGATTCTACCTTGATCAAAAAGTTCCCGGAATAATCACCGTGGAAGCGCTCCTATTGTTTCGATTTGAGTTTTGCTTTTTTTTTGTTAAGTTAGTACATCTGTTGTTAGTATTCCCTCCAAATATAAGCGTCATAGCTTGATATTTGCAAAAGTAACGCAGCTATGAGTGCATCTATATCTGCGTGTTTGGCGATTTTTTAAAATTTTAAAAATGGATTTAAATTTGGAACAACGAACTTGTATCAAATTTTGAAGACGGTTCCATAGGCAAGTTCAAGTCCTCTGCTATCCCTCTGATGGTTAATTTGTGGTAATAGACCAACATTTCTTTTATTTTATCAATGTTTTCAATGTCGATGGTCTGCCACTGCGTTCATCATCTTCAATTGACTCACGAACTTGTATCAAATTTTACGTAAAAAACGTATATAAAGGCGCGCAAACGTTGAAAATGTTAGAAAAGTGTTTCGGAAACGATTCTTTGAAGAAAACGGTCGTTTACCAGAGGCACGAGCAGTTCAAAAGAGGTTGTGAGTCAATCGAAGATGATGAAAGCAGTTTCAGACCATCGACATCTAAAACCGGTGAAAACACTATTGATAAAATAAAAGAAATGCTGGTCAGTAACCGCAAATTAACCCTCAGAGAGATAGCGGAAGACTTGAACATTGCCTATGGATACGTGCGCAAAATTTGACGCAAGTTCGTTGTTGAAATTTAAATCCATTTCTAAAAAATCGCCGACGCACACAGAGATATATGCACTTTTGGCTACGTAACTTTTGCAAATGTCAAGCTATGACGCTAAGATTTGGAGGGAATAACAGCAACAGATATACCAACTTTACAAAAAAAAGCAAAACTCAAATCGAAACAGTAGGAGCGCTTCACTGTGGTTATTCCGGGAACTTTTTGATGAAGGTAGTATTGCAAGATTCATTTAATTGCAAAGATTTTGCTATTGGTTTGGTCATATACAGCTTAGAGACGAAAATATCAAAATAATTACAAAGAGAAAGTTATTTAATACAAAGGAGAAGAGAGAGACCAAGAGAGACTTTGATTACTAAGGTAGAAAAAGACTAGTTGTAAAAATTAAAATTTGGCTTTGAAGAGGAACAGGCGGAGAGCTGTTGAGGCGGAGGCTGAAGCCTGCATAATGCTGTAATGCCAGTTAAGAAGAAGAATAGGGGCTTAACCACATTCGGATAGTCACAAATTCAGGTAATTGGATTTAATCGATGTATAGTGTGTATTCAATTAGTGTGTGTAAAATGTGTTCAGTTAATTAATATATTGTTGGGCTGCGAGATCGTGTAGTTTTAGCTTCGGTCGTCGTCAACTCAAGCAAAACCAAAGCGAAAGTTGCTGTTTTGGCAGTTTTGGTTATGGATCTTTTAATAGTTTTTTTATCAACTTATGTTGTAATGTTGGTATTTAGATTCCGCTCTCTATTTCTCGCTCCCTTGATAGTTCAGGACTGCAATGTCGAATTGTAACGCCCGATACGATTCAAGCTAACATAAATCCACCAATTAAAATACCAATGGGTGTAGTATTCACAAATAACGCGCTAATATGATTGAAAATAATTTTATTCCACCAACTAAAATGACAATAAGATAAACTGCTTACTTTTTTTCTTCAATTTTAAACTAAAAATAATTGGAAAATTCAAAATAATGCAAAATAAATGCATCCTTTTACTCTCAAAAACACTTTCATTTTTGACGATTCATGAATCCTAAAGTCTCATTTCGTTAATTTTGAGGAATTGTTTCGTCAAACTATCACGTGACTTTTGAGTAAACGCGAATCCTCACTTTTACTATCGTGATTTGACGATTCTGTATCTTGATTTTGAGGAAACGGAATCTCATTGCTGTACTCACATGCTCAAAAATGACGAACTATTTCTTTAGATTAGACGACACTCAAATCCTCAGAAAAATGACGATTCGAATTTCCTCACTTTGAGGAAACGAAAACTCGGAGCATTTGCCAGTAACGGAATCGTCAAAATTAAGGAAAATTTCGTCGTTTTTGAGCATTCATTTTTTAAAGTGTTTGGTTATGTTATGTTTGAATTATCGTCGCACTAGAGCTACACGAGGGCTATTGGCGACGGGCGTCGTATTTTAGAACCACAGTCAGGTGACGAGCCAACACCTGAATAGGCACCCAACGCAACCGTTAAGGGCGACATCGTACTCAGCGTTAGGACTTTGAAGCATATTTAACGTGCACTCCCATACACGGGGTATTATTCGTCGGACATTTTTGGCTGCACGGGCCGTTTATAGGTCGGCAGCTATTTTGGCGATGCCCGGACTCGAACCTGGGACCTTCCGCATGCTAAGCGAGTGCTTAACCGACTGGGCTCCCCAGCCCTTAAGGGGTCACAGGAGTCTTAAAAATGTGCAAAGAAGGTACTACAAAGCATAGTTTGATCTTTCATGTAATTTTTTAACTACTCTATAAAAGAGTATAATTTTTTATATGTAATTCATCAGGATTAATTTATTATAAAACAAGTTTTAAAATTTATGAAGCTTTAGCCAAAACTAAAATAAATGATATTAAACATGAAGCTATTTGAACACATTGGGATTAGGCTTGCGCGGCAAATTGTGAGGTCAAAATTGAAAAAATGACCAAGAAAATGGCTTTATATTGTACAAATATGTACAAACAAAGACTTATACCTAAATTCTCAGCTCAGTTTTTATAAGAAATTATTTTAAGAACTTTTTTCTAAAAAAATTAATAAAATTTTTAAAATTTTGATTAAAACTTTTTTTAAAAATAATTTCTAAATTAAATTGAGCTGAGAATTTAGGTATAAGTCTTTGTTTGTACATATTTGTACAATATAAAGCCATTTTCTTGGTCATTTTTTCAATTTTGACCTCAAAATTTGCCGCGCAAGCCTAATCACAATGTGTTCAAATACCTTTGTGTTTAATATCATTTATTTTAGTTTTGGCTAAAGTTTCATGAATTTTAAAATTTGTATTATATTAAATAAATCTTGTAGAATTACATATAAAAAAATTATACTCATATATTGAGTAGTTGAAAAATTACATGAAAGATCAAACTATGCTTTGTAGTACCTTCTTTGCACATTTTTAAGACTCCTGTGACCCCTTAAAGTGTTTGGTAGATTATGGGTTACTGAGGCAGCTGCAGACACTTACCAGCAGATAATCCTTGTCGCAGTTGCTGCTCATCTCCAGGTCAAACCTGCCAACGAAGTCCAGCCTGACCACGTATCCTGGTTGATACTCGATCACCCAGCGGCACTCCACGTTGTTTTCGTAGTGCGAGGGCCGACCAGGAGACGTGAAATTGCCTTTTGTGTGGTGGATGTTACCCCCACAGCCTGGAAGAAAACACGAAAAGAATGACGAAGCTCCGCATTTTTTTAAATACATACAGTGAGCCACAAAATTGAGTATACACCTCGTAAACTTTCAGACTTATTCTAATTACAAATTAAATATTGATTTAAAATGGATTGACTTTTTTTTTAAATACTTAAGTCTCAGCCTTAGCATCCTACAATAACACAATTATGTAGTTAATTTATTTTTTAACGAAAAAATAGGTGATTCGAAGAAAAGACAGGGAAATTTGCTACAAAATTGAGTATACACGTCTTAAATTTGTAAATTTTACCACCACTTTTTTTTGTTTAAAATTTTCTTTTAAGTGTTCCATCTGCTACTAATTTAGTATCAAACGGTAAAGCATAGGCTTAAGTATGTTAGGTAAAAATTTCAATAGCTTTAAAGCAATACGTCTTTTTTAATTGCAAAAAGTCTGTAGGTTACTATGGTGTATACTCAATTTTGTGGCCCACTGTATATTCAGAATTTTGGGCAACACCTAATAAGTAAAGTTATTCATTCTGCCCAATATTTACTTAACGCTAGAAAGGCGGAGACTTAGTGTATACTTATACAGCGCGTCCCAAAAGTTTATGGACTGTTGTGTTTTTTCAATTTTATGACAGGAAAACGCTTCGCAAGAATTTTTTTTAGTTTTAATTAACAAAAATATCAATACAATATTAGTACTGTACACAAATAAAATAATAACATCACAGATTTCATGAAAAATGAAAAAAATGAAATTTGAGTGTCCCAAAAGTTTATAGACAAGTCAATTTTTCCATTAAATTTTGCACTATTGTTCAAATTTTTAAACCGTTCTTCATTATCACTTGAAACACTCGCGCGATCTGGCATACTTAAAACAAGACTTTGGAGAATTTCGGGCTTCAAATTAAACCAACTTTGAACGATTTGCATCTTTAGATCTTCAACTGTTGCAAATTGGCGCCCATTTGCATAAACGTCCCTCGAAAGTATTCCCCAGAGGTTCTCCATGGGGTTCAGGTCAGGACTTAAAGCTGGCCACTCCATAACTTTAACATTGTGGCGTCTAAACCACTGCATAGTGGAGTTAGACACATGAATTGAGCAGTTGTCTTGCTGATATTCCCATTTATTTCCCCCTAGCAACTCCCCAAATGGAAGTAAGTGGGCTTCAAGAGTTTGTTGGTAAACATCAGAATATTGTCTACCTTTCAAAAGAGCAATATCAGTTGTTCCGTTGAAGGAGAACGCACCCACTCCATAACTGAACCCCCTCCTTGTTGCCTGCTTAAAAAGGACCTTGGTTTCTTCCGAAGATCGTGCCAGTAGTACTTCCATTAATCGGGGCCATCTAAATTAAACTTTTTTTCGTCACTGAAAACCACACTTATCCATTCGTCTTTGTAATGCATGTAATTTCTTGCCCACTTAACTCAAGCATCCTTATGGCGTTTTGTAAGTTTTGGCGTGCGTCGCATTTTCTGATATTTTAAAAACTTACTTGCTTTTAGCCTTCGGTGGACTGTAGATTTTGACACTGAAGCTGTAATTGCTTTGGCTGTAGATCGTACAGACAAATTTTCGGTCGAAACAAGTCTCAAAATTTCTCTGTCTTGCCTCTTTGTTGTCTTTTTAGGTCTTCCAGGTCAAGATTTTGGTTCGAAATTGTCACCTTTCGCTAGGATTTGATAAATTCCAGCTTTGCTACGCTTAATTCTTCTAGCAATATCTACAACTCTCATTCCACGAGCTTTTAAACGATGAATTTGTAAAATTTCATTTTTCGTAAATTGTATGTTGGCAGGCATCTTTGCAATCGATCAAAAAAGAAACAAACCACTAGTTTTTATCTCAGGAAGCTATTACGTCACGTGTACAAATGATAGAATATGCAAATATATATTTCTCTTAATAAAAACAGCTCTTAACACCTTTTGTCAATAAACATTTTGGACAGCATTTTTTCGTTTTTATTTTTTAAAAATAAATTTATGATTTCTCACAGTTGTTTGGGCGTTTTATTATTTGAAATATCCTCTTAGATATTTGCATAAATTATTTCGTCATTCACACTCGCTTAGTAATCTCTTAAACTTGAAAAAAACAGCTGTCTATAAACTTTTGGGACCCGCTGTATTGCCCCAAAGCAGTCAAAATGACTGATTTGCCAAAGAATAACTATTGTGGAAAGAAACTGATTAAAATAAAAAATATGTATATGTTTCTTATACTATTTACAATCATATAGCAATAAAATACGCTACGTATCGATTACAGTAACTGATCCTACGAACAGCTATCCTCGAAGTGAATATTTTGTTTGAAACAGTCCCGAATACACAGTACTATAGAATAATTGAGTACACAAACCACTTCGGTCACATGCTGGGCAAGCTGTAGGTATCTAAAAACGTCATGCATCTATAGAACTACTCAACAGACTAGCGTAGCTTTTGCACTTAACAAGCATTTTACCTTTTTAAACTCTTTTTCAGAGAAAATTATTTTTAGCATTCTGTAACTGAAGTGGTTTCCCTTTTTTAATATCCGATTCAATAACTGACCGAAAGATTAACGCTTTTAAGTACGAAAAAAGCAGCCTTTTCAGACATTCAAGACGAACAGTATAGACAATTTTCTTCCATTTATAATAACTAAGGACCAATATTAAAATCGCAAATGAAATTTCATAGAGATGCTGAAAATACAAAGCTAACTCCCAGGCACACACAAAACAAAAAATGCAAAATAGATTCGTCTGCTTTAAACTGATGCTGAAAGCTTTGGACATCAACCAAAATAACTGCTCCTAGTCTGCCTTACGAATTTCTAGAGAGTTGAATATTTAAAACCAAGAAGAACAGTTATCGTATATTATGCCATGGATAAAATAAGACGGTGAACAATACATAGTATGAACCTGTTTATCAAGTATGACAACTATAAGTTTGCCAACTTCGTTTATTATTTGGAATACATATACTAACTGTAGATTATCACACCCAATTTTTTCTAAAGCAATAGTTCCAAAGTTTATTTTTTAAATCCCTAACTATGTATAAGTCTATAAGCTATGTTCTCAACGCCCTTACACAATTTGCTTTGAGTTTCTAAAACTGGTTCTTCACTTTCAAAAACCACAACTAAAGCCTCGGTTTCGTCGGAGTCCATCAACAGATTTAAGCGGTCGGACAAGTGCGGTGAATAACGCCATACAAACTACTGACACTGATTACGCTAGAGTGGTTTCCTCTGGAGCGTTGCCGGACAACTCAAACGACCGCCAGATTGCGTTAATGTTGAGTGCGTTGGGGAAACCCTGATGACAACGTTTTTTGCTGTTGTCTGTTGTGCGGTGTGCTTGCCCAAATTAAAAGTTTGAATAAATGACGGAAGGCGAGAGTTTTTTTACGCTTGCCGAGGAAAAAATGCTTATTGATTCTGTGAGAAATCACGATAAATTTTCAATTTTTGACATGCAAAGACGGAAAGCAAAACAACAACAGAGTTTGTTGAGTGAGTTCGCTAGGTTTCCAGTTTTGTGTCAACGTAACGTTCCGATGAAGCGGTGGCTGCTAGGGTGACGTCATACACGTGTAATAGCGGGCGCGTTTTTCTGGCGACAGACTCCGAGGAAACCAAGGCTTAAAGGGCATACCACACGAAAGCACCTACATTCATACGTTGGGTTGAAGAATTCACGCTCGTGTTATGGACCCTTAAGAGGGACTGTCAGTCCCATAGAGCTAATGCATAAGTTTTTAAATCACTCGTTTTGCCTTGTTATCCCATTTTCACCAGTTATGGTAATCATTCTAACATCAATTTAAAACAAAATTGAAAAGAAAATAATATACGGTTATTTAATTATTAATTGATAAATTTTTTAAATAGTGTCGAAATCTGCTATATATTTTTGGTATTTTAAAACTTCAAACATATAACATTTTCGTTTCACAATCTTTTTTTTATGTTACGTTGATTCCCATACCAGGAGAAAAAGATATGGCATGGCAAAGCAATACTTCTGTGGAATTTGTGTTTCCAAAACTAATGCATTGGCTCTATGAGACTGACTATTCCTTTTAAACCAAATTTTCTCACCTCTCTGCTCTTCTCGTGTTGTGATCCTAAACCCAGGAGCCGTTCCGAACGAGTCCGAGTGGAATATAACGGAAAGCGCATATCCACTGGAAACGATAGGAGAAGGTAAATGTGTTCCACAGAAACGTCCGACGGCAGGCGATTGTAAAGTATATCCTTTGCGCACCAAAAGGTAGTCTTTTGAGCAGTCCTCTTCCATCCGCATGTCGGTTACTGTAAGCTAAAGTAAAGCAGGATATAAACATAAAGTTTTGAAGATGCTGCCACACACAAAAAATAATATATTAGGGGGCAAAGCCCACTGCTCGCTACCGCTCGCCATCCCCTGGGAATTGCTACGCAATTCCTATTTGTTTGCTCCGCAAACAAACATGCAAGACTAATGTGAGGATACTGCCAGTGCAGGAATGCTCATCTATACCATCTGGCTAGTTTCCGTTGGACTGCTCCAGGGCATCACGTAGCTCTAGCGCTAAGCAACGAGCTCTACCAAAGCCACGGGACGCAACCTGATGCAGCCCCGGCACAAAACAAGCACACCACCGCACTTTCAACGTTTCTGATTGGCTGCGTAAGTCACGTGGCTTTCCAGCGTCCGACAATTACAATTTTATATTATATAGAGGTAAAATCTTTTTTTTTAAATGAAGCCTTCGACCGCTTTGTAGTAAGCCTCGAACAAACGCTCTCGTCAAAGTATTTGACACTACAGTAACCCCTCGCTATATCGCGTATTCAGATATATTTGCCTTGTATCATGTCTCCCAATTTTCTCAATGTAATTGGTATAATATTTTTTAAGTCGCTCGTTATATCGCTGTTTTTTGCTTATCTCCCGGGAAGCGTGAAATAACGAGTGGTTGCTGTCTTTACAGAGTTGCTTGTATCGGCTCACTACATATTCTTAATGGTTTCTGACCAGGGACCATCTAATAAAACTGTAATTACAGCGTATTTTTCTTGCATGTGAATAGATGTGACAGAAAACTATGCTTAAGAGAACAGACCATAGAAAACTATTTTTAAGAAAACATAGTATAGAAAACTGTTTAAATGGACAGACTGTAGAAAACTACACTGCTCACAACAATAAGGGGAGCGCATGGTTTAAACTCTTTCAACCCCAATGTTTTCATTTGGAATCGTGAGCTTGCGATTTTTTTCTCACTAACCTGAGCTTGCACTAATTTATCGTTAGATGTAAGAATCATGTCTTTTGATTTCGTAAATAATGTTTGTTTTAATCAAATGAAAATATGAAAACATGGTAAAATAAAATTCACTCCCAATTTTTTTTTAATGAATTGACCCTAAATTCTTCACGCTTGCATTCTCAGATGTTTAAAAATTGATTTGAACTCTTTTTTGCAAATAAAAATTTGAAAAAATTGTTATAATTTAATCTACATTTTTTATTCTACTTTTCCCTCCTTAAATTTTAGTTAAAAAAGTTATTTTTCCGCACGTTTGTTACCATTTCATTCTGGATGCATAATGAATCTATTTCACAAATTTTAGATTTTTAGAATGAAAAACAAAACGCTGAAACTGAAAGGATTAACAAAAGTACGCAAAGTGCTCCCCTAATTGTTTTGAGCAGTGTAGTTTTTATCATACCGTAATTGTGTCTCCATCTTCAGCGTATATGATCCAGTGGCAATCAGTATTGGGAGGATACGAAGCAGGGTACCCTGGTGAAGTGAAGTCAACTTCACCAGTCAGAACTCCTCCGCAATCTAAGGAAAGCAAAAACACCTTATTTTACAATAGAGTGAAGGTATCCGACTGGGTCAAATCGTTATTTGGGATGATATTTTCAATTTTTTTTTATAACCTACTTTTATAACCTGTTTATTAGCTTTCAAAAACAGCTTAATATTTGCTTCTATGACTTGTATTTTCTAAGTTACAAGCTTTTGAAGTAAAGTTACTGGCCCGAAAGTGTAAATTTTACTTCAAAGTCGTTTCCTTAATAATGAATTTTTCCTAATTATCTATTCACGATAACAGTTCTATACCAAAATGTTTAAAAATCCAAAATTGACTGTTTGCGCAGCATGTATCAGGCAATATGACACTAAAAGGCATATCAACATACGCGAAAATTCTCCAACTCAGCCATATTTTTTAACCCAAAACCGGGATGTAATCTGCCTTCTGCTATGAAAGTTGGGCTTGAAGAAAACATCTGTAACATCGTCAACCCTGACAGTCCCTCTTGAGGGTCCATAACACGAGCGAGAATTCTTGAACCCAACCTTCAACTCAACAATATCTTTAACGCAAAACACGAAAGTTGGATGAGTTGTAGAAAGTATCTATAACGTTTTTAACACCACTCGACCTAGTTCATACAACCTTGTAATTGATCCATGTGGATGCATAAATTACAGCTTTCGTCACAGCGAAGACACACTACGTCATTTTAAAGCATGCATAGATTCAGCCAACTTTGATAAGCAAATAAAAATTTGCCCAATACATGAAGTTCTATTAATAATATCCTCAAAATAGAATGTGCGAGCACCCGTTTATTCAACGATGGCAATCTAAAGAAATTGGGGCAAAAGTTGCAGATTGAGTTGCGTTGGGTTGAATGTATAAGCGTCTGTGTGACATGCCTTTTACTATTTCGCGTATCTATATGTAACTTGTTGAGAAAGCTATACAAGGAAAGGGATGTCGTGGATATAATAAAAATCAAAAGGCTTCAATGGCTCGGACATCTTGAGCGAATGGGTGATGAAAGAGCAACAAGGAAAATCTTTAAAGGAAAGCCAGAGGGAAGAAGGAAAGCCGGACGTCCTAGAAAGAGATGGCTGGACGAGGCGGAAGAAGATCTGAGAAGAATTAAAGTTAAAAATTGGAGTGTCAAAGCCAAGGACCGGAAAAAGTGGCGCTGTGTGTTAAAGGAGGCCAAGGTCCTTCATGGACTGTAGTGCCGAGGAGTAAGTACAGGGTGTTCCAAAATTGACCGGAATTGTATAGGACGCAATTCCTAAATATTTACCCGGCCCCCGCCAATGAAAAACGGCTAACTAATTGGCCGCCCTTGCGGTCGTGCATGAAATCTTGCACTTGTGCTACACAAGAATGTAGAACTTTTAGTTTGGTTTGGTTGAATTTACATCCGATAAAAATGACAGGTTCAACTAGTTTTCAAAAAAAAAAAAAAAAAAAAAAATTGGAGGCTGTTCATTTTGATAGGTTGTTGCATTATTGTTTAAAAAAAACTTGATGTTGACCATCAGTCTATACATAACAATTATTGTATTTTGCTTATTTATGCTGGGTAGGTATGCACGTATACAGGGTGGTTGTAAAATAACGCTCGCTATTCGGAGTGGTCTGTAGCTTGAATGAATAATCCAAGTGCATCAAACATTGAGACACTTGCTAATCAAGAGGGGGGAAAGAATGAAATCATAAAAAACAAACTCGTCTCTTGACCAGGGTTCTAAATTACGAGGCGTCGTCAATTATGGCCAATTTTGGCCAACACAGCGAATTACGCCTCGTAATTTAGAACCCTGGTCAAGAGACGAGTTTCTTTTTTCGATAAAGAATGGAAAAATAAAACGAAACTCGTCTCTTGACCAAGGTACTAAATTACGCGTCGTAGCCAATTATGACTAATTTCGGCCAACACATCCAATTACGCCTCGTAATTTAGAACCCTGGTCAAGAGACGAGTTTGTTTTTTATGATTATTCTTTTTTGTGATTATTTTTTAAGATTCTATCTTTTTTATGATTCCATTCTCCCCCCCCCCCCTTCTTGATTAGTAAGTGTCTCAAATTTTGATGCATTTGGACTATTCATTCAAGCTACAGACCACTCCGAATAGCGAGCGTTATTTTATAACCACCTGTATATTCCGGTGTGGGTGCATGATCAGAGACCCGCTTATAAGATTTCGTCAAGACCGCCACAGAAGGATTTTTTACTGACAGAGAAAGGAAGTACACCCAGGGCAAAGGCGGGAATTGAACCCGCACCCATTACAGCGCGCGGACTGCTAGCGTTAGGGCCTGCGATCCAAACCACTCGGCCATCGATCCCCACATGACACCCTAAATTGTCTCTGTGTTGGTAGATGGTGTGGTTGGTAGGTTCAGTCTCTACCCTACTATAGAACTATTTGGTCCCAACATATGCACATTTCGACAAACTGTACATTTCTATCGCAAAACGTTTAGCTCCTTCCAATTTTCAAACATCCAGCTCGAATTTGAAACACACCAAATTATTTAAAACGAAATCCAAACACAAAAGTTCCATTTTCGTAGTAACTAATCATTTTTAGTAGTTTTAGAAACTGTGATGTAACAGAATATGCAAATTGTAAAATTACTAGGCAATATGTCGATTCAACCAAACCAAACCAAACTCAAAACAAATGCATCCCTTCGTCAACACATTCTCGTGCTGCCCTAGTTCAAGTATGCAACCACGACCAAAACGCGTGATCAATTGGCTTTTTAATATTTTTCGGAGGGGCCGGCTCAATATTTCGCAATTGCATCAATTCCTATTCCGGTCAATTTTGAAACACCCTGTATATGTAACTTGCAAATATGACTGTAAACGTACCTGAATGATTGTAGGTTCCGCTTATCCCTTTTACAGGTTTACCAGGTGTACCAGGGGTACCTGTCAAGATCAGCATGAGTCTGTTGTTGCTAAAGGGCGATGTGAAAATGACTTCAGACGTGTAATTTCCACAGAAACTACCCAGGTAACTGTTACCTAAAAATTTTAAAAAAATTGGTTAACACTTTATGTATCGCCGCTATATTAAAATTCTTAGTTAACTAATCTTTTCAAACTAACATAACTGCTCTATAGCTAAGTAAAATTAATACTACATTACAGAAGTTTTTTTAATTGAAAATTAGATGTATAACAATGTGTGCGAAATGATAGGAGTGTGCTTTATTTCAAATTGTAAAAAATTGCATTATGTCAATGCCAAGCAAAGTATTGTACTGAGATGTAATTTGGGAGACCATCTCTAAAATGACAAGTGTAGTCTATAGGTTAGTCCTAGGAGAAAAGCGAAATATTGAAATACAAGGTCAAATATGCTGAGAAACCCTGCAAAGGATGAAACGTTAAAGGTGATGAAGTCTAATTTTTTTCCATTTATCCTAATTATTTATAGTTTGCGATAATTTTTTATGTGCAACTCATTTGTCATTACGGCTCCTAAACTTTGCACGTCCTTAACTCTAATAATAATGTTTAAAAACTAACTAAACATTGAAGTTAGTGTTAAAATATGTCACACATTCGAAATATGGATTAAAAAAAAGGGGAGTTTCTATTAAAAAGTTTGAAGTTTGTAAAATTTTTAATATGAAGATGGCCTCTTATGATAATTTTGTTTCTATATTTAACTCAGACTGTTATTTGCTCACGAAGTCAAAAAGGTCCAATTCCATAGCATGGCTAACAGCCGAAATAATCACTTGTGGGTACTTTTTTTGTCCGCAGCTGTACTTAAAAGTACTGTAAACGCATCACGAGTAGCCGCAGGATAATTAAAGTAAAACTTTTTGGAAGAATTTGCTTTACTTTTCTAAACTTCACCTAAAGTGGAGCATGTCAATTAAAAGAGTTCCATCTCTTCCAGTTTCCTCCAAATCGTTACAATGAAATCTGAAGCAGCGTTTTTTTTTTTAAAGTCTTACTTATTTTTAGTACCGACAGAGAAAAATCCGTCAGCACTTACCCCCGGTTAAGTAAAGTACGCCTCCCCTGCAGTAGTTGGCCCTTACTCCTGGAATGTCCAGCATTGGGAACTTGAAAGCCAGCGTCCGGTTGCCAGGCTGATCAGAGGTCACTCTCCAGCGACATTCCAGCTTCGATTCCGGATTGTCCATGGTCGATATTGTGCCACTAGAGGCAGTCAGAACGCCGCCGCATGCTGAAACAAAACAATTTAACGTTTTACGTCCCTATAAAATTCGTTTTTCAAATTTTGACCTAATTTATATTGTAAAACTATTTATTGATAATAAAAAAATGTTTTTACCAATTTTAAAATATGTGATCTTATCGACCTGCAAATCAGTTACATGTATCAAATAATAAAAAAAAACGTCTGTAAAAATATCCAATACTGGCGGAGAAATGTGGCAATTTTTTTTCCTGTAGGATTAACATAGAGAGAAGCCTTGAGAAGCCAATTCTCTGTACTATTCCCCCCTAATCACGTCAAGTGCTTTGACGGTTTGACTTCACGTCACGGTTTGACTTACTGGCTTCCCTGTTAGAGCTGTATGAGAGGGAAAATCCTTGTCCGGGAGACAGACCATGAGTGAGGAACCTGACCACCAGGTATCCACCAGAAGACAAGATGGGTTCAGGAAGTATACTTCCGCAGTATTCCGTGCCAATATCCCTTCGTCGATAGCTTGAATAGTTGAAGGCCTGAAATTTTATCAAAAGACATCAATAATGCTTATCCGAGTGGCATAGAAATAAATTTAACACACACGCACACAATGCGATGTCCCTTTAACACTAGATTTAAGATTGTTTCTTTTATACAAGCCAGAGCAACAACTAAAATAAGAACATGAAAACAGCGTACAGCTTTTGTATTGTCTCATTATCTCAGAGACTACTAAAGACTAAAGAATACTGACTTTTTCCTACAAGCGCTTATGTCCAAAACACTGTACACATTTGACTGGAAAAATTCTTTAGGCCTGAAAAATTTGAAGTGATGCATGCGGCCTGCGGCATCCCATGAAGGTGCTAAACCGGACATTTGAAAGGCGGCATTTAGAAAATTAAAAAGTAAACTGCCGATTTGAAGGTTTCCTAATTTATCACAATTTATAGTTATGTATTATATTGGAATTTGTAATATAGTTTACAGTTTCTCTACAAATGTCTAAACTTAAGACTTGGTTTGTAAGGACTGGTGACTAACGCCAAGGTGATATAGATTCTCATCTAGACTATGCGAAGTGAGCAAAGCCTTAGTTATCTACTTAGATTAAGTATATAAATAGGCCATTTTGCGCAATTTAATCAAAATAAGACAGTATCAAGTTTTGCGAATGCCGATATCAGCGTTATTTGTGACGTGTGGTCAAGTGTCAACTAGAGCCAACAAGAAAGCAAGCCATTAGGACACTCAGCTCAGTGGCCGAATTGCAATCTTACTGGCTTAGTTGTCACGTGACCACTGCGCCAAAAATAATTTTGATCTCAGCTTTCATGAATCTCAAATATGTCGTGCTACGATTAGAGCGTCCAAACCGTGCGAAATTACCTCTGTATGAATTCGGAAAAGATAATAGTGAGCATTCGCTCACTATGCATGGCGTTAGATGCGAACGCATAGCACAGACTTGAATTCTAACAAACCACCCAAGCGAAAAATAGACGCTGATATCGCAAAGAAAGGCGCTACTTAGCACCTTTACTTGCGTCTCAGTCCTTATAAACCAGGATTTAGCAAGTTTTACGAAAGCCGATATCAACGTTATTAGCACTTGACAACTTATGACAACAAGAAAGCGGGTAATTTAAACGCATACCTCAGAGGCCAATTTTCTTTTGTTCTTACAAACTGAGGCATTAGAAAGCCATTTAGTACTCAATAACTTATAAAAAAAGGGCTCATCTTTCGTACCTGCACAAAACTGAGGCATCTTCCTGTGGCTTCGTCTCTGGGCAGGTTGAATTGCGTGAACGTGAGCTCGAGCTCCCTTCCCTCTGGGGCCTCAATTCGCCAGTGGCAGTTTCGGCCGTGGGTCAAGGCATTGGGGAACTTTGGAGAAGTGATCACGCCCTCTGATCCTTCAAATCGTCCGCCGCAGCCTGAATGCAATAAGAACAAGAAAATACAGTATGATCCGGTTATAGCGCCATTTAAATGACATCAATGTTATGGCCTTATAAATAAGGTTGATTTTTAAGCCAAGTACATCACGTAAAATACGTTAGTATTCAAATTATTAATTCAAGTTATAAAATGACATCTATTATGACATGTATCCCTAGTAGCAATTTTTCATCGACCGATAATCGAGTATTCATCGTTCGCCGGTGAGCCGATGAGAATTCGAATATCGGATTTTAATCGAAAATTGCCCGTTTCCTCGATAACTACTCGGTTATGTCCGCTCGATGGAGCAGTCTACGATGAATTTTTCCGATGAGATTATAATCAAATGTCAAGAGGAAATCTATAAGAATCTGGTGAGTATTTTTTTCTGTATTTCGATTAAAAACAGCTCAAAATCATGACTGACAAATCGTAAAAATTATCGTTTAATTCTTTAGCAATTGTTGTCTCTGTACTTAAATAATTTGGTAATTAATTGACAATTTATAGATAATAATTTGAATTAATGGATTATGAACGAGTTAGGTAAATTACATGGTCAAAATATATTGCAAAAAACAGTTTTCCAAGTTAATCACTTATTGCTTTCACAATAAGGCCCTGACTATGGCCCAACAGATGATTGACTTGTCTAAAACTGATAGTGTTTTATTTTTGAAGCAGTGTTGCAACGTGGTAAGGTGCATACAATAAAATTGGAGGCTGAAATCAAGGCTGAAATTTTACATAGGAAGAATAATATGAATAAAAAAATGTCCATCTATTCACATGTTGTATTACAGTTGACGTGAACTAATTGTCATTTTCATGAATTGATTTCCTACTTTTTTACAGAATGAAATATTTAGTGTTTGAATCTAATTTAAAGCGTGATTTGTTTAAAATCATAGCATTAATTTGGAGACCTTCGGATAGTTTCACTTCTTTTGCGCCAATCATCAGCATCTTGTTCTGAGTAGAGTCTACTGCTTCCCGCTGTCTATTTCTATCCACTTTATAAAAATTTATTGCAGATCTGCATCATGATTAAGAGGAACTGTCAGTCCTATCGAACTAATGTATTAATTTTGTAATCACAACTTTTGCAAAAGAATTTGCTTGTCATGTTATCCGATTCCCACCAGGTATGGGAATCATCCAAACATCAATTTAGTCTAAAATTGAAAAGAAAATAACATCCGGTTATTTATTGATTGATAAAGTTTTAAAATAGTGCTGCCATCTGCTGTACATTTTTGGCATTTCAAAACTTCCAAATATATATTCAAATTCTTAGATAACAATTTCGTTTCAAATTTGTTTCATTTCGATGTTATGTTGATTTTCGTACCTGGGGAAAAAGGGCTAACATGGCAAAGCAATACTTCTGTGGGAGTTGTGATTCCAAAACTAAAGCAAATTAGCTATATGGGACTGACACTTTTTTAAAACCCGCAGCCAAAAAACGATCCTATCTTATGTTCCTATTTTTACGAATAGATTCAAGTCAGCTGTTAACAAATACTGAACTTCGTATGTCTCATGTTGTTGTTGTTGTCGTGTCTGTGATTATATCACAGAAGATGGCTGCCAAAGCCTCCGAAGAGGTTGGACTTCTTTTACACAAATAAGGACAAAGACAAACACATATACAATAATACTTTTTCGTAAGTCTTATGACAAGGTTTTGTAGAAGTGATATTTTGCATGGTTACCTTCATCCAAGTTCGGTTGCATCCATAGAGAAAATCCTTTCCCTTTGACTCCCGAATTCGATTTGAATTTGATGTAAGCTTGAGAACTTGGAACGTCGATGATGTTACTAGCGTTGCCCAAATTTCCACACAGAATCCGAAGCACTTCCCCTGGAAAGACACAAAGTTATTGAGCATCGAAGACGCTTTTTAGTAAGTTTTTTTAAGGTTTATGCACGATAAAATGTATGGTGAAGCTGCAAAAAAGGTCCCCCTCCCCTGGTTATTCGTTTTTGTTGTTTGTTTGTTAGCTGATTGCCAACATTTTGAGTAAGAAATTTAAGAAAAGAGCCGGCTTCAACTTGAAATTGATGGGTCATTCCTCAAGAAACGTACCAAACCATGTCTCCGCAAGATATCTTTCACATTAAGAGAGGTTGTGCTTACCGAAAACAACAAATTGAAGGAAATACAGTATTCAAAGACATAATAAAAACAACTTAAATGCAAGATAAAAACATACGCAAAGCCATCATACGCAAGCCAAAACATACGCCGATTTTCTTATGTTACGTAATAATTTGCGTAGTATATTTAAAGTCAACTGTTTGGGGTTAGTTTTTTATGACCACACAATAGCTCTTGAAGTAGCTTGAATAGATTAACAACGCCCACACTCGTATTAAGCATTAATTTAGACTATATTGTGTGGTATACTCCATTTAACTATATCTATTTCTGGTATAAGAAAAAAAACATAACGCAAGTTTTTTTGACGTCCACTCTAATATATGAATAGCACTCAGACAGAACTGAGCTTAGTTCAATATGTTCTTTTTTGCGCAGAATCAAAACTTTTGCAATGTATCAAAGCCATGATTTTACCAAAAAAATTATCAAATCACGCTCCAAATAGTGGTGGCAGCTGGGCAGTTCCAGGATTCTGGAGCAATCTGGACCAAAATCGTTAACAGTGTCGAATATTTAACCCTTTAACCTCACTAGGTAGGAGAAATTCTCATCCCCGAAATACGAGTTTTTCTAGGCAGGAAAAAAGCGAAATGGAATCGTCCTGTATCAAAAAATACCCAAGTGATTATTTCGGCCGTTAGTCATCCTATGTAATCGGACCTTTTTGACTTTGTGAATAAATAACATTCTAAGTTAATTGCATGAAACAAAATTTTTATAAGGGGAGGTTTTCATATTAAAAATTTTAACAACTTTGAAATTTCCAATAGTAACACCCATATTTGATTATTTAGAAATGTTAATCATCCTCGAAAACCCCTAAATCATAGTTTTTGTTACATTTGAATGAATATTTAACAAGTTATTCCATCGAATCACTTGATGTCCTATGGGGGACCATCTCAAGGTCGTTGGTTTAATGATGTTTATCTTCCTTTCCAAAGCCGTATTTGTTTATCAAGTTCATTTATGATCTTATACACAGTCCCCTGAAGCGCAATTAAAAAGTATTTTGCGATTTACTCAGCAAATTATGAATAAAAGAAATTGAAAATTGGGATTTCGCTTAAACTTCCTGTCGTAAATATATTTCTGTAAAAATATTAAGGGGTTTATATTCATAATTTTTTAAAAAATTAAAATAATAATTATTTTAAACTATAAAAAAAATTTAAATACCCCAACATTGAATGCATTTTGTTTGGGTTGTTATAATTTCTTTTCAGTAAAAAATTCGTTTCATTATCTTAATTATTTATAGATTGGGATAGTTTTTTATGTGCAACTCATTTAACATTATGGGACCTAAACTTTGCACGTCTCTAACTCCTCTAATAATGCTTAAAAACTAACAAAATTTGGCATTTCGTATTAACATAGGTCAGAGATTAGAAATATGGACTCAAAAAGGGGTGTTGCTATTGGAAATTTTAAAGTTAGTAACATTTTTAATATGAAGACGGCCCCTTATGCAAAATTTTTGTCATGCAATTAACTCAGAATGTTATTTTTATGCAAAGTGAAAAAGGTCCGATTATATAGGATGACTAACGACCGAAATGATCACTAGCGGATACTTTTTTTTCCACAGCACGCTCAATTTTTAACATACCCAACACCCCTATTTGTGAAACGAAACGGCCGAAAACGGCCTTCCCGATGTTTGCTGGTAGAGCCGTCCTGGGCCGGTTTCGAGGTTAAAGGGTTAATAACTCACCATCCTCATCAAAGTCCCTGATCTCAAGATAGTCCGTGCTGGAACAGTTGGACCCCGGTTGGGGTTCCGGAGTGCTGAAGTCCAGCACGCCCAGTGTTATGCTGTACCCTTCGGGCATCTTCAGCCGCCACTCGCACTCCTGGCTGTTTCCGTAGTTCTGGGGATAGTTCGGGCTCTGAATTTGACCGTCGAAGGAGGAGATGGTCCCACCGCACACGGCTGATAAAAGAAATAAATTTATGTTTGTTATAGAGGCATGGAATCGAACTCAGGACTTCTTGTGGGTAATGTCATGCAAAATTATCATGTATGCAGTGAATGTCCCCCAACGATTGTAAAAGGTGATTATCATTACAACTTTAGCATTTAACGAGACAAAATTGCTGAATATTTGATCTGCACTTGTTATAACTAAATAATGTGATGTACTTTATTTAATTTGTTTTATTTCTTAAATTGAAAAAGTTTTTATATCTTCCCAAATCGTGACTTGTACTACAGTTACATGGAAATGGCTTTCAGCATATTAGATGAGTTGAGTTGAATTATCGTCGCACTAGGGTTACGTTAGAGCTACGTGCGACGGGTTTCGTAATTCAGAACCGCAATTAATGAGCACGGCCCGAAGGTCCGATTCTGAATGCGCGATCCAATTCTAAAATGCACGGCCCGCTGTAAGCAGAAAAGGCAATTCCAAAGACCCCGACGACTGCCCACTGTAAGCATAAACGGCAGTTTCACAGACCTCGACGACTGCCCACTTTAGGCCAAAATGGCAGCTCTACAGACCCCGACGACTGTTCACTGTAAGCATAAACGACAGTTCCACAGATCCCGACGACTGCGTAGGCAAAAACTGTAGTTCCACAGACCCCGACACCTCCGAATTTAACAGAGGAGGCTTTCTCTATGTTTGATTTCAGAGGCGTCGGGTTGTGGATCTGCCATCTCTGCTTACAGCGGGCAGTCTGTTTCACCTCCAGAGGTCTTGGCTGGCAAGACCCCCCTGACGAGAAGCTCAATCGAGATTTCCGTTCCTCACTTTTTGTATTTCTATTATATTGACATTCAAATTGCATCGTACGATTAAGCTGTTTTCAGCGCTATTGTCGATATGATTATGCTTTCATTTCATTTAAAATTCCTATTTTTTTATACTTACCTATGCTGATCTTTGCTTTGAACCCGGGCTCAGGATTTTCCACAGCAGTGACGTAATTGACGTAAAGTGCGCTGCCCGTGCTCATCACACTAGACGGCTGTTCACGACCGCAATACCTGTGCAGCACATCGGACAGCTCGGTACCTCCGTCGCGAATCTCCAGGTACTCGGAAGTGCAGCTGAAAAGATAGTTGGTATACATATGTTTTCAGGCTTGTGTGCTTGGTCGGAGACCCGCTTATAAACCTTCGAAAAAATGGTGTTGGAGCTATAATTTTCCGCAAAACAAGTTCATCCTTGTAGTTAGCCAGGAATTTTAAACCCATTGAAGACGATTTTGTGAATACCATTAACACCTTCATTTCCATATAAAAACGTTCAATTTAAGTGTTATGATTCTTATTCCATTTTATTAAGTTCTTTCCATTTGAATTATTTCCATTCCATGACTTTCCATTAAGTTCTTTCCATTTATCTTGAGTAACAAACAATAGACTCAGCTACCAAAGCTGTTGCTGCAGCTTTTTACTCTAGATTAGACGATATACGCAGTGTACGTCCTGGTAGTGAAAGGGCTAGCGTTTGATTTGACAGGCTGTCTAGCCTTAACCTATAGCGAAGCTTTTTGACGTATATACGAATGACTTGATCCCGATTTTCGTCATGCTCTGTTAATTTGTTTATTGCTATGTCCACACTACGACGATAAAAACGACAAGAAATTGCGCGCGCATGGCAATGCATATACAATTTAATCAGGCATGCGCGCGCACCTACCTCGAATGGTACAAATTGTATATGCATTTCCATGCGCGCGCAATTTCTTGTCGTTTTTATTGTCGTAGTGTGGACATAGCATATTGAAAATGACTTACTCTGAGTTCATTCTGAACTCCGATTCGAAGTCTATCCTCATTCTGGTTCCTGATGGCGAAATGACTGTCCACTCGCATTCTACGTCATGCGGCGGAGGGCTGGGATAGTTGGGCGAAGATATCTCCCACTCCCTTGTATCTTCGCTTAGGATGAGACGACCGCCGCATCCCAAGGATAATTCCGAGTAGCGCAGGTCGAAGTCCTGTGGATGGAAAGTTGTGTCACGATTTTTTTTTCTATCATCTATATTTGCTGTACTCTTTATATTTTTAATTTTTAGTTCGTTAAAATCTTTCTGAGAGATAGGCAAATCGGCTAGAGTGTACACATGTTCTCACTGCAAGAGATTTAAAATATTTTTTTTCACTGAAAATTTAATATCTAAATTTAAAGAAATATATATTTCTATATAAGAGGGTTATAAATGTCTTCTCCGTGCTTTAAATTAAAAAAAATTAAGCATGTTGCTGGAAAACCTGATAGTCAGGTGACGTGTTTATACAACTGTATACCTCAGAAAGATGAAATACAAATGCATTAAAAATTATCTATTATCCGGAATTTCTGATTATCCGACCTACACTGTTAAAAAAAATTCCTTGAATTAACGGAAAAACTACTGGCAGCAAGTTGCCGGGATTTTTCCGTTAATTTCAGGATCTTCCGTTTTGGAATTTTTCCGTTATTTTCAGGAACTTCCATTTCGGAATTTTTCCGTTATTTTCGGGGTCTTCCATTTTGGAATTTCTCCGTTAATTTCAGGATCTTCCATTTCGGAATTTCTCCGTTAATTTCAGGATCTTCCATTTCGGAATTTCTCCGTTAATTTCAGGATTTACCGTTTTAGAAGTTTTCTGTTAATTTCAGGAATTTTTATTTAGCTGCTTCTTGTTAATTTCATGAAGTTCTAATTTGCATTTCTCTCTAAATTCGGAAAACTTACATTATATATTTTCTAGTTAATTCCAAGACATTTTTGCTTTTTTCTTGTCAATTTTGATTCTATATACTATTTAACCATCAATCATTTTAAATATATCCATTTATATATGTTGTTATAAATATTAGCACAGGGAAATTTAACAGGAGAAACAGGGAAATTAAACATGCATCCTGTTTGTTATATAAAACGTAAGCAAATAATGTCTTCATAATTTAACCTTAAATCTATTCAAAACTAATACAATCTAATCCTTTAATATATTTTTAACCATATTTGGTATATAATCTGAATAAAAAGGACATTGTTCACATTTTTAAAATTTAAAAATTACCACTCTTCATATATTCAAAACAATTTTATGTGGCAGAAAAATTTTAATAATTTTTCCAATTTTGATAATTTTTCTGTCATATTTTTTATAATGTATATATTTAGTGTTTTTCTGTGGCTAAATGGTATTGTGCTTTGCAGTTAGCATATCCAGGGCTAAATCATGGGTAGGGAATAATGAGTCTGGTCTCTTAGAGGTTGAACACCCCTTAACAAGGAGACTCTTTAAGACTGTAACCCTTGTAGTCAAAAACAATAAATTTTTAGGCGTCTGCGCATTTGTACTATACATACATGAATTTGTATACTCTGATTGTAAAAAAACAACAAAATTTTTTAGTATATGGAGACGAGAGTTATTATCCCCTGCTGGATACACCAATGATACAATTTAACAAGATATGAATAACAAAAGAATTACAGACTATAATCATGTTTTATTTTTCTTTCATAATTGAAAAAGATTTTTATAGTTTTTCAAATCCTAAACTAATTTAAAAATGTGTGCAGGAACTACAGATTTGGTTTTCTTCTTTTTCTGAACTTTCGACCCTCCTTGGAGATTTATGATAAACAAGCACCTAAAAAATATAATATATATTAATCCAATTTTAAATAAATAGGTCCAATGTAAAGAAGCAAGTGGTAATCAGGCATTAACCAGACAAAATCTTCATAAGCCTTCTAAAACAAAACAATTTGTCAATTTTAGGCGTTTTTTTTTCAATCGAGTTTTCCATAATATCTGCACCGTAATAATTTAATATCAGAGTTAAAAATGCTTTTTCTTATTTTGTGAAGGGGGGGGGGGGCAGACAGGGCATGAATCTTAGAATACCTTTAATTAATTGATTTGTCCATATGCACCCCTCGATGCAGTTTGGAGAATTGGAACACTGAAAATATTTTTTTAATGGGGGAGAGAAAAAAAACAGAAGTGTTCTTGAATAATGTATATATCAAAATTAAAAATACAATTTTATAATAGTATTTAGTATAAAACAATAATTTTAATGTAATTTAATAGTATTTTGTAATAAAATACAATCTTATAATTAGTATTCTAGTAAGAGCTAATAAACTATTGCTTTTGAATATCACTGACAGTACACTCTTAAAACGAACGAGAGATTTTAACTCAGTCTGATGAATTTTCACTCCTCCAGTCTGGAAAATGCACTTCTCCCATAGGAGTGGATCTTTTGTGTGTTAAACCTCCGACAGGATCACTCCAAACGAGTGATTTTAACTCAGTCTGAGTTAATATTCATTCCTTTCCAGTGTCGAAAATGCACTTCTCCAACTGGAGTAGATTTCACTCTTTTGTTTTAAGAGTGTAGACGATGAGCCGAAAATGAGATATCACTTAGCAGCTATATCTAAATAAACACTAAAATAGCGTTCTGCGGACACTTGCAATTCCTAAATTTTAAATTCGTTAGAAAATGTGCATTTAATTGGAAATTGTGTTTTTCTTAGTGCAGACTTTTCAAAACAAAGAGCATTGACAATAGTGAATGTAACTTCTGAATCGAATCAAAGCATATGATCTGCATACATCCGTAATCACTAATTGATTCATTAAAATCAACAAAAGAGTATTATTTATTAAAGAGAAAGTTAACGTTATGTATACTTGCATAGTTTTTAAAATAAACCATGCTGATAGCGATAGAGTAACCGTGCTTTGCAATCGAGTTTAGGTTAGGTTTTGAATTTCGTCGCACTAGAGCTACACGAGGGCAATTGCTTTTCAATCGAATTTAAATGTAATAATTTCAAATAATTTTATTATTTTTTTTAATAATGTGCACTTGTTTGTTGGTGAACATTGTTTATTTCATATATTTGACAGCTTTTTTAAACATTTAATTAAATTTACTTAGTTAAGCGTGTTTTTAAACAAACGGAATTATTAATTTCAGGAATCGCCCCACGGTCAATTATAGGACTATAGAGATTACAGAAACAAATAAGAAAGATACGAGAACTGGATTCTATCTATAGAAAAGAAGGATAGAAAATATAATCTTTAAATAAAATCTTATTTTATTAAAAGAAATGAACATACCTGTACATTCATCTTTCTTGCTTCAGATGTGGTCAAAACAAACAAACAAAAAACATGGTGGCTGAGTCGGTCGGCGGATGTGTCGAGGCTAAAGGCTGTTGGGTGCGAGGTTATATGGAAAAACTCTGTTAATACGGGTCTTAAATGAAATTCCTCACGCAGAAATACGGTGCTTTTCCGTTTTCGCTCTTCAAGCGTTTAAGGAAAACGGAAACAATCTGTTTATTTCAGACAAACCGTCTGTTTGTTAAAGAAACGCAAAATTTCTGTAAATTCCCGAAAATAAGCACAGAAATATGCACGTAAAATTCAGGTTTTTTTTAACAGTGTACCTCCAGTCCCAATCAGATCGAATAATCAAGGTTCTTAGGTTTTACTGCATTATAGTTGAAAGCTTCAAGTGTAAAAAACGCTAAATAGCTTAAATTAAAAAGGTTACCGATGGAAAAGTTATTACTTACTGGAGTTCCACCAGCAATGGTGGCCACCACCACTTGCACGAACACTTCGTTAGAGCTGGTCTCTAGATTCGGGGGCAGTACTGACCCGCAATACTTGCCCAGAAGTGGGGACGACGAGGAAGGACCATTCCTGATCTAAAAAAGTGGGCTAAATGAATTAGTTAAAATTATTAATTGATATTCATTAACATTCGTCACTCAACATTCGTCACTCTACATCTGTCACTCAACATTCGTCACCCTATATCTGTCACTCAACATTCGTCACCCTACATCTGTCACTCAACATTCGTCACCCTACATCTGTCACTCAACATTCGTCACTCTACATCTGTCACTCAACATTCGTCACCCTACATCTGTCACTCAACATTCGTCACCCTACATCTGTCACTCAACATTCGTCACCCTACATCTGTCACTCAACATTCGTCACCCTACATCTGTCACTCAACATTCGTCGCTCACTATTCGTCGCTCACTATTCATCGATCACTATTCATCACTTAAAATTATTATTTTTAATAAAAATTAAATTTAATTGAATTATTTAAAATTGAATTTAAATTACGGAAATAGTAATTAAAAAATCAATCAATAATATTTTAAGGTCGAAACGAAATATTATTTTTCCAAAAGAGGCTTCTCCAAATCGAGGGGAACTGTGGCATGTTAGATATATTTAACCAAGTTATTGTAGTTTTTCAGAATATTGAAGGCTTCGAAAAAGTCGAATTGATGGTTAAAACAATTATAATTACTTGAAATAAGCTAATTATTTGAAAATTATCTAAAAACAATACATTAATTAAAAAGCAGTAAGTAATTGGACATCAATTAATAACTATAAAAATTATTTTATAATAAAAATTTAATTCCATCGTATATGCAGTTATTGGCCGTTTTGCCCCTGACAGGTTCGAAAATTTCGTCAAATAAATTAAAGCCATTCTACGTGATTAAAGGTAATTTAATTATTAATTTTTGCATTTTTTGCTGTCGGAATTATGTCCTAAAGGTTGTTCGGCTATCGGATTTCTGACTTGTCGGAATTATGTCAAAGACCCAGGCATGATATCTAACCAAAACAGTAACAAAAAGGCCGGTGGAATTATTTCAGAAATTCAAATAGTTAGAAATGTACTGTACCATGATGTAGTTGGTGCTGCATACATTGTCGGAAGGCACATTAAATCTTTCGAAGTTGAGTCTGACAGTCCTTCTTGGACGGACCGTGATGACGTAGTCGCATTTGAGTGTCTCAAAGTGACTCTTTTTCGTCAAGTCGGTGTACAAGTATTCACTTTTGATGACGCCATTGGAATCGGTCAAGCGAACACCGCAAGCTGAAATATATAAAGAATTGATGTGTTGTATTGGATTTGATTTTTAATACTTAAGGGGTCACAGGAGTCTTAAAAATGTGCAAAGAAGATACTACAAAGCAAAGTTTGATCTTTCATGTAATTTTTTAACTACAATATATAAGTATAATTTTTTTATATTGTAATTCTATAGGATTCATTTAATATAAAACAAATTTTAAAATTTATGAAACTTTAGCCAAAACTAAAATAAATGATATTAAACATAAAGCTATTTAAACACATTGAGATTAGTCTTACGCGGCAAATTTTGAGGTCAAAATTGAAAAAATGACCAAGAAAAGGACTTTACATTGTACAAATATGTACAAACAAAGACTTATACCTAAATTTTCAGCTCAATTTTAATTAGAAATTATTTTAAGAACTTTTTTCTCAAAAAATTAATAAAAATTTTAAAATTTTGATTAAAAATTTTTTTTAAAAAATTTCTAATTAAAATTGAGCTGAGTCTTTAGGTATAAGTCTTTGTTTGTACATATTTGTACAATATAAAGTCATTTTCTTGGTTATTTTTTCAATTTTGACCTCACAATTTGCCGCGCAAGCCTAATCCCAATGTGTTCAAATAGCTTTATGTTTAATATCATTTATTTTAGTTTTGGCTAAAGTTTCATAAATTTTAAAATTTGTTTTATATTAAATAAATCTTATTGAATTACATATAAAAAAATTATACTTATATATTGAGTATTTAAAAAATTACATGAATGATCAAACTATACTTTGTAGTACCTTCTTTGCACATTTTTAAGACTCCTATGACCCCTTAAGTGGTAGCTAGTTTTCAATAATTTAGAGCCAGCTTAAAGTACACGAAATAAAAATTTTACCCGTATAAGTGTTTAACCTATGAATGATGGGATAATTTTCAAGATAACCGTGATCAAAATTTCTATTTCAATATTATTGGCCCGTTACTTACTGGGCATTCCAACAATTGGCGCTTGATTTGGTGGATTTTCAATCCTATTGGAGCGTTGCAACTGAACACTCCCCCACTCCAAACTTTAGTATTTCGATTGGTGGATTTAAATTGGTTTTAATGTTATTGGCGCATCACTACTGTACAAGTGCAACTCGAAAATATCACAGGAGTGAAGGAAGAGGTTACAGTACGTCAAGTATGTCAAATGTGTGATAGTAGGGTTGACTAACTAGTGAATGAACGTTTAAGACGTCACGTTCGCCAGTGAATGAACACCAGGATAGAATGACCAGGACATCCAACCATTGTTAGATAGCTTCCTACAACATGGGAGGAAGTCAGTGTGGCCAATCCATATAATGGAATGATTTTCATTCCTTATTTTTTTAATTATATTTACCAAATGTTCATTCACTGGGGCCTGTTCACTCACTGGCCAGTCTACCCTACATCATTTATGCATTAGCGATCACACGATTGCAATACTTTGTGTTTTATGATCTGGCAAAAGACTTCCAACAACTAGAATAACAATTGCTGGATTAGTCTTACTCGAGTTGGCCTGTGCCTGGAATCCCTTGAAGCTGACGTATGTATCTGTGGTGAAGACCACTTTCATGAGGTTGGTAGGGCTGGAGACTTCGGTGTTGTTCAGCCTGCCACACAGCGTCTGGTTCAGCTGCCAGTTCGCCGAGTATGGATTAGACACTACAAAATAGAAACACGTGGAAGCTAGTATTCTTGGTAGAAGCGCCTAAATATGCCACTTCTATAAGGATTCTTTGAAAAGGCCGTACACTCTTAAAACAAAAGAGTGAAATCCACTCCAATAGGATAAGTTCATTTTCGACACTGGAAAGGAGTGAAAATTAACTCAGACTTAGTTAAAATCACTCGTTTGGAGTGTTTTTTTTAAATAAAAAAAAGATTGATATCCACTCCAATAGGATAAGTGCATTTTCGACACTGAAAAGAGTGAAAATTTACTCAGACTGAGTTAAATTCACTCGTTTGTTTTATGTAGTTCATTATTAATATAATTTTATCATAACTATAAAAATTATAAAAAATAAAATACTGAAAGCATGGCCAAGGCTCAGCCAGGTCGTAGGGAGTTGAATGAGTATTTTATTCAACCTTTTTTTGCCGTAATGGACTGAAGATAACGGACAACTTTTGAGCTTTGCGTTGAAGATATGGTTGAGTTGAGGGAAAGGTAATTTTTCGATCATTTTTAGTTTTAAATATTTGATTTAAAAAAACTTATACAAAGCTTAAGCTTAGCATACTGTGCCATGTACCAATACCACATAGATTAAAAGGCCGAAGAACTTAGCGACACAACGTCACACTAGTGGACCAATTTCAATTTGAACAATAACTTCGTATCTTAAGATGACGTCGCATCTTGATTCATCTTATCTAAAAAATGTATTCAAATACAAGATCTCGTCACGAATGATCATTGATCAAAACCACCGAATCGGTCCGCTTACATGACGTCAAGCATTTAGTTCGCCGGCCTTCTGATCTAGGTGGTATTGCATGTACTCACTGAAGTACACCTGGATCTTGTCGAATCCGCAGGTTGGACTTATTCCCTCCAGCTCCATGTCAGGAATGCTGAGTTGAACGTGCTGGAATTTAGGAGCGCGCACTATGTACGTGCAGTTGACGCCGCTGGGGTAGTTCAGCGGGTAGTTGGGCGAGCTGAAGATCATGCCATCTGACACATTTAGAGTGATCTCTTCCCAGCAGACGTCGCCTACGGATAACGAAAATAATGTTCAGGTACACTCTTAAAAATGAGTGCTCAAAAACGACAAAATTTTCCTAAATGTTGACGATTCCATTACTGACAAATACTCCTAGTTTTCGTTTCCTCATAGTGAGGAAATTTGAATCGTCATTTTTATGAGGATTTGAATGTCGTCCAATCAAGAAAAATATTTTGTCATTTTTGAGCATGTGAGTACAACAATGAGATTCAGTTTCCTCAAAATCAAGATACAGAATCGTCAAATCACGATCGTAAAAGTGAGGGTTCGCGCTTACTCAAAAGTAATGTGATAGTTTGACAAAATAATCCTCAAAATTAACGAAATGAGGCTTGAGGATTCATGAATCGTCAAAAATGAAAGTGTTATTTCTGAGAGTGTACGGAGTGGAGCAGTGATTGGAGTAGAGCGTTACTTGTAACAATTACTTTTTTAAGGTGGGTGCATAGTCACGCCTTAATATTTATCAAAAAGTAGTTGTAACTTAGTTACTTTTAGCGGTAATAAAGTAACGGCAAATTGTTGTGACTTTCCGTTACTTCACACGCTTTCTCCCAATAGAGGAAGGCCGTCAGATGTGAATGTTGTGGTATCCAAGATATTTTGCCAATATCACTCAATTGCCTCCAATTAGTAGCAATAATAATATATCATCATATATAACAGTAGTTCTAATTCTTAGACATAACTTAAACAAATATGCATAATATTTGCAGTATAAACTAACTAGTAATCTAATAAGCAATAAATGATATAATATATACAATAATCTAAAACTTCCAGTAATTTAGATTAATGAAACTTAAATTAACACAAAATTACACACAAACAGTTTTAGCAAATTATATTTCCACCAAAATCCAATAAAGAAAATACGTCTTATTCCATGCAAAATTATTTTTTCTGTAATGTAAGTCGCATGTGTAAAAATTGATTATCGCTTCAACCTTTAACATTACATTTTAAAAACAAATTAGTGAAGTAACTTATCCACACTTATTTACACTAATTAGCAAGCTTTTATGAAATTGATTTATTTTTCAAATTTAAAAAGCTTTTAAGAGTCATTTTTTAGAGGGGGACAACTTATTCAAAGGTCAATTACTCGAGAAAGTAAGAGTCAATAACTTGGAGACACTGTTGTAAATACACTTTAAATATTTTAGTTTTTGATCCTGGTTAAAAACCTACGGCAACTCCCTTTTTTATTACAGTCCATTTTGAACATTTCCAAAAAATATATTTAAATTCAAAAGCCAATTGCTTTAGAAGCACAGGATCGATAACTTGGAGACACAGTTGTAAATACTGTTTGGATGTTTCAGTTTTAGATCCATGGCACCTAACTTAATTTTTTTTTATCATAGTCATTTTTATATCTCCAATTCATAACTGTGTGCATTCTAAATATACTGTAGTTCAAAGCTTGACATTGGCAGCATGATAAAAAAAAACTTCAACATTTTTATTCAGAAATGATCAAAATAGACTGTATGAAATTGACTGAAATAGAAAAAAGTAGTTTTGATGCCATGGATTTGTAACCTGGCTCAAAAATTAAAACATCTGTTTTTAATCCAAGTTATTGCATAAACTATATTTATATACCTGAGGATAGATCAGGGTTTTCTATTAACACTCCACCAGCCACAGTCACAGCATTCCACTGTAGTAGAAATGAGCTTGTGTAGTAGTCGTGTCCGAAGAATTTAATAAATACTACGTTTCCCGTGGAGTGAATGGGCTCATCAGGCACCTGGAACCCGCAAAACTGACCCAATATCGGAGCGAATTCGTCCACACCGTCATGAATCTATAGAAAGGGTAATGTTAGTTCAAATTGCTCACGCAATGAAACTTGGTTACAGGGGTACTTATAAGTACCGTTAGTCGCAAGAAACTTTTAACCCTTTCAGTCCCAGTGATGCCATTCGGCATGATCACTTTCAATATTTTTTTTCAAAATGTTTAAGTCCCGTTATGGCATCCAAGCACACATCATTCGATTCTTCACACTTCGTTCTATTAGACATTATTTCACATAAATCTCAAGAGAAGTCAGAACTACTTTTTTTTATTTAAAAAATAACTAACAAGCGTTTCACCTGATTTTTGAAAAGTTCACTTCAGTTCCGCAGGTTTAAAACACAATTTAAACTTATTTCGGTTTTTAAAAAATTACTATTTTTTTTAATAATATGATCAGGTACTTAAAAATATATAACTCGAAGTGTTTGTAGGTAAGATATTTTTTTTTATTTTGTTGTTTTTCACAGTTAAAAAAAATTTGGCATTAAAACCATATAAAAAATTTAAATGAATTTTTTTTTCTTATGGAACTCTTATTTTTGACCTAAAATAAGCTTATTTTGTGAATGTCAGATGTTTCTGTCGTGTAGTAAATTTTTGGGACTGAAAGGGTAAAAGAAAAAACTTATTTAACCTTCATAGACTTTAATGTGTTAAAACTGAGTTTGTCAATCAAAAATTTATTTATACCCGTTTTTTTTCTTAATTGAACAAGGAACAACTGCTCTTTAAGTATTATTTATAAGTATCGTTAGTACATAGAGGGTCAAGAACAGGGTGGCGCAAATAAAAGTGCCCCCTTTATGAAGATAAGAATATGGTAGAATTGTTTCCAAGGCAAAAACCAATGCAAAAACAGGTTTGCTTAGTGAAACTACAGATTGCTGCAATATCAAGCCCTAACAAACACTTGGCGAATTATTTGCCGGCAACTATGCTATAGTTGCCAAGCTAGTTGGAATGTAATGGAAATGGAATGTTTATACAGTGTGTGCAATTTTTTTTCCACTGGTGATTATTTCGGCCGTTTAGAGACTTGGACCTTTTTGTTTAGGTTATTACAAAATTTTCTAAAGTGATTTCCACCCAGACACCAAATTGGATGAGGTTCTGTCTTCATATAATACTCACTGATATGAATTAGCCATGAGTAGCTCTAATGTGATGCAAATCCAATCCAACCAATGCAAAAACAGGTTTGCCTAGAGGAGCCATTGCACGCTTGAATAATCTCATTTCAAGTTGAAGGCTTTCACACAACTTCAGTAGCTTTCTTGCCAAGAATCTCAATGCATTCCTATCTCTAGGTAAGGGCCACTTTTAATTGCGCCACCGCCTGTAGGTTTTGGGTTATATGGATACTTCGGTAGGCGCGTTTACATGAGCCATCGAATCCATGGAATGAAGAGCAAACTCTGCAATTTTTCCCTCTTGGGTATTTTCTCCCAGGCAGAACTGGAATTGCAGGATTCATGGGGGGTTTCCGCAAACCCTCCAATGAAAAAGGGTTTGATGTTTCATTCCATGGGTTCGACCATTGACGTCCACATTGGGTTTGGAATCCTGCTCGACCATTTTTTTCCCTAATGGAGGGTTTGGCATTCCATGGATCCGATGGCTCATGCAAATGCCCCTATTGATTGGTCAAAACCCACCTCCACTTTGTTGTAGCTGCAGCTTGCCGGGTCATTCCTTCCGCTCATGGAAATGTTGAGGAGCTGGATGCTGACCACCAGCGTTCTCGGGACGTACACAGTCCACACGTACTCACGTCCGCTTTGAAAGTAGAACGGGTTTGGATAGCCAGGGGAGGCGATTTGCCCCGAAGTACCATTCAACACACTGCCATGTTCTAGAATAGGTAAGTATTTTAGTGACTACGGTAGTGTTTAACACTAAACTACTTTCAATTACCGATCAATAAACACTATAAAGTATATAACCTATAAACAGAGGTAATTTAGTAATTTAACCCTTTAACCTCACAAGGTAGGAGAATTTCTCATCCCCGAAATACGAGTTTTTCTAGGCAGGAAAAAAGCGAAATGGAATCGTCCTGTATCAAAAAATACCCAAGTGATTATTTCGGCCGTTAGTCATCCTATGGAATCGGACCTTTTTGACTTTGTGAATAAATAACATTCTAAGTTAATTGCATGAAACAAAATTTTCATTAGGGGAGGTCTTCATATTAAAAATGTTAACAACTTTGGAATTTCCAATAGTAACACCCATATTTGATTATTTAGAAATGTTAAGCATCCTCGAAAACCCCTAAATCTTAGTTTTTGTTGCATTTGGATGAATATTTAACGAGTTATTCCATCGAATCACTTGATGTCCTATGAGGGACCATCTCAAGGTTGTTGGTTTAATGATGTTTATCTTCCTTTCCAAAGCCGTATTTGTTTATCAAGTTCATATATAATCTTATACACAGTCCCCTGAAATACAATTAAAAAGTATTTTGTGATTCACTCAGCAAATTATGAATAAAAGAAATTAAAAATTGGGATTTCACTTAAACTTCCTGTCTTAAATATATTTCTGTAAAAATATCAAGGGGTTTCTATTCATAATTTTTTTTAAAATTTAAATAATAATTATTTTAAAATATAAAAATTGTTTTAAATACCCCAATATTGAATGCATTTTGTTTGGGTTGTTATAATTTCTTTTCAGTAAAAAATTCGTTTCGTTATCTTAATTATTTATAGCTTGGGATAGTTTTTTATGTGCAACTCCTTTAACATTATGGGACCTAAACTTTGCACGTCTCTATCTCCCCTAATAATGCTTAAAAACTAACAAAATTTGGCATTTCGTATTAACATGGGTCATAGATTTGAAATATGGACTCAAAAAGGGGTGTTGCTATTGGAAATTTTAAAGTTAGTAACATTTTTAATATGAAGACGGCCCCTTATGCAAATTTTGTGTCATGCAATTAACTCAGAATGTTATTTTTATACTAAGTCAAAAAGGTCCGATTGTATAGGATGACTAACGACAGAAATGATCACTAGCGGATACTTTTTTTTCCACAGCACGCTCAATTTTTAACATACCCAACACCCCTACTTGTGAAACGAAACGGCCGAAAACGGCCTTCCCGATGTTTGCTGGTAGAGCCGTCCTGGGCCGGTTTCGAGGTTAAAGGGTTAAAAAACCTCAAAAAGTTCTACGGAAGCCACACCGTTCCAATGGAGAAACTTTTTACCCTGTTTTTAAAAATAGGATACAATATTTACTCACGATATCTTACCGAAAAATACAGAAGAAAGTCATTTTGCCATTAAAATAATTAATAAGTGTAATTTTAAAGATATTAATTATAAATAAAACTTTAGTAATTTTTCACAAACTACAGATGGCGGCACTAATGGGATGTAAATATCTAAACAAAATATTTTGCTTTAGTTATAACTAATTAATAACTTTAAAATTATACTTATTATTTTAATAGCAATGTATATATCTTCTGTGTTTCTTGGTAAGTTTTCGTGAGAACATGTTTAAAAAAAAACAAGATCAAAAGTGTCCCTATTGGAATTGTATGGAGATCTGTTAAATACAAGACGCTTACTGATACCAAGAGTCTCGTGTTCCACTTACGCAGCTCGTAATGAGCCAGAAATCCCGCTTGCGTCTCGATATCGTCTGATCTGAATTTGAGCCAGAGTTTCCGTGCCGACGTCACGTTGTTCGGGATGCGATTCCCGCAGTACCTGCCGATCAGAGGGCCCGTGACGTCATTCTCGTGGACCTCGACGTAGTCCTTGTTGCAATGCTCACTGTCTTCCAGATTGAAGATTCTGTTTAAGGACAAGTGGGTTTGTTTCAGAATCTGGCACTTAGCCCGCTTACACTCAACTGTTGATGAGTTCAAGGGAAAAAGAGCTTGATTGCATAGGAATCTGTCTGCATCGGGATACTTTGGCAACAATAGCGAGTCATCGCCTAAACTGGTATCAAGGAACCGGTTACTCACTTTGTTTCCTCTCGCGGCAACCCTGATTCACGTCAGAGATCAGTGGACACGAGTGACTCGTTTGTACCGCGAAAATAGAACCGAAAAGGAAAAACGGATTCCTGTCGCCAATTACCACCAAGCACAAAAGAATACAGGAATTTCCCTACGCATCAAGCCATTTTTTTCCCCTGAGCTCTTCATTTGTGTTTAACAGGAAAAATGGCTCTAAACACAATATTATCTCCATGTTTCATTTAAACGCTAAATTCGTCTAGTTTCATTTATTTTATTTCGAAAATTCAATGTTTATTTATTCATTATCATTTGCGAAATTAATTTATATTCAAAGAATACATACATTATATACCTCGCTTTTAAAAATCGAAACTAAACATTCCTTATCAACATACAAAGAATCTTTTTGTGAAACATATTTAACGCCATGTCAAACTGATTTATGTGCAAAAATAATTTTCTTTTCATTTATTATGTAAAAGAAAAAAGTTTTCTCGAGCTAATTGCTGGGAATGGCAAGGTTATTTCTAATATAAATAGCTTCCTATGCTTTTTAAATGCGCCATAAATTTTGCTGGATAATTTTTAATAATTTAAGAATTCGGTTATTTTTTCTGAAATTTTCAATGTCTTCTAATTTCGATGAGCTGAACTTTTTGACCTATCACACTTTCCTGCAGAATGTATCTTTTGGGCTATGAAAGTAGGAAGCAGACAATAAACTGAAAGATTACAATACCTTCCACTTTATACGCTATTCAGTTGTGTCAAAGCTAAAATTTGGAAATAAACTAAATTAATTTAATGAACATTAAATCTAAATCCTTTTCATGTTTTTTCTATTTCACCGTTTTAATTTTTCAATACCTTTTTCGATTACTCGATCTACTCAAATTATTCACCCATATTAATATACTTTATGGTTCCGAAACGATACTTGATCCAAAAAAAAACTATGTATAAAAAAAGCATAATATCTATTATTCGCATCCACTTTTACAAAACAAAGCTTCTGGACGATGCGACAAAAAATACATCACCAAGACGCGCATTCATTCAACTCAACGCAACTCGAAATTCAACTTTTATCCCAATTTCGATTTCTGAAGTAGTTCAAAGGGTTGCTAGTGTTGAATGAATGGTTGCTTGCATAATCTATTTTCCGGCGTTCACAATTGGAACTTTACTCTCATGTTTATGGCAAATTTATATTTTTTCATCAAGGTTGGATGAATCTAAGCTTGCTTTTAATCGACATAGCATTTCTTTTCTCTGACGAAAGCAGTAATGTATGCAGCTGGTTGTTTCAAATACTAGGTATAATCAACAAGGTTGTGTTAGGTTGACAAGTTTTAATACACTTTCTTCAACCTTAACTTCCATAGGGTGGCAGGATTCCTTAGCAAACTGATTACATCCAACTTTTGCGTTAAGTATTTGTTTGAGTTGAGTGATGAGTTGGATAATTTTCGCATATGTGATATGGCCTTTAAGGTACGCATCATAATATTTAAATACGTGACACCAAGTAAAGTTAAGTGACGAAAGCAGTTTATGCATCTGGTTGGTTCAAATACTTGGTATAATCAACAAGGTTGTATAAGGTTGGCGAGTTTTAATGCACTTTATTCAACCTTAACTTCCATAGGGTGGCAAGATTCCATATAGAAGAAGCATTACATCCCATCTTTGAGTTTTTGAGGATATGGT
Source organism: Hylyphantes graminicola (assembly GCA_023701765.1). Taxonomy (NCBI): domain Eukaryota; kingdom Metazoa; phylum Arthropoda; class Arachnida; order Araneae; family Linyphiidae; genus Hylyphantes; species Hylyphantes graminicola. The sequence continues at coordinate 15,310,850 of CM043120.1, read as the reverse complement.
TGAGTTGAGTGATGAGTTGGAGAATTTTCGCATATATGATACGATTCTTAAGGCACGTATCACAATTTTTAAATACGTGACACCAAGTAAGGTTAAAAAACCGACTTTGACGTCCTCTAATTCTTGTAAACACACTACAGTACTGTCGCACCATATGCCAATTGATGGGCACAATTCCTACAAGCCCCCTTTCATTTAGAGTTAACTAATCGACCCCCGCCTTAGACCTCATGTTAGCGAGATCAAGAACACACTCGATCTCCAGACCTAATTATCACATTGAGATTAGGTCCTAATTACATTGAAAAATTGGAGTCTTACTGTATACTGTCATATTATGTAACTCACTCGAAATTTAGATGAACCTTGTTACCCTGTGATGCCTCAATCGTCCAAACACATTCAGTGTCGCGGTCATAGTTGCCAGGGTAACTTGGGGACGAGAAAGTGCCCTCCACGGAATTGTAGTCACCGCCGCAGTCTGGAAACAAAGAAAAAATATTTCAAAGGGTTGATTCAATTTCGATTATTACTGTTTTTGGTGGCACATATGTTCACTAAAGCCTCGGTTTCCTCGGAGTCCGTCAACAGATTTAAGTGGTCGGACAAGTGCGGTGAGTGACGTCATATTAACTACTGACGTTGATTACGCTAGAGTGGTTTCCTCGGGAGCGTTGCCGGACAACTCAGATTGAGTTGCTGTTGAGTGCGTTGGGAAAATCCTGATGACAACGTTTTTTGCTGTTGTCTGTTAGTGTTGTGAGCTTGCCAAATATTCAAAATTTGTGGAAATGACTGAAAGAAAGAGTTGTTTTACGCTTGCCGAGGAAGAAATGCTAATTGATTTTGTGAGAAATCACGAAGAACCTAAATTTTCCATTTTTGACATGCAAAGACGAAAACCAAAACAACAACAGAGTTAGTTGGGCGAGTTCGCTAGGTTTCCAGTTTCGTGTCAACGTAACGTTCCGATGAAACGGTGGCCGGTAGGGTGACGTCATCCACGTATAATAGCGGTCGCATTTTTCCGGCGACAGACCCCGAGGAAACCAAGGCTTTAGGTCTAACAACGGAGCTAGGAATGGACCCGACATAGAGCTAGGAATGCAAAGAAATGCTTTTCGAGAAAAACTATTGAAGTCGCCTGAAGGCTTCCAAGTTGAATTCATAAATTATTGAAACGTTCGATCTTCACATGGTAAACCTGTTTTTTTTCATTTTTTGTTTTATTCCTTGTTGCTGAAATAGAGGTGCATTGGACCATTGGCGAGTTGAGATCACTGAACTGAAACTCTGGAAGGAGCATCCCTTGAAAAGCCAGTGAAGTCTATTCTTGGGTTACTTGGCGACAGCTTTAGGGAGAATATATGACAAGCGATTAGGCTTGTGCTGACAACGTCGAATGCAAACTGTTAGGTCAAGTGCCAATTGCGATCGGCGAATTTATGCCAAAATGTGGCACATATTCTACCTAAAGCTGTCGCCAAGTGACCCGAAAATAGCCTTCACCAGCTGGGATGTTAATTTCATTGGATGCTACTTCCAGAGTTTCAGTTCAGTTCAGGGGTTGAGATCCTAGTGGTAACTGTAAGTCTGCTCTGATCAGTGCACAGGGGAAAATGGCATAATTACGGGTAAATAATTCGCCAAGTGTCTGTTTCTGGCTTAATATTGAAGCGATTAATGGCTTCACATGGCAAACCTGTTTTTGCATTGGTTTGTACAGGGCGAGGCAAACAAAACCGGCCCCAATCTGTAGATGGGAATACGTAGAAATGCTTGGCGAGAAAAAATCTTGAAGCCGCCTGAAACCTGTTTCTGCATTGGTTGGATCGGATTAGCTTCACATTAGAGCTACTCATAGACAATGGTGAGCTCAGATCTTGGTTTGTATTGTATAAACACGTCCCATAATGCAAATTTTGTGTCTTGCAATCAATTTAGAATGTTTTGTAGAAATTTAGAATGTTGCTTACCAAAAAGAAAAAGGTCCGATTCTCTAGGATAAATAACAACCGAAATAATCACAAGTGGGAACTTTCTTGATCAGCCATACAAAACTTGTTTATATTTTATTTCAACTAGCTTTTCTAACCATAGCGTAGTTGCCGGCAAATAAGTCGCCAAGCGTTTGTTTGGGCTTAATATTGAAGCGATCAAAAGCTTCAGTAAGCAAACCTGTTTCTGTAATGGTTTTTGACTAGGCAACATTTCTGTCGCATTCTCATCTCCACCTCGGGGCCGGTTTTGTTTGCCTCGCCCTGTATAAGTTTTCAGTATACTTACGCGTGGATACTAGGCCGTAGACAGCCCTGAATATGCCGAAGTTTCGAAGAAATACGTGCAGAATGGGGCCTCTGGAGATCACCTGAGGGGGGGACCGACGACCACAGTGCTGGGCAATGACCGGCGAGTCGGGCATGTCACCATCGAAGAGAGTCAAAGCTGCGTATGTGCAGTTGTCGTTTTCGCGATCGTCGGGGATGTTCAGTTGGGTCACTGTCAAGCTAACCTTTTCACCTGTGGAGGAAATTAGGTTGGTTAACACATTCGCTGCCACTAAATCATCGATAGAGGCTGATGAAGTAGAAAAACATCCTGTTTTTTTAAACCTGTTCGTTACAATGGAAATAAACTAACTGTTCATTTTTGAACAAGTACAAATCTTAGTTAGAGATCGTAAAATAGCAAGGTTAGGTTGAATAAACGTCACTAACTAATGCTAAACGATAGCTACCTAGTCGTAAAAATACAAGGAAATGTTCCTGGCCTTTTCCAACCGGATAACTTATCATCTGTCACTAATAATTGAATTGAAAGCCAATTAAAAGATTTGCTTCAGTGATTAACTTTTCGACAAAGAAATAATCATTAAGTTTTCCTAATTCTTATTTTTGGGTAGTTTTTGTTTGAAAAAAATAAAAATAAATAAAACAGACTATTTGCAATTTTTTATAGCTAGATTGTTGAATAACAAACTGAATCACTTTACGAAATGCGGTATGTCATGTGTCTGGTCGCCCTACACTTGAGACGAAGGATTTAATTTCCTCGTAATTTTAAATAGAATGCCCTCTTTCAATTCACCAAGTATTATTCCAAGCACAGAAGGATCGGTTGCAAAAGTTAAAAACGAACTTGAACTCATAAGAACGGTTGGCGAAATGGTACTTTGAATTTCATCAGAATGTGCTGTTATCGGTGAATCGGAACCACGCGACTCCTTAAGGAGTCAGTGGCATCCAACGTGTTAAGTCATTTGAACTATCGTCGCCACAAGAGCTACACGACGACTATTGGTGACTGGCGTTATAGTTTAGAACCACAGTTAAGTGACAAGCCTGGGTAGGCACCTAACGCAAAAATTAAGGGCTACATCGTACGCTGCGTTTGGACTTTGAAGCATATTTGAAATGTACTCTCTCTACACGATTCGTCGTACGTTCGTGCATTATTGGCTGCGTGTGATATTCATAGTTTGGCTATTATTTTGGAGATGCCCAAACCAGTTACAATTCCGCATACAAGGCGACCGCCTGAACCGACTGGGCTACCCAGCCTAGGGAATTAGGTTGGAATTATAGAGCTTAGCTGAGACAAGGGGAACCACTGCGCCCGCCTCCTTTTAAGTGATATGTAAATGAAGTGGTATGTAAATGACCTTACAAGAGTTTCCAACTAGCAGACCAATCCCGCTTTTCCCCTGCATTTTTACTATTTGTTTCTTCCCAAGTTAGGTTGGCACGGAGTGTATACCTTGGAAGTTATCCCCGCAGCAGCGAAAAGCTCGGTAATCGTTTCCGAAATGGCAAAGAAGGACGTAGCTAACTGTTTTCGGACACCACCTCTACAGTGTAGAGGTGGTGTCCGAAAACGGACGAACTAATCATGACAAGACGAAACTTTTTCATTTGTCCTTAATTTAAATTGTTTCTAAGACAACAAATGAATCGCTAAAACCATCATAGCTTCACATATTTAATAGGAATAAAACAGATATCTTCGAATGGCCTTACACTCTTAAAACAAAAGAGTGAAATCCACTCCAGTTGGAGAAGTGCATTTTCGACACTCTAAAGTCATGCATATTTTCTCAGACTGAGTTAAAATCACTCGTTTGGAGTGATCCTGTCGGAGGTTTAACACACAAAAGATCCACTCCAAAATTAGAAGTGCATTTTCCAGTCTGGAGGAGTGAAATCCACTCAGACTGAGGTAAATTGGGAGTGCTAGTTTTAAGAGTGTAAGTGTTGATGTTCGTGTTGGTCTTCTGAGTACAGTACATTACAGCAGTAAAATCAGTTATTCAACATAATTTACGCAAATGTTTATACATTACACTTACCTAAATCGGATGCGTATATGATCCAACTGCAGTTCGCTAGGCCCCGTTGCATGTGAGGATAGTTAAGAGACGTTATCGCACCCCCATTATCAGCAAGAAGTCTGTGTCCGCATCCTGCAGTAGAAATTCAAGTTCATTTGGATAAACAAATTTTCAAATTTCACAGACATTTTGCTCGTTTTTTTTCCAAGATATTTAAGAACATTGTCAAATTTATGGAATTTTTGGAAAACGATAAAAAAAAATTGAAAATTAATTCGATTAAAATTTTAGTAAAATATGGTCGTTTTATGCATATCAGTATAAAATGCATAAATAGTTTTTAGTTTATATGGATATTTTAGAACATTGTCAAATTTATGGAATTTATTGGAAAACGATAAAAAAAATTGAAAATTAATTCGATTAAAATTTTAATAAAATATGGTTGTTTATGCATTTTAATATAATCACTGACTAGTTTGGGTCGACTGAAATTTAATATATTTGACTTGAATAGTGTAACCGATATTACAAAGTATTACATATTCAGGATCTTATTTCAACAATTTTACATTATTTTCTCTCAGTTTATTTTAGAATGAGACCGAATGGCAGGTGTTTTGATTTTCTAAGCCATATTTCGCCAACTGTATTGAATATTTTTACAACCAATTTTATAAATATGATAAATGTATCTGCCCTACAGGCCTCCATAATAACAGTTTTTGTAATGGGTCCAATTTTCTCCAAAAAAAATTTAGTAAAACTTACATCAAAGTATTCGAGTCGAGTCCATTTCAAAAAGTGTGATTATGAGCCCTATAGAAACCGTTTATAAAATATTCAATACAGCAGGAGAGATGTGGTAGAAAATTGTTTTTTACATTGCTATCTCAATTGAACTGAGGGACTCTCAGTCGCATAGAACTAATGCATTAGTTTTGAACTCACAACTTTTGCAAAAGAATTGCTTTGCCGTGCTCTTCCATTTCAAAAGGTATGGGAATCGCCATAACATCAATTATAAACAAAATTGAAAAGAAAATAATATCCGGTTATTTAATTATTAGTTGATAAAGTCCTAAAATAAACATTCCGTTGTATATTTTTTGCACTTTAAAACTTAAAAAATATATAATTAAATAACTATACAACTTTTTCGTTCCAAATGTGTTTGAATTCAATGGTATGTTGATTGCCATATCTGGAGAAAATGACTACCACGGAAGTTGCGATTCCAAAACTAATGTATTCAGGGCCCGATCAAGACTTTTGTGCAAGGGAAGCCAGCCTTCGATTTGGTGGCCCCTCAGCCTTTGGAGGTCCCCACGAGGCAAATACGCAACTCAACTAATGGACCAACATACGCAATGTTGCGATCACTTTTAGCAAGTAAAAGGTTACATTACCATGACCATGTAACTGTTGTTGGCATAGCAAATCTCTAAAATTAAACATGTTGAACTCGTGATGTTCATGACAAGAAATTTTCGATTATAATTCCTCCAAGCATCAGAGAGTTTCTGAGGAATTATAATAAAGTTGGTGGGCCTCCGACAAAAACCTATCAAAACAACATATCCCAAACTTTTAAAAAAATGTTTTCGGAACATAAGTTTTTGAAAATGTGAGGATATTTGTAAGTAAGAATAAGAATAAGTTTGAAAAAAAAGTGGTTTGGGGCTCCTTTAAATTTTCAGGAGGAAGCCCAGGCTTCCCCGATCTATTCGGTGATCGGGTCTTGAATGCATTGGCTTTATTGGACTGGCAATCCCAATATGGACTGAATATCTAATTAATAAGAATTTTTACCCGTGCGGTAGTGCGCTCTGAATCCTTTCCCGACATTTGTGCCATCGGCCACCAATCTCAGCAGCATTTCGTTTCCAGTGGCTGAGATAATGTCCATCGGTTTGGATGTCCCACAGAGCTTGGCGAGTAAAGGTGAACTGGTGTCTTTGCCATCATAAATCTATGTGATAAATGGTCCATTCAATATAAACATATTCCCAAACCATTGGCTACTCAACTAATAATCATGAAATTTCTTTACAACATTAAATTTTTCTGACTTAATGATTGTTTCGAGAAAAACCGAAATATGTACGGAATCTCAAAAGTGTAGTGGGCCATGCATGAATAGGTTTCGCGCAGTTTCTCCGGAAAAGCCGACAATCCAAACTACCAAACCGGATGGACTTCACGGAGATCTTCTGTTATCCTAAAGTGGAGTAGACCATGCCCAAACCCAAGACAAGTAAGGGGGAAATGCCCTTTATGAACAATGAGTTAGAGCCGTTGTCAAATAGAATTTTTAGTGACATCGTACGATATTCCGGCACGCTATCCCGGGATCTAGGACTCCTCAGAATTAGAGTCCCAGATTAGTATAAAATGGACACTCATTCATTTAACCCTCAACGCAACTAAATCTTCAACTTTTATCGAAATTTCGACTTCGCGAAGTTTCACATATTGTTGCCAGCGTCGAATGAACGGTTGCTTCGAATATTCTATTTTTGGGCAGTCATAAATAGAACTACATCGTCAAATGGCGTAATACTTATCTCCTGTGACGTAAGTTACATTCTATGCAAACGATTGGCTCAAATACTAAGTTGGGTCAACCGGGTCGTGTAGAGTTGACGACCGTTGAATATACTTTTTTCAACTTCCATAGAAGGCAGCAGATTACATCCAACTTTTGAGTTTTGCGTTGATGATATAGTTACGTTGAGAGTTATTTAATAATTAATAATCGATAGTTTTTCTCACGTGTGATATGTCATTTAAGGTATACATCATAACTTCCGGACCACGAATCCTTGACAATACATAATGGCACTAATAAAAAAGGGTTAACTAACTATAAAAAGCCTTTAAAAGAGATTGCCTTTTTCCGCGAGACGTACCCAGGTAAAATAATCAACTCTGATTCAACCATTTACCAAAAAAATTGGCGATAATTAATGACTTGTGGCAAGCTTTAAAATTAATGGAAGTCAGATCAGATAAATTAATTAATGTCATTGTTATGTGAGAAGGGTATTCTTTAAATAATGTGTTGTATTAGTTCCAGATATTACTTAAACATTTAAGATAAAAATTGAAGAGTTTAGTGGAAGAACGTTCTACGTGACAAAAAGGTGAAAACGAGAAAATGGACTTAGTTTTCCAGTTCCACTGAGATATGATAAAAACAGCACTTACAAAATTTAAAAAATGTACTTTACAATAAGTTTAATGAATAATGAGAACTTGTTATCTGTAAAAGAGTAAATAACATGTTCCTTATCACAAAGATCTTAATTTTTCAAAAATTTCACTTAGTATGTTCCTCAACTAAGCTCTTCAGTTACTTAACCAGGTACACTTACCGCAAGGTATCCCATTGAACAATTCACAGCCTCTGGGAGCTCAAAGTCGTAAAACTCCAGCTCCACCAATTGATTTTCGTCTACTTTGATGAGATAGTAGCATTCGTCTCCTTGATTGTACGGATCTGGGAAGTTGGGTGACAAAATCGTGCTTTCGCTTGTTGTAAACTTTCCTCCGCAACCTGAAATAGCATGCAATAAATACAATACATAACATATGATAACGAATATCAGTATCAACGCTACTAATAGTAACATCACAAACGTACGCAATTATTAAGTTGCAAACTAACATTCGTTGTTAAACTATGGAGCTATCAGTTGGAAAGTGTCGATCTATTCTATCAGTTAGAAAGTGTCGATCCAACCGTTGGAAAGTGTCGATCCAACCGTTGAAAAGTTTCGATCCAACCGTTGGAATGTGCTTATCCAACAGTTGGAAAGTGACAATCTGGATTTAGAAACTATATATTACTTTTAAAAACATCAATTTATTCGTTTTAAAATATTAACCTATTTGTTATAAATTATAAAACCATGTATCCATTTGATATTAACTCTCTATCAGTTCACTAGAACCTATCAATCTATTTGTTAGTGCCCAGCTATCTATCCATTACAAGTTGTCGATGCATTTGTCGTAAACTATCTATTTTAAGAAATTGACCCGTCCAATAAAACTAAATTTCGTTTTGTTTCATGCAATGCTCACCCCCTGTGATCCTCTTGAACGTCGCCTTGAAGCCTCTGCGGTCGACGGATTGGTCGCTGTTGAACTTGACCAGCATCGAGCTGCCGTGGCTGGTGACCTTCTGCTCCTTATCCTGTATGCTGCACAGGTTGGCCAACTGCGGCGAGGTTTCTTCGTCTTCGCCACCGTAGACCTGGAAGGACCGGTGATAAAACAAGTTTAACCCTCTAATGCATAAATTTTTTTGTTTCGTCCCAAAAAAATATATTTGTATCTCCACTGCTCATACATCACGGGAAAAATACGGAAAAAAAATTAAATGCATCGGAATTTAAATAATTTCATTTTTTAAATTTGTTACCAAACTGTAACACCATGCATTAAGCGCTGAATAGATGCTTATAGAATCATAGGAGTCTTAAAAATGTGCAAAGAAGGAACTACAAAGTATAGTTTGATCTTTTATGTAATTTTTTAACTACTCAATATATAAGCATAATTTTTTATATGTAATTCTACGAGATTTATTTATTATAAAACAAATTCTAAAATTTATGAAACTTTAACCAAAACTAAAATAAATGATATTAAACATGAAGCTATTTGAACACATTGTGATTAGGCTTGCGCGGCAAATTGTGAGGTCAAAATTGAAAAAATGACCAAGAAAATGACTTTATATTGTACAAATATGTACAAACAAAGACTTATACCTAAATTCTCTGCTCAATTTTAATTAGAAATTATTTTTTAAAAAAAATTTAATCAAAATTTCAAAATTTTTAATATTTTTTTTAGAAAAAAGTTCTTAAAATAATTTCAAGTTTCATACATTTTAAAACTTGTTTTATAATAAATAAACTTTGTTGAATTACATATAAAAAAAATTATACTTATACATTGAGTAGTTCAAAAATGACATGAAAGATCAAACTATGTTTTGTAGTACCTTCTTTGCACATTTTTAAGACTCCTGTGACTCCTTAAATCCTTTGTGACCCGAATTAAGTTTTCATTTTAATTATTTGTCTTTTAACACTTAAATGATAGCTATTGCAGTCAGAATGTATGAGGGTAAAAAAATAGCTGGAATGCAAAATGTACTTTACTGTTTAAAATTTAATTTATTTTCTTTTATACTTATAATTTCTAAATTGCACCAAAATGGCATTTTGTTGAAATTATGTAATACCTTTTTGGTCGTTAATATGTCGAAACCACATCCTGCAATAAAAAAGCCCCACTACCATCTATTTTCCTTCGAAAGAACAATGGAAAGTAAACCAACTGTCCTTTAAGTGGTACTAATGAGTACCGTAGGGGCATCATGAGTTGGTGCAGGATAAGTTGAGAATGTGTGTGGATTCAGATCTAGACTTACCCTGACATAGTCGTAAACGCACTCACGTGCCGTCTCCAGATCCACATCAGTAACGGTAAGCTCGACCTGCGATCCTGGTGGGTAGGATATTTGCCAGTAACAAGTTGTCCTGTGAGGATAGCCATTGGGATAGTTGGGGGACTGGATGGTGCCTGAGTTCTTGTTCACGATCTCCCCTCCACAGCCTGGACGTATAAAAGAAAGATTATTTTTGATGGAGTTGAATTATCCTGGCACTAGTTCCCAAAAAAAACTATTTCTAATATGATGACCCACACGCAAAAAACTGTCTGGTACGTACAAACGAAAATTGAGTACTCTCAACCAAACTGTTCGGTTGCTATAGGACTGACAGGACTCTATTGCAAGAACCAAACACGTTTGGTTAGAAGCGTTCGGCTGGCGCAAATGACTAGTTCGGTTGAGAGAACTACACTGATACCGCGCAGTTTAGTTCTCACACAGAGTTTAGGTGTCTCAACCGAACTCATTGAGGCAGTCTGGTCCCGTTGACTAAACTCGTTCAATCGAACGAGTATAGTTATGGTAGCTAAACTGGTAGGTTTGAAAGAAACCACCAGTTTGGCTGTGCCAATTAAACACCCTTCAACCGAACTTGGTTGAGTTGCAGGACCAGAACAATTTTTTTGCGTGCACTGACCTTGTATCCTCCACTCGATCCTGAATCCTTCCCTGGAGACAGACCTGTCTGTGATGAGTCTCACGATGGCCACGTTGGAGGACGTCACCAGAGGCGGGGGCGGTTGGGTCAAGTCACCGCAGAACTTGCCCAGCTGGTTGTAGGACTCGGAACCACCTCTGCCTACGGTGTTCTCGGTCACGTCCAGTATCTGGTAAAGGAGACATGTTATTAATCCTCTAATGCATACTGTTACCGTTTGGTAACAAGTTACATAATCCATTTTATTCTATTAAATTAGAGCTCCTCCTAGACAAATCTGTGTTTTTTTCATCTATGTATTACATTTTTAAAGTTTTAGTTAATAATAATCCTCATAGATGACAGTAGTAAAAGTGTATTCAAAATTTAAGAGTGAGGTTATTAACTTTTGTGAAATTACGTTTTTGGCAGTATTCAAAGAATAATAATATTAGTACTAAATAATAATAAATTGTTTTGAAAAATCAAACAAAGTTAAAAAGGGTTATTTTGAAATAATTTTAGTAGTTTTCTAGTCATTATTATCAAAATTGGAGTTTTGCAGTTGGTTTTTGTCATATGGAAAAAATTTAAAAAATTGAAATTATTTAAATTCTAATGCAGTTAAATTTTTTTTAGTATTTTTCCCATAATGTGTGAGTATTAAAGATACATATATATATTTTTGGGATGAAAATAAAAATTCATGCATTAGAGGGTTAACTTCAATCGATGGCACACATGTTATTATTATGTGGTATGTAAGAAATACCTTGAGCGAACACCCTTTTGACTTGAGTTCTCAAAATCAAGTCTCGACATACTTAAGCAACCTCAAAGAGCACAGATTCATAGTAATCCGAGGGTCAAATATGGTAGCTATAGCCGCCTTGATGATGGTGCCTCAAAAAGAAATGGCTTTCAGTTCTTCGGTATGTCTGGTCTGCAAAAACTCTTTATCCGCCAATAAGGCAGACCCATTCAGATTTTTTTCAACGGACGATTCGAACAGGGTGGAGCTTGGTTTATTCAAGGGTAAAATTGGTTGTTTGATGTAGCAATGACGCACCATAGACATTGCCGCTCTATTTCATATGAATTATCAGCCGGGTAGTTTGTGTTGTAGAAGACAACGTTCAACTTAGTTGTGACGTTAGTGTTGGTAGTGGCCGTTTCAGTTGACAAAAACACCTTCTCAAAAACACCTAGTTTTAGTTTAGGAAGTATATTTGCTTAACTCACCTCTACGTAGTCTACCCTGCACGATTCCACCTCTTCCATATACAAGTGCGAGAAAGCGAGGGATATGTTGTTGCCGTTGGGCACCTCGACACGCCACGAGCAGTTGTGGTTGTGCGGGTACTCGTTGGGGAAGTTGGGGCTCTCGATGACACCACGGCGCTTGCCTTTGATCACGTTGTTGCACACTGTTGAGAGAGCAAACTAATTTAAAATTTGTCTGTGATTCATTATTTCGGTCGAAACGTAATGGTCGCTAAATACACTCTAAAAAATTAGTGCTCAAAAAACGACGAAATTTTCCTTAATTTTGACGATTCCGTTACTGGCAAATGCTCCGAGTTTTCGTTTCCTCAAAATGAGGAAATTTGAATCGTCATTTTTATGAGGATTTGAATGTCGTCTAATCTAAAGAAATATTTCGTTATTTTTGAGCATGTGAGTACAACAATGATATTCAGTTTCCTCAAAATCAAGATACAGAATCGTCAAATCACGATCGTAAAAGTGAGTATTCGCGTTTACTCAAAAGTCACGTGATGGTTTGACGAAACAATCCTCAAAATTAACGAAATGAGGCTTGAGGATTCATGAATCGTCAAAAATGAAAGTTATTTCTGAGAGTGTAGTAGCCCTATGTAACGGGTCTCAGTCACCCACACTCAAACAAAAGAATCCTCAAGGTAGAGATGAGTTACCTGGGCTTGCATACTATTATTAACGTTGTAATCTGGAACAGTGGTTGGAACATGGGTGGTTAAACAGCGCCACCTAGCTGTTGATGGTATATTAAGGTTGCGTATGTGGTAACTGCCGCACCACTCCCTCCTTGAAGCAACGTAAAGAACCGTACGCGGGTTGCTTCGCTTTGCGTTGTGCTGCGATTGAGTCGAGTGCCAGCGTTGGCCTTTGAGTTGAGTTGCGTGCAGCGTTGAGTGTATTAGCAGCAAGTGAGCAACCGTGGTTGAGCGCATTGTAGCAGTTATAAGGAGCTTTACTGTAACTCATACAGAATCACTAGCTGCAAGTTTTAAAAGTCTTTAATAATTTTTAAATATAGTTAACTCAGTGTATTGGAAAGTTTCAGGTGAGACGTAGTTTCTTCCAGCTTTTATTCCTGGGCTTCTTTCAGTTGGTGTCCTGCTCCATTGAGACATTGGTTCACCAATCGAGGATGAAGAAGTCACTTTATACAATTTATAAATCCGATGCTTTGGTATCGGTATTTTGGAGAGCTTTAACATTCTGTTTTATTAATAGAGAATTAGCATAATGAAAAATTGTAAAACGGGTTTTTAACAAAACGATTTCTTTCAACATCAGCCTACTTATGTGTACATTTGGAGTGAAGGTCGTGACCCATTAAAAACAAATGTCGATAAAATTTGCCACGCAAAATCAACTTTCTGCTAAAATTTATCCAAATGTACAAAACGTAAGACATTTAAAGATCTTAGTCCTTTAACAACTTTCGATAAATTAAGCTAACATGAAAACTGAATTTTTTAAAAAAACTTAAAGTTAATGTTTTATTGACAAGGATTTAAGTTGGCACCATAAAGATGATAAATTTCCAATGTGCACTCACGCGTCTGGTAGGCAAGGTGGAATCCTCCGGCCGCCTCGCTGAAATCCGATCTGAACCGAATCAGCATGGAGTTGCCGGTAGAGACGATGGCCCCGTAGTTCTGCTGGTTGTTGCACATTTTGGCCATGGAACGGGAACGCTCGTTGTCACCGTCGAAGATCTGAAGGAGTGGGTTAGGTTGAATTGAAGAGCTTTCACTCTTAAAACAAACGAGCTATTTTAACTCAGTCTGAGTTAATTTTCAAATCCTTTCCAGTGTCGAAAATGCACTTCTCCTATAGGAGAGGATTTCACTCTTTTGGTTTAAGAGTAGTTGAAAGACGTGCTAGGTGATATATTTGAAAAAATGTATTGTATATTTTTGCCAGCCTTTCTTCTTATATATTCAATTCCTATATATTCAATTCCCTATATATTCAATTTATTATAATTTACATATATAATACTTAAAAACTGCAACTATAAAGACGATTCTATTTTATGTGTCCTAAACAATATTGCGTATGTTTAGCCGATGCCCGAGGCTTGCCTCGTAGTACATCTCTACAGGGTGGCCCATAAAGTATCCTAAAAGTAAATGTTGTACCATTGATAAGAACTTTGGGTTATTTAGAACAGGTATTTGACGTAGTCGTGCTTAGTTTTGTTGTTTGACTAAAATAAAGTCGTACTACAGCGTATCTTAGCCAAAGAGTAGCGATTCGTGGACTTCGATTGGTTTAGTTTCGAGATATCTTCCGTTTATTGGACCTTACCGACCAGGCTATGCACCAGGCAGGAAAGCATCAATGTCGAAGGTAGACAATTTGAGCACCTTCGGGATTAAGAATGTAAATAGATGTGTTTAAATAAACCTGTCACTTTTGGTTAGGTTAGGTTTGAATTATCGTCACACTAGAGCTACATGTGTCACTTTTGACTATAGTTCTTAATTACTATTCCTGTCACCAATAACTCTCCTGTAACTCTATTAGCTACGATAATTCAACCAAACTAAACTTAACCTCGATTAAAGTAACTGTTTCTGTATAAATAACTGTATACCTAACTAACTGTTAGGCTACTTTTGGGCCACCATGTATAATACTTAAAAAATGCAACTATAAAGACGATTCTAACTTATGTGTTTAAAACAGTATCCCGTATGGTTAGCCAATTTCCGAGGCTTCTCTGGTAGTACATCTATAGAGATACTCACTTGGCAATCAACCAGACGAAAACAAGTTGCTTTATACTTACCTGAACGTAGTCGAACTGGCAGTCCCTGTGTTCTTCTATGTCGATATCAATTATCGACAGCGATATAACTGATCCAGCAGACACTTGAATGAGCCACTCGCATTCGGCATTCAGAGGATACACCTGGGGATAGTTAGGGGATACAATGGTTCCACTAACGGCCGTCAGTTTACCCCCACATCCTAGGTAGAGAAATATACAATACTCTATGATAAATATTGCATTGAAAGCAAAATTTTTCATGAATTATTACACTAGAAAACTTTCTAAAGCTTGTGAATTATGCTCTTTAGCAAGAATATTAAGAATTTAACGGAAAAAATGAGTTAAGTGAAATTATTTGTAAATTGAGCACACAATATTTAGGAATGAAGATGCTATTTTCTCATTTAAAAAATAAGTCTCCCCACGTTCATAAACTTTGAGACCACTTGCAAGAATTGTTTTTTAAAGGATCCAAGTTCAAACCAAAACCTTTAATTTCAATTGCACGAAGTTTTTTCCTGTTATTATATATAATAGCTTTACAAATAAAATAACATTGCCAATTGAATATTCCTTTGAGGATAGCCAAATAGCAATACATTTGCGGTGGAACGTTATAACACAAGGTGCTCCAAAAATGACCGGTCATTTTCAATTTGATTACCATTGAAAATCGAAACAACCATTCCTGAAGCTGTTAAATGGCGATATAAATATAATTTATGATTTTTAATGATAATTTTTTCAACGATATTGCATGAAGTGAGACATACATTAGGTCCCAAAATGTAATTTAAAATTGAACGCAAAAATAACAAAGCAATTACAATTTTAGAGCAATAATAGAACACCCAGAGACCCCTTTGTGAGTTTCGAAGTCGTTTTGTGAATAATGCTCTTGAACAGACATGTGTTCTTGGTTCCTGTTAATCTACAGGTAAGAGTTTAACATTTCTTTCAACAGCACCAAAAAGTTTGCAATTTGAAGATGATATTGTAGTTACACATCACATTCCAAAATTGACCCATCATTTTCAATGGAACTTCCCATTGAGGATATAACAATTATAATTACAAATTCTCTTAGAGTTACCTAAACAATACTTTAAAATCATATGAAAACACACAAATAAGGCTGAGGATATACAGCTGCCTCACCAGTGGACGCCGAATCGAAGTAAATCTCGAATCCTGGTGCAGACATGCTTCCATCGGTAATGAACTCTAGTCTCAGAATATGGCTGTGGGACAAGATAGGAGACATGATCCTCTCACCGCAAAACTTTCCAACCAGCGGAGAAGACTCGTATCCTCCGTTCCTGTAAAGAAAAAAGACGTTGAAAATCAGCAATTTAAAAGAAAGGAATCAAAATAAAACTTTTCAATTTCGAAGTCAAACAACACATCTGAACTTCCATATTTGCAATTCGTATTTTATTAACCTGTTTCCATTATAGAGGTAACCCTAGCGTGCTTTAATACGTTTTGACAACTTATTTCTAGCAAATTAACGTAAATGGCTCTTGCATACTACATAAGGTGCACTTTTTTAACAATACATTGTTATTTGAATATCTTATCTTCATTCGATCTGTCTGACCCACTAAGCAAACGGCCTTACCTTTAGATTGCTAAAACATTGAAGCAATTCCCGTAATTTTACAGTTTAAGCTCATATTGGCTACAGTAAAGATGGGCATGGGTTTTTTTTTGGAAGTGGAGTGACTGGAATCTCTGCTGACGTTTCCTGCCCGTTATTTTACTGGGATTTTTTTTAACAGCGTTGAAAGTCCAGTAGGCTATGGTTATACCTGATCGCCCTTGTATCATCAAAACAGATACAAATACAATTTGAAATTAAGAAAAAAAGTGGCGATGGATTTATCATGAATTGCGAAAAAAATGAACAATTCATGACAAGACAGGCTTTTGATTGGAATCCCCAGGAACACCGATAGAGGGGAATACCAAGAACCTCTTGGAAACGAACGATCGAAAAGGAACTGAATTACTTGGGGACAATATTATGGCGGATGGTTGGAGGGATGTTTGGGTTTAATAGCTTAAGGGCATCACAGCCATGCTGCGCCAAACACTAGGTTATTCGAAAATATTAAATATGGAACATGGTACAAAACATTTAAAATTGATTAAAAATATAAATCACACACTAGGTTTTTCAAATAAATTGTTAAAATTATGCCATAAAATTTACACACAACATTAAAAATCAGACATCTGAATCAAAGAATAAAAGCCAATATCTACTAAAAAAGAAAACAAGGCATGATATGGGGAAATATGGCGAGTGGCGAAACATCTGACCACTATCAGAGTGATATGGAAGAACCTGTCGGAGGCCCTATGCTCCAGGGATGGAGTGCAAGAGGGATAAAGCCTTGGTTTCCTCGGAGTCTGTCGCCAGAAAAATGCGACCGATTTTATACGTGGATGAAGTCACCCTACCGGCCACCGCTTCATCGGAATGTTACGTTGACACGAAACTGGAACCTAGCGAACTCACTCAACTAACTCTGTTGTTGTTTTGGTTTTCGTCTTTGCATGTCAAAAATGGAAAATTTGGGTTCTTCGTGATTTCTCACAAAATCAGTTAGCATTTCTTCCTCGGCAAGCGTAAAACAACTCTCGCCTTCCGTCATTTCCTCAAATTTTTAATTATTGGCAAGCACAACAGACAACAGCAAAAAACGTTGTAATCAGGATTTCCTCAACGCACTCAACAGCAACTCAATCTGGCGGTCATGTCGAGTTGTCCGGCAACGCTCCCGAGGAAACCACTCAAGCGTAATCAATGTCAGTAGTTTGTATGACGTCACTCACCGCACTTGTCCGACCGCTTAAATCTGTTGACGGGCACCGAGGAAACCGATGCTTAAGTAAAGTAAAAGTTATACCTGATCTCCAGGTAGTCGTATCTGCAGTTGGGGTGATTTTCCATGTGGAAGGCGGTGGCGTTGATGCGGATCTGGGTCTGGGGTCGGGCCTTCAGCACCCACACGCAGTGCGCATTGTGGGGGTAGCGGTCGGGATAGCCGGGCGACCGGACAACACCAGACTCGTGATAGAAAGTCCCACCGCAAGCTGAAAAAGAATAAAACATTGATAGTAAAGACAGATGAAGAGTACACGAGAATAACCGATTGATTTATTAGGCGGACGCCCGCAATTGTCTGCTTGGCGGCAGAAAACCAGTTTCTCTCTTTCTTCTTCGCTTGGTCCAAGCGTTGGGATCGCCAATCGCCTGAATCTTGGTAGCTAGGAACTACAGAGATAGTAAATAAAGTGGCATGGCATATCACGTGACCTACAACACTGACTTCATTGGGGCTCTTCTGGGAGCTCCTTGCGCGTCCCGTCGTTAGCATTGGAGGTCACGTGATCTGCCACTATTACTTTAACTATGATATCTATGGTAGAAACTGGTTTCCTTACACAAGTTTAGGCGATCCCTCGCTATCATCGCCAAAGTGGCCTGCTAAGGAAACTTCCCTGCCAAATCAATCGGTTTTTCCCTTGTACTCTTCAGATAGTAGTATTGGGATACGTTCCTGACTTGTTACGATACGTACTCATTCGTACGTTTCATCATGTGTATCTCAAAGAGAAAGGCTATTGGTAAAGGTAGTTTCAGCCTTTATTTACACGATTCATAAACTGATAGCATTAAGTTTGGCTTTTTTAATCTCAAAAGTGATAAGTTGTAAAATCACGTTATGGCCGGCTAACGATTTTTTACTAATAGATGAATTATCATCTGTTGGTGATTATTGAATAATCATAGCCCACTCAACTTAAAGGTTCAGAAGCTTTTTGTGACGTCCCACTATCGGCCTGGTTCTGATTGTGTTTTTTTTAAAGAAAAAATACGAAACTTATTCATGTACGGCCAACTATGTTTAAAAGGTTTCGTTCCTCGCTTTCTGAAAAGCTAGCAACTGGACGGATAGTGTGACGTCAGAGATACTTTTTATGTCAATTATTAGTTGAGTAACCTGAACTTAGATTAGTGGGTAAAACAAATGCCTGCTTACCTTCTGAAGCATCTAGGTACTCGTACTTGGCAGTGAATCCCTCTCTGGCCACGCTAGCGTCGGCCACAAATTTCACAATCAGCGAATTTCCCATGGATGTAAGGACGGGAGGAATCTGTTCGCCACAGAATCTGGAAGCATGACGGATATCCATAATCTTTAAGTACACTTTTAATGATTAAAACATCAACAATTTGTTGCAGAAGACTTCTGGTTTAGCACTTTCTTAGTATTAGTCCAGTAACCAGGTAGTCAAAAGGGGGTGTTTCCGGAAAAAAATACAGAAATTGTTTTCTCAACGGTTTTATATGTTTTCGAGGGTGCTGAATCCGAATATCAACTTTATTAACAAATTCGGGCATGGGAACATTAAAAAAATTGAAAAAAGTCCCGAAAATTTACCTCTTTTTTTTTGTTTCTTTCCTTCTAGCTGGAAAAGTATTAATTTCTCAACAAAAAAGTCAATACAAAAGTTAAAGTACTTTAAACAAGCTAAATAAAAGTCAATTACACTATTTATGTCAGATTAATAGTTTAGTTGCTACAGCGCGCTGAAAATGGGCAATTCCTCCTGAATGTGAAAAGTCCGAAGTTTTCACTTTCAGCACACACACGCAAAATAGTACTGTCGAAGTAGAGTTAGGGGTGGAACTAATTGAAACACAAACTAATATTGTTGCAAATGGTAGGAAACATGCTTCTAAGGAACATACGAAAAATCACAACCGAACTGTCGCTCAAAATACGTTTTTTAGCCGCAATCTTGAAATAACGTCTTTTTTTTTTTTTGAAGTTACAGTAAACCATAATAAGTCAAGTTTGGTATCACATTAAAGGAAATTTTACGCTGAAGAAGAATATACCATTGTTTTTAAAACCTTATTATTTACAAAGATGATTTTTGAAGGAAATGATGAGAAAATGGGCGAAAAATTTCCGGAAAACGGTCAAAAAATATTGAACAAACCCTCATGAAATGTACGAAAAGAATTTCGAAAGAATGGCTGAAAGTCAACATGGAACCTGGTTTTAAATCATTTGAAATGCAGTGAAATAACTTATGCAATGAGTTTTTTTGACCAGTGTTTTCCGTTAATCTTACCCATGCAATTATGGTGAAAGATTTTGTATATCTAAACAAGGTAATGCGAACAATGTGCTCCATATATGTTATGTTTGGTTTTTCATACCCATCAAATACTATTATAACTTTTCCCATAAATTCTGTTGACATTGTACAAGTACTTCCATGTGACATCCCCAAATGTTGTACACGTATTCCAGAGAAATTAATGCACCGTTATCAAGCGCGTAGGAAATACTTTGCTGGGCACAAAGAGTATTGAATTTTATTGTTATTAATGGAATATGATGAGTTAGCAATATATTTGTCCATTTTATTCATTCGTCGATTCCTATGGTCAATAAATGAAGTTGGTAACGTTTAGATAGCTCGTAATTGAATTTTTCGTACTGTCCTTTATTATCCAAGCAGATGTAACATGTAAGGTCGCATCCTGTATGTTAAAATACTTGAATTTATTCGAGAAGTTTATCAGAAAGGACTAGTTATTACTACTATTTTTTCCATAGTTTTATCGTAGCTGCTTAGTACTTTTTCTATTAAGTTCCATCTCTAAAAGGTATGGTAGACTAGTTTATTTTAAATATCGCTTTAAATCATGTCACGTTCGCCTTGTCTGCATTATATATTATTCCATTAACGAACTTGAAAAATCAGTGGATGGATTGCCCCCACACACACATTGCGGTCTATAAAAAATGTATTACCTTGTTAAGATCTACAAAATCTTTCGTCCTTCTTGCTTGAGTTAGATTAACGAAAACACTGGTTAGCAAACTCATTGCATAAGTTATTTCACTGCATTTCGAATGATTTAAAACCAGGTTCTATGTTGACTTCGTCATTCGTTCTTAATTCTTTTGATACATTTTATGAGGGTTTGTTCAATATTGCTTATTATTTTTTTGGGGGGACTCCATGTTTGTTATTCACTGAAGCATGGCTCTGGGTCGCAAACTTTTGTTGGATATCTCAATAATGACAAGGAGTGCCGTGGCGTGCAGTGAAATTTTTCGGCCGTTTTCTCATCGTTTCCTTCGAAAATCATCATTGCAAATATTTAAGTTTTAAAACTAAGTGTATATTCTTTGTCAGCATAAAATTCCCGTTAATTTGATACAAAACTTGACTTATTATGGTTTATTGTAATTTTTTTTTTTTAAATTGATGTTTTTTTCAAAATTGCGGCTAAAAAACTTATTTGTGGTAACTTATTGTGTGTAACGGGTTGTGATTTTTAGTATGTTCATTAGGAGCGTGTTTCCTACCATTTGCAACAAGATTAGTTTGTGTTCCAATTAATTCTACCCCTAACTATATTTCGACAGTACTATTTTGCGTGTGTGTGCTGAAAGTGAAAATTTCGGACTTTTCACATTAAGGAAGAATTTGCCCGATTTTCAGCGCGCTGTAGCAGCTAAACTACTAATCTGACATAAATAGTATAATTGACTTTTATTTAGCTTGTTTAAAGTACTTTAACTCTTGTATTGACTTTTTTGTTGAGAAGTTAATACTTTTCCTGCTAGAAGGAAAAAACCAAAAAAAGGGGTAAAATTTCGGTTTTTTTTACCATTTTTTTTATGTTCCCATGCCCGAATTTGTTAACAAAGTTGATATTCGGATTCAGCACCCTCGAAAACATATAAAACAGTTGAGAAAACAATTTCTGTATTTTTTTCCTGAAAAAACTACCTGGTTACTGGACTATATCCCATTTGAAATACAATTTTCTGTAACACAGATGACTAAACCTGCAGTGGGAAGGCAAACTTCTGTATTGAGACCAATGACTTGGACCAGAGTTGCATGCACGGAATAGCTAACCTAGTACACAAGAAGTAGCATAGTACTATAGAAAGTAGTATATAGAAAGCCTGATTATTTCAGAGCAAAAATGGTCGAATTCTTTGCTATGGTCCCTACAGGTTACCTGCCCCCGGCAGAAAAGACAAAACTAATTATTTTTCAAGTCACGATGTGCGCTCTAACACAAATAACGTCCACGGTAGATGGCGCTTTTTAAGCCGATATTTAACTAAAACGCAATGCTAACAATTCGCCTGCGAGTATTCGGAGTTGGGCAGATTTTGTGCGTTTTCTAATTGAACTGAAACAAATCCTTCGAGATAGAATGTCTTTAAAGGACCGAGAGCGCAAATATCGTTAAAGGACCGAGAACGCAAATATCGATCAAGGACTGTAAACGCAATTTCATTGGTTTGAATGAGGGTTCCGGTCTGAGAGCAGAGGGAGATTCAACCACGATTTGCTCAAATCAGTCAAAGCATGTAATTATATTGTAAACCTTGTCGATTCGAAACTCATTACAACCAAACATAATTAGTTTTTTTACGAACATAATGACTTATTCGAAAACACAATTTGCACTTCGAAAGAACCGAGCTTGCAAATATCGTTAAAGGACTGAAAACGAAAAGATCGTTAGGGGACTGACATCAACACCAATTCTGATTATTCTTGTTCAGATAATTGAATTCAGGGTGGTGGTTTATTCACCTTCCGATTGATGTCCCATCCTCTTCCTCCACCGATACATAGTCGAACTTGCAGTCCTTCTCCGGTTCCAGATGGAATGCAGTGAAGGTCAACTTTACCAGCGAGCCAGCGGGGGCCTTCAAAAACCAGGAGCACACCGCCGAATGCGGGTATCGGTCTGGGTGCAGAGGGGATGAGATACGACCACGAGGCTCCTTCAGTACGCCACCACAACCTGAAAATGTAAGAAATTAGATATAAAAACAGGCCTGGACATTCTGATGAGTAACATGAAAACGTTACATAAAAGGGGTGAAGCCTTGGTTTCCTCGGAGTCAGTCGCCAGAAAAATGCTCCCGCTATTATACGTATGTATGACGTCACCCTAGCTGCCACCGCTTCATCGGAACGTTACGTTGACACGCAACTGGAAACCTAGCGAACTCACTCAACCAACTCTGTTGTTGTTTTGGTTTCAGTCTTTGCATGTCAAAAATGGAAAATTTAGATTCTTCGTGATTTTTCACAAAATCAATTAGCATTTCTCAATCGGCAAGCGTAAATAAACTCAAGCCTTCCATTATTTCCTCAAATTTTGAATTTTTGGAAAGCACACCGCACAACAGACAACAGCAAAAAACGTTGTCACAACAGACAACAGCAAAAAACGTTGTCATCAGTGTTTCCCCAACGCACTCAACAGCAACTCAATCTGGCGTTCGTGTTGAGTTGTCCGGCAACGCTCCCGAGGAAACCACTCTAGCGTAATCAATGTCAGTAGTTTGTATGACGTCACACACCGCACTTGTCCGACCCCTTAAATCTGTTGATGGACTCCGAGGAAACCGAGGCTTAAGCCATACATAGAGAGGAAGAGTGAAAGTTACTAGTATAGCCCATTGCACCATTATACTCTAGATATGACAAGAAAAATGTGAATGGTATATTTCATCATCATAGTTGGCCCGACAGCATGTTGTGGGATTTCTTCTTAAGAAGTTTTTACCATCCTGCTCTGTTTTGTGCTTTGGACCTGCAGTTTCTAATCTTCATGAGACCAAAGTCCGACTCCAAGCATTAGGTCCACCGTCGTTTTGGTCTGCCCCCCTGGTCGTTGTATGAGAAAGGACTGCATTAAGAATTTTGAAAGCTGTCCGACCTGCGTCCTTTCGCAATAGATGTCCAGCCCATCTCATTCTATTCAGCCTGATAAATTTGATGACGTGACGCCTGAATGTGAATGGTATATTTACTTGACAAATAAACCAAGGAAATGTAACGAAAGTATACGGCAGTGTGGACTTTCCACCCGTGTCAGATGCACAGATAGAAAATTATTGCTATACAGTGTTTCATGTCAGTTTTGCATGCCACGTCTAATCTGAGTAACTGATAATAACAAAACTTAAGGTCCCGACGCAGAATGCGATGGCAACCCTAAAATTGTGTCGGTGTCTACTCAAGTGTGGGCTCTCTAAGGGCTAACTTTTTTTTAATTTGACAGTTAGTGGCATCGGGACATTTAATGGGCACTCCCTCTAGACGGGGTATTATTTGCGTATTTTTTGGCTGCACAAACCGTTTATATGTCGGCAGTTACATTACCGGGGCCCAGCAGGTTCGCATGAAGGACCTTACCCTCAGGAATAAAAATTATTTATATGTAATTCATTACATTTTTTTTATATTACCGAAAACTGGTAGAAAAAAATTATTAGGAAACTTACCAACTTCAACAGCCTCGTATTCAGCATAGAAACCGAGATTCTGTACACTGCCGTCGGTTTCAAACTTCAACCAGAGATAATTGTACGTAGAAATTATGCTTCCGATAGCATTAGTGCCGCAAAATCTGCCAATCTCAGGGCTCTCTTCAGAATCTCCATCTCGAACCTAAAATGCATTGGTTTTGTTAAAAGAGTTCTTTTACGAAAAAAATACATAAGGATATCGCTGCTACTATAATAAATAGCTTTTAATGTAAATCCATTGACTGACAGACGTAGTATGAAAGCATCAGATACTGATACTTACTTTCCTTAGAGAAATAACAAAAGCTTATCTATCTCAAAATTTAATTTTAATAGATACTGTCATCTTCAAACATATGTAGCAGTAAGGCCTACCAATATCCATGAATGTTACATGTACATAGTTGAAGAAACAGTCTGGATGATCTCTCTACATGTTGTAGAAAGAGTCTGACAGACACGCTATAAAAATAGATACTGTTTATTAACCTCAAGGCGCGTTTACACCAAAATTGACAAACCGTTTGCTTGTGGAAAACTAAAAGTTGCTCGTTCCAAATTAGAGAAGCAGGTGGAAGATTTATAGTAAAAAAACTAAAAGTTGGTCTTTTCAGATTTAGAGTACAAAAAGTCCTTGAAAATATTGAGCTAGGGATATAATACAACGGAAGTAACATGGGTTGTTGTTGTTGTTGTTTTTTTGAAAAAACAACAATTTGTGTAAAACTTAATGGTAACTTATGTAAAACTTAATGGAAGACTTTGATGTAAAAACGCATTCTCTTTGTGAAACATCAAAACGGTTCTTGAAGATGTTGCATGGACAAGCATAAGGCAGTAACTGATGTCAGTAACCCTGTAGTAAGTTACCTGGAGGTAGTCGAAGCGACAGTCGGTGTGTTCCTCTATCTGCATATTGTGGAACGTTAGGTTGACGAGGTATCCCTGCTCCAGTCGAATGTCGTAGATGCACTGGGCGCTTGCCGGGTAGTTGTCCGGATAGTAAGGACTGCTGATGACTCCATGAGGCTCGTTGAACACGCCGCCGCAGACTGCATTGAAGTATACAGGATTTAATATTCGTAAAATCTTAAAACAAACGAGCGATTTTAACTCAGTCTGGGATAATTTTCACTTCTTCCTCCAACAATCTAAACAAACGAAGGACATTGTAAAGCGATTGGGAGCGATTTAGGGCGATTTCGAGCGACTTAGGAGTTAACTTCACTCCTTCCCAGTGTCGAAAATGCTATTCCCCATATAGGAGTGGATTTCAATCTTTCGTTTTAAGAGTGTATATTTTACAGGTCACGTTTAAAAAACGAATTTTGTTTATTAGAACTAAAATGAGTTGTCTGACAATATTTGAAGGGGGAAAGGAAAAGCAGCTTTTGATGAAGAAGCTTCGAAGGAAGTTAAAACAAACTTTGTTTTGTAAACCCACGTAGTAGTCATTGGGGATATATATTATTCGGAAATATTTTTCAATCGTTTTAAATATGCTTTAAATGTTCCTCAGTTAAGTGTCTACTTTTCTGTTTTCAGAGTATTGCATAATTTGACATGTGTTAGAAATATCCTTGTTCATGATAAAAAGAGGCTAATCATTGTAGTAATAAGGCTGTCCGTTTGTTGTAGAGAACCTTAGAAACAAATCAATGGATAGAGCCGAATTCAAAAGGATAAGGTTGCGTTCATTTGCCAATACGATTCATATTTGCTTGATACCCAACCAAAGTATGATAGCGTTCATTAAAGTTCTTTTAAACATTTTTCAGACGTTTTTCTTTAAATATTTTTAGAAATATAAAGTTCAATAATTCACTAAACATATAACTTTAGAGGTTTACATTGTAAATTAAATTTGAATTTTTTTAATAAATTGAAAAATTTCCGGCACTTTTACAAATTTGCTGCTCTAGGCTGTAGCGTATATATAAATACGATCGCTGGGTTATCCTTAAATTACATTCTCATTCTTTTGTGACTGTATCCTTAGAACCTAAAAGTTGTAATTTTCAACATGCATTTTGAATATTAAATTTTTTACACCTCTGAGCAGTTTGACTGGCTTACAAACAAGTAGAAGCAGATAAGTTGAGTGTGAGCCAACTCAAAACCCTATTTAATATAATATACACTCTTAAAACAAACGAGCGATTTTAACTCAGTCTGATTAATTTTCACTCCTCCAATCTGGAAAATGCACTTCTCCTTTTAGAGTGTATCCTTTGTGTGTTAAACCTCCGACAGGATCACTCCAAACGAGTGATTTTAACTCAGTCTGAGATAATATTCATTCCTTTCCAGTGTCGAAAATGCACTTCTCCAACTGGAGTGGATTTCACTCTTTTGTTTTAAGAGTGTAATAAAATAATATTTAACCCTATTTAACTCTTTCAGTTCCAGTGATGCCATTTGGCATCATCACTTTAAATATTTTTTTTCTAAATGTTTATGTCCCGTTATGACATCCAAACACACATAATTCGATTCTTCACACTCTGTTCTATTAGACAATATTTTACATTAATTTCAATAGAAATCAGAACTACTATTTTTTTTTTTTTTTTTTTTTTTTTTTTGAGAAAATAGCTAACAAGCGATTCACCTGATTTTTGAAAAGTTTACTTCAGTTCCTCATATTTAAAACACAATTTGAACTATTTCGGTTTAAATAATTATTAAATTTTTAATATATGGTCAGATACCTTAAAATATAAAACTCAAAGAGTTTTTAGGTAAATATATATTTTTATTTTGTTGTTTTCCACAGTTGAAAAATTTTGGCATTATTTCAAAAACCATATAAAAAATTAAAATGAAATTTTTTTTCTTATGGAAATCTTATTTTTGACCTAAAATAAGCTTATTTTATGAATATCAGTTGTTTCTGTAGTGTAGTAAATTTTTGGGACTGAAAGGGTTAAGAAAAATATAGTTATTAAAATTGGGATTCTTATTGTCTCACTTGTCTTATATTCCGCCTTGAATCCGCTGTGTACCAAAGAGTTGTCCGACCTGAACCTAATGTAGATTTGGTGACTGTTAGAAAAGAGCTCTGGAGGAATTTCGTTGCCACAGAAGCGACCTAGTAGAGGAGCACTGTCGTCTTCACCTTCATACACCTAGAAGCAGACAGTTACATTTTATACTAGCTGTATGGTCCCACCTTACTGGGGACCCGTTAACTTCGCATTGCTTCCTTTTAGAGGCATGCTTACTTGTGAAAATGCACTCAAAATCAAAACAAAATTAAATTCGTGCTGGCGCATGCGCACTTAAAAAAGCAAACACTAATAGAGGATGAAGCAACCTTAGGGCGAGCGCATATCTCAACCAAACTCAATCAATCAAACTAATAGAGGATGGCGCCAAGCCCCCTTTTCGGCCCGGTCCATGTATTTTCAAGCCCTGTTGTGGTCTCGCAATCCCATGAGGATGACGTTTTTTTAAACTAATTATATTAATTAAAAATCACAATCAAATATGAAAAACCAAGCCTCAGGTGCACACGTAGGTATTAAAAGGAATCTATATTAAAAATTTCGAATTTTTTAGAGCAGTCTAAGTAGGTATTTTACGATCCACAGACAGACAGACTCTTTCTTTTATTATTATAGATACCTAAAGTGTTTTTGTTGGAAAGACAATTGTTTAAATAATTGATGAGCAAAATATTTTTTTACCATCCAAGATGAACTCTCATAATAACGATTGTCCTATATGCAGTTTTATATGCAGATTATGAAAGCATGCATTATGCAGTTTTTAAAAGTTTCTTAATGAATATTTCCATTATTTTTCTTTATAAAAGCATTTGAAAAAGTATGTATCGATGTAACTACATTAAATTTTTAATAATATAACGTTATTAGTGATAAAAGTTTAAATAACGCTTTTCCTTTCTAATTTTACACATAGATGAAGATCTATATCTGCCGCGGGCAGGTAAACGGCAGTAAAAACAAAGATGTGTGAATTTAACTATTTTATTCCTTAAATAATCAGTTAGGGTAAGGTGGGGTAAGTGGGCCATTGGGGCAAGTGGGCCACCCCCCTGGCATTTCCCGAATTACGGACGTAAAAAAAAATCTCTTGCACTATTTTTACGTATTTACCCCAATAGATGCAGGAAACATTATGGCATCATTTTCACTTAAGTATGTAACAAGGTACAATCCTTTTTGTTAAATTTTTTAAAATTGCATCTTTTCGTAATTCACGCCATCATACTATTTTTAAATTTATTTCCAAACGGTTCATGATACAAAACAAAATGTTATATATTTTGAAAGTGTATAAAACATAGTATCTTTTTGTAGTGTCATGCACTTGCGATGTTGATAAAGTTAAAAGAAAATTGGGGTGGCCCAGTTGCCCTGCGTTTGGGGTAAGTGGGCCACCACAATGGCGGGGTAAGTGGGCCACCCCTGACCCACTAGCCCCAACTCTTTAATATACTTAAAAAAAGTCATATTTACTGATTCATAGGGTTAGTCATATACACTATTCATAGTTCTATTCATTGACATAGGCCAGTTTAAAATCTGTAGCCCTAACATTTTTTTTTACACTACATGCAAAAATGACAAGATGAAAAATAACGTATTTTTTCTTGTAGTAAGCTTGCAAGCCAGAAAAAGTTGCTATGGGTGAACTATTGAAGATACATCATTACTTTTTTTGTTCAAACACTCAAAAAATCATGTAGATTATTCCACTTGCCCAGCCTTATCTCTACCAGTTATGTGTAAAAATATATTAGGGGGGTGGCCCACTTACCCCACCTTGCGGGGCAAGTGGGCCACTCGGATGACCAAAATGAAAAACATATTTTTTATATTTATTTTTTGCCAATTTGTGTTAAGGTTGTCATGGGTACAGTAATAACATATGAGAGAATGGACCACAAAAAAAAATAAGTTGTTAGGCCGATTATATCCAGTGGTATGAGGGTCTAAAGTTGAATTATGCCAAAAAGGTGGCCCACTTACCCCACCTTACCCTATAGTTTTCTTGGATGCTAGGGTTATTGAGTACTGACAAAAACGGTCCAAGTCATTAGTCGAAGATACTGCAGTTTGCCTGCACACGGTTGCTACGATACCAGAATCTAATTGGGTGTTTTTCTAGACACAAGTGATATTTTTAAAATACAAATTTAGGAGAGAGGTCTGGATTTAACATAATTGTGTTAGCATAATACTTTAAAGCATATACTAAAGTATATTAGGTGAAAACTTCAATAACCATAAAGCAGTACGTCTTATGTAATTGCAAAAAATATGCTAGTTCCTAAGCTTTATACTCAATTTTGTTTCCTACTGTATCTGGTTTGGGCAGGAAAACTGCAGTTAGCCACAACGATGAGAACAAAACACATAAACACATTCGAAAACACACAACTACAATTTACGCCAAAAATAAATAGTTTGGTTTGGTTTGAATTATCGTCGCACTAGAGCTACACAAGGGCTATTGGCGACGGGCGTCGTATTTTAGAACCACAGTCAGGTGACGAGCCACACATGAATACCAAAAATAAATGTAGCTTGGCAACCATACTTTATGATCATTTTACCTCAACGTTGTCAAAGGCACAATTGGTATGGCTCTCCAGCTGAAACTCCTTGAAAGTCAATAGAATTCTGTTGTCTGGATGGATGCGAACCAACCATTCACAGTTCAGGTTGTTCTCATACACATCTGGGAAGTTGGGAGACTTTATTGTGCCTTTTGGATTGGTCATGATGCCGCCACATCCTTGGACAGCTGAAATAAACATCATTGTAAGTTTTCTAATCTAATTAAGGTAGGCGAATACACAAAATTCTAAAATTTTTACTATTACTTTAATCTTTTCCAAATTTGGCATAGTGATTTCAAATATAATGAACAATGCTTTTTGGGCAATTTTTTTTATTTAAATATAATTTATTTATTTTAAACGGTGTTTTTCAACTAAAAAAAGGGGTTTACGCTAACACTTTTAGCATAAAAAGTTTTACATTAATTTACCTGAAATTTTTTACAGATGCTATTTCAATATGTATCTGTGCCATGAACTTCTAACATGTGGTGTAGGTTAGGTTTTGAATTATCGTCGCACTAGAGCTACACGAGGGCTATTGGCGACGGGCGTCGTATTTTAGAACCACAGTCAGATGACGAGCCAACACCTGAATAGGCACCCAACGCAACCGTTAAGGGCGACATCGTACGCAGCGTTAGGACTTTGAAGTATATTTTACGTGCACTCCCTTACACGGGGTATTATTCGTCGGACATTTTTGGCTGCACGGGCCGTTTATAGGTCGGCAGCTATTTTGGCGATGCCCGGACCCGAACCTGGGACCTTCCGCATGCTAAGCGAGTGCTTAACCGACTGGGCTCCCCAGCCCCCTAACATGTGGTGTAAATATACAAGTTTTTTTTTTTAATGTCCAAGTGTAAGTAAATCGGAAAAAATAATTTTTTTGTGGTTAATTTATAACATTTTTCTTAACTTTCTTTCTTGTAATTTGTATGTAACTCTAGAGGGTCATTGCATGCATCATTTCAAAACAAAGAATTTAACACATAATAAATGTTCATAGGATGAAAATTCAATGTGGTAGACTTGTTGGCGTAAACCTCTTTTTTTAGTAGAAAAACACCGTTTAAAATAAATAAATTATATTTAAATAAAAACAAAAGCCTAAATAGTATTATTCATTATATTTGAAATCACTATGCCAAATTTGGAAAAGATTAAAGCAATAGTAAAAATTTTAGATTTTTGGAAAATTTTGGGTATTCGCCTACCTTAATTCACGTACTTCTACTTTGTTAGGTCCCCTGCTCCACAAGCGGGCGCCTTGTCCATGTGCATACACGTGAATTAATATTTTCGACGTTTTGGAATTTCATCTTGGGATTTTAATAAAAAATGACGGCCTTATGTTCAAAGTTGCGTTCGTCATTATTCCAAGCTTTAAACTAAAGGCAGCGACGGACAATCACGTTATTTTTAGCATGAATTCAGCGTTGCATTTTTTTTAAATAAACTTATTTGAACTCGGGATTGTTTAATCAATGACTAACCACAAAAACTTTTGACTGATAAGTAAGATATTTCAATAACAATCTGGTAGTAAGGTTGCATGCTTGACCAAAGTTGCTCCATCTGTGGATTGCGGTATTTAAGAAACATTGAAGAATTTGAAAACGCAATGTACTAACAGCAAAATAACATTGAGAATCAAATTAACCTTTTACTCCTCGATCGAAAGATTCGATTATGTTTTGTTTACATTCTTAATTTCCTGACTACTAACATGGCATGTAAGAGAAGAGAATTTTTCTTAACAAAAACAGGAATTTAATATCTGCAGTTTGCCCTATTACACACAAAATTATATTTAAAAAAACTGTTTATTCTCTGCCATCCAAACCTCTGATTTATCTGAAGAGTAATGTACTAAAAATGCTCCCAAATGAGTTTGACATTAAATCTGACATAGACCTAATGGGATCACTTTGATCGAGGTTATAAAGAAAGCCGATGAAACCGTAGCAAAAACTATGACAAGTCGGCCAACTAGTGTTGAAGCTATGGTTGAGTTGAGGGTTGGGTTGAAGAATTTGGGGATGTGCTTCCTTACTTGACTGTGAAGAGTATGTGATGTGGAATCCGGTGTCCTGTACGCCGATGTCCGAGTGGAAAACAAGCATGGCCAAGTGGCCGGATGTGGTGAGGGGTGGAGGGGTGACCGTGGTGCAGTAGGTGCCGATCAGGGCATCTCTTTCACTGGCGCCGTCGTAGATCTAGAACGACCAACAAAATGATTAGATATAAAATCCAGTTTTGCTAGTATATGAAATAGATGAGTAGATCGCCACTCGCACAGTGACATCACAGCTACATCAAATGCTGTCTTAAGCCTCACAAACAATGCTTCATATAATTTTTCTTAACTAGAACGCACATGCCTACAGTAACGTCAAATTTAGTTCAAGCATTGTCTTCTATCACACAAACAAATGCTTCTCCTCGTTTGAACCATCGCGTGATAAAGTAAAAGCTTTTCTACTTTTTTACATGAAGAGTACATGGGAAGAACCGATTGATTTCGTACAAGGCTCTCCTTAATAGCCTCTTTGGAGATGATAGCGAGAAATCGCCTAAACTGGTGTAAAGAAGCCAGTTACTCGCTTTGTTTAACTTTCGCGGCAACCCTAATTCACGCCAGAGTTGAGTGGGACGAGTCACACGTTTGTACCGCAAATGAAGAACCATAAGAAAAACCGGTTTCCTGTCGCCAATATCCACCAAGCAGAGACAATTACGGAAAGACTCTAAAGAAATCAATCGGTTCTTCCCGTGTACTCTTCATATGTCCGAGTCACTGGATTATTAAACTTTCAGCACCACATGCGGAAGAAAGGCAAGTCAAATCGTAAAGGGACTCATAAGTTTTTTTTATAATTATCTAAAAATTATAGCAAATTCTTTTTATAACAACTTTATAATAAAGACACGAGACTTGAATGTGATCGAAACGACCAAGAAATTCTTCCCTATCTTTCCCATAATCTTTCCTTGACAATCTTAAACGCAAATCACACAGCTCCTACGTTTGCAGTCACTCTTATGAGTACAAAACAATGAAAAGAATACCATGGAAAAAAAGAACTGACGAACAGCTAACTCCATATATCTTTATTTCTAACAAATGCTACAACAACCATACAAACTTATTCCAAAATAAAAATAGAAAAAAAAACGGAAAGTGATAGAAATTCTTCAGGCGCCCTGTACTCATTTTAACTGGTAGTGACTGCACAACTTTTGGATCAACGATTAAAAGGTACTAAATTGAGTCTTTTTGGGTGCGGGAGGTTTGTATTGAATGCCTACTTGAATAGCAAATTCTTAATAACTCTTTCAATTCCTCGAATATAAAAATGGACAACTGCAACGGCGAGCCTACTGTGACATCACAGCTACGTTAAACGTCGCATTCTACCCCACAAGCAATCCATGCTCCTAATCGTTCAAATTGTCCATTATTTGAAATTATTTTAATGCACACACAATTGTCCCTTGTTGATATAAGTCTCTAATTAATCATGCCGTGGAATACATTATATACGGAGGACATACTTAGAAGATATTTTCTTCCAAAAAAATGGCTATTAGCGGGTTAAATTTCATAAAGGTTAGGTTTGAATTATCGTCGCACTAGAGCTACACGAAGGCTATTGGCGACGGGCGTCGTATTTTAGAACCACAGTCAGGTGACGAGCCAATACCTGAATAGGCACCCAACGCAACCGTTAAGGGCGACATCGTACGCAGCGTTAGGACTTTGAAGGATATTTAACGTGCACTCCCTTACACGGGGTATTATACGTCGGACATTTTTGGCTGCACGGGCCGTTTATAGGTCGGCAGCTATTTTGGCGATGCCCGGACCCGAACCTGGGACCTTCCGCATGCTAAGCGAGTGCTTAACCGACTGAGCTCCCCAGCCCTTCATTGAGTCTGTGTGAGGGAGGTTTGGATTGAATACCTACTTGAATAGCAAGTTCTTAATAACTTTTTCAACTCCTCGAATACACAAATGGACAACTGCTGCAAAGGCCATGCCTACTGTGACACCACAACTATGTTAAACATCGTATTCTACCCCACAAACAATCCATGCTCTTCGTTCAAATTGTCCATTATTTGAAATTATTTTAGCGTACACTCGATTGCCCCTTGTTGTTAAAAGTCTATAAATAATCATGCCGTAGAATACATTATATACGGAGGACATACTTAGAAGATATTTTCTTCCAAAAATGGCTATTAACGGATCAAATTTTATAAAGAGGAAAATAATTTCACCTTAAGGTAATCATATGAGCAGTTGGGATGGGTTTCCAACTTGAGGGTGGCGAAGTGGAATTGTATCCTCTTGCCGAAGGGCACCCTTACGAGCCACACACAGGTTCGGTTTTGAGGGTACATCCCAGGGTAACCAGGAGAGTTGACTGCGCCATAGTCAGACACATTCAGAACTCCACCGCACCCTAAAAAAATATTTTTCATATGAATTTTTATGTTGTTGTAATAAGTGATGGTAAGTAAGAAGTTTGATTACAAATATGAACAGTTATGTTAGTGGTTAACCCTTTCAGTACCAGTGATGCCATTTGGCATCGTCAGACTTGATTATAATTTTTTGAAAATGATAAGGCTAACATATACATTGGGATTGATAAAAAATATTTTCGAATAGAAAAGTTTGAAAAATCGAATGATATGCTTTTTGATATCATAAATGGCTATAAACGATCAGAACGAAAAAATTCTAAAATGATGCCAAATTGTCATTGCGACTGAAAGGGTTTGTTAAGTCAAAGCACCGATAATAAGCCAGTAGGATTTCCCCTGAATTGGCTTCTTTAAGTTGGTGTATTTTCCGGCTTTCAATCCTGCATTGCTTCAAACGCTACTCATATTTTTTCTCAGTTCGCACCGTGACATTGACCAACCTCAAATCTCTGAAGTGATGCGGCGATACACTCTTAAAACGAACGAGCGATTTTAACTCATTCTGAGTTAATTTCACTCCTCCAGTCTAGAAAATGCACTTCTAGAGGAGTGGATCCTTTGTGTGTTAAACTCCCGACAGGATCACTCCAAACAAGTGATTTTAACTCGGTCTGAGTTAATATTCACTCCTTTCCAATGTCGAAAATGCACTTCTCCTACTGAAGTGGATTTCACTCTTTTGTTTTAAGAGTGTAAGAGCCACCCTCAACATTGATGCCAAAGAGTTCATTGCTACCTTCCCAGAATTGACTTGCCGCCCCCTGATGTATTGATTTGGTAAGGGAACTAAGAAGAGATATGGTGACCACGAAGCACTTTAAAGTGTGAACCAGTCACTATTACGTCACTTAAGTTCCCACATGTGCTATCTAATTGTAGTGAAATGATCAGATTTAGTGTACGGTAACCCTTGGTGCAATTTTTTCGGATTTTAAGATAAATAATTTTGCGTGGCAACCGTCTGACTGATTATTCGAATTCTTTGACTTCGCAACGATGACGTTTTCCGAACAGCCAGTGTTTAATGAACAAATACGTTTTTCGGCTCCCCCACGTGTACTAATGCGACGATAATTCAACCCAATCCTTACCTATACTATCATTTCGGTTGGGTTTTAGGCCGACTTTTGGCGCGCTTTTGGAAAGTTTGCCAAAGGTTACCGTTCAGTAAATTTCTACAGTTAGATAGCACATGTGGGAACTTAGTGACGATTAGCTAACTCGGGGCCATTCAGCCAGCGTGCTCGAACTCGCAAACTTAGAGATGTCAGTCCAGCCAGCCTCTACCAACCAGGCTATACCGACCACGGCTACACACCAATCGAGTCCCGAAATACTTTTTTTTAATTCGGAATACATGTTGCCCCGCAAGATTGGAAACATGCCCATTCAGTGATTGAAACTGGTTAATTTCAATATTTACTTTTTTTACAATGGGCGTTCTGGAATAGTTTCCTTACGCTTGGGCAGCCAGATGTACTGCATAGTTTCTTATTCAACTATCTAGTTATAAAATTTTTGCAAATGGTCTCCGTTTTATTATAGTTTTTTTTAAAATAGTAACAACTAACAATGTAAATATATGAACTATATATAAAAATTTAATAATGATTTCATACTCTAAAAGTTATTCACTGAAACATTGTGACTTCCATTGGACATTATCTTACTTTTTATAGATTCGCTGTAAACACTACTTCAACTATACGACAATATTTAATTGTCATAAGCATTCTCCAAATCAGATTTTTCACTCACTCGGATTCACAGCAGTCCACTTGAGCGAGAATCCGGTCGCCGATCCACGATCGTCAGACCTGAACCACATCCAGACCTTGTCGTGCGTGCTGGTAATGTTCTTCTGGTACAGCTGATCGCTGCAGTACCGGCCCAGCACCCGCGAAGCTGCATTCGGGCCGTCGTTCAGCTGCAGGAAATCTGCACTACAGTCCCTACTCGGCTGCAGTACGAAGTGGTCAAATACGAGTTCTATAACCTGTGGAAGTAAACGTGTGTTAAAATTTAGGAACGGCAGTGTCTGGTAAAGTTTCGGTTAGTCAATAACTTGTTTCGTCTAAGCCATTGATGATTGGCAAGAGAATTTGCTCCTTAGAAATAAACTTTCTGCTTGAGTATTATCCGAATAAACAAAATGTAAGACAAATGAAGACCCTAGTCCAAAACAAATTACAAATCAAGTTAACTTAATTTAATTTGTTCTCTTTTAAGTTAATAAATATAATTTAAAACTAGTGCCTTGATGGGAAGAATATTTTGGGCATTTAACTTAAATTACTAAACTATATTTTTTTATTTCAAATTATTTTTATTTTGCTGTTATTACGCGTTTCATACCAGGTAAATAAGAGCGTTCCAAGTTAGAAAACCATATTTTAAGATTTTTTAAATAATGCCATAGATCTATCGACTGACCATTTCTTTTGAAACATTAGCCAAATGTTGACAGAACGGGGCAACTTTCAGTAGTTATCCTTCATTCACTGTGATCTTGACAAACCAAGTTTAAAATGATAGTTAGTGCAGAAACATTTAAATGATAGTTAGTGTATTCGTTCTGAATGGGTCAAT
This sequence comes from Hylyphantes graminicola, assembly GCA_023701765.1. Classification (NCBI taxonomy): domain Eukaryota; kingdom Metazoa; phylum Arthropoda; class Arachnida; order Araneae; family Linyphiidae; genus Hylyphantes; species Hylyphantes graminicola. The sequence continues at coordinate 15,274,300 of CM043120.1, read as the reverse complement.
AGCTAAGCACTTTTACCCCATTGACAAACAAAAAGTTTTATTCTACTTACATATTAACAATATAACAAATCTTTATTGACGTTATTCATTTCTGATCAACCGCCATCATTTGCAACCAGTTGAGAAATTAACCCTTTCAGTCGCAGTGATGAGACTTGGCATCATCACTTTCAATATTTTTTTCAAAATGTTTATGTCCCGTTATGACATCCAAACACACATCATTCGATTCTTCACACTTTGTTCTATTAGACAATATTTTACATAAATCTCAAGAGAAGTCAGAACTACTATTTTTTTCATTTAGAAAATAGCTAACAAGCGTTTCACTTGATTTTTGAAAAGTTCACTTCAGTTCCGCATATTTAAAACACAATTTAAACTATTTCGGTTAAAAAAATTACTAATTTTTTTTCAATAATATGATCAGGTACCTTAAAATATAAAATTCGAAGTGTTTTTAGGTAAGATATATTTTTTTTTACTTTGTTGTTTTTCACAGTTAAAAAAAATTGGCATTATTTCAAAAACCATATAAGAAATTAAAATGATTTTTTCTTATGGAACTCTTATTTTGACCTAAAATAAGCTTATTTTGTGAATATCAGATGTTTCTGTAGTGTAGTAAATTTTTGGGACTGAAAGGGTTAAAATAGTGAATCTGACCTATGTAACTAGGGATCCTAACTACAAAATACATTTCTATCTGGCTTACTTTATCTGGGTCAACAGTGATGAGCCAGAAACAATTCTTCGAACTTTCGTACTGTACGTTGTTCGGCGGATACTGCAGAGTTCCGTTGTTCTCGTTAAGATGTATTGCTCCACAGACTAAAATATACGGGGAAAAAAACTAATTCATGTAAGTGCAATGTACGTAGTGTACATTGTACAAGTTACTCTCCTTAACCAAACACAAGTTATGTTGAAAAAGTAAGGATGCACAACATACGCCAAGTTTCATTAAAATAATTTAATTTAAGCCCATGTTACTATCTTACATAAAAGATGCATAAAGAGTTCATATCATTAGCTTTTTTTTTAAAAAATTAATTCGGTCCATTACAATGATGTCCCTTAGTTAAGACGATAGAATGAAAAGGAAAATTTTACGACATTAATAAAATTATTACGAAACAAAATTAACGAACGAAATTATACGAAAAACAAATTCATGTATGCGCATTGTGCATGGTGTACATTGTACAAGTTACTCTCCTTAACTTGTGTTTGGTTATGTTGAAAAAGTAAGGATGCACAACGTGCATCCATTCGTTTGATGAAAATTGGCTTAAGCCTCTGTTACCATCTTACTTACAATATTCATAAAGAGTTCATATCATTAGCTAAAAAAACGTAATTCGACGTCACTTAGTTAAGACGATAGAATGAAAAGGAAAAATTTATTTGACTTTTCAGAGACAATAGAATTTAAATTCATTTATTTAATAGTGGACCATTAAAGCTTATCAGCTTATCATTCGAACCAAAAATATTATATACGTCCAAAGGATTATATTATCTCGGACAATTCGAATAGAATGTCCCTTGTTATTCTATTTTCAGAGCTATCTGACATCTTTATAAATCAGAACCATCTGACATCATTATAAATCAAAATCATCCGGCATCATCATTATAATTTAACTATTGACAGGTATTAAACTCTTTATGCCTCGTCTTTTAAGTAAGAAGAATTTATTTATGTTTGGTTAAAACTTCAAATTAGGTCCACAATTTGGTTCTAAGGTTTTCTGATCTAATTGATATCTAAAAGTATGAACATAGATGTGTCTGACCATTGCATCATACGAATGTTGTTATGGTTGATATTAATACAGTGGCTCAGTGGCTGAGAAGTTAAACGTGTCCGTCCAAGATCGCGAGTTCAAGCCCCGGCTAAGTCGTCAAATTTTCTTTAAGGGAAAATCTCGGGCACGCATATCATATGATTATGTTGGATGTAAAAGATCCCTGGAGGGCCAATTTGGAGTGCGTTCTCTCAACAAAATTATATCTCGGCATACTTTAACATCCACACAGAGCTCAGATTCATTGTAATCTGGGCGTCGAATTGGTAGCGAGAGTCGCCTATATGGTGCCACAAGAAAATGGCTCTCTGCTCCGGGAAAAATGCTAAGTCAGCAAAACTTGACAACCAATATTGCAGCCCCATTGGAGAAAAAAATCGTTATACTTGGAAGTTACCAATGATTTGTTTTATTATAATAAAATTTTCCAAGGTTATCTACTTATTATTTCAATCAAAGCGCCTCTGATTCTTACCTATGTTGGCTTTCGCATTTGAATACGTGGGTTTCTCGAGCATATCGGGCGAGTACACGTAAAATTCGTCCATTTCAAATGTTGGGATGTTTATAATGTCTTTGTATTTTTTTTTTTTTGAGTTTTTGCAATGTTATCCATCTATTTATAAAATTTGAAGTGGTTTGAATTGTTTTTGAAGTGGTGTCGTTTGAGTTTAGAGGGAGGCGAGGTGAAAGCTTGTGTGACGTAACGATTTGGAAACGTTAATTCTTTCAGAAAAAATATTTTACATACAATGATGTAGTCAAAAAAAATATCACAAGAAACCCTTTATTTCAGAAAGAGGATGGGGGGGATATAACATGCCAATTTTGTTGACATTACTAGTCTCCGAAATTTTAAAGATATTTTACTAAATATCGCTGAATTGCTACACCATTCTGAACAATCAGAGTACTAGCAGCTACCTGGAAAAACACAGAACTAGGGAAAATGATAACATTATCTTTTTCTTTGGAGGGAGAAAGGAGTGCAGCAACGTGGCGTAATTTTTTTCGGGAGTGGTTTTGATCAAACGTAACGCAGTGTGTCATAGGGTGGGAAGTCAAAAGACAACGTTTCGAGGGACGCAATTTATGTCAAGCAATTTATTGCTTATATTCAAGGAATTTGAACAGTTGCTTCAGATAAAAAAGGCAACAAAATCCCAAAATTAAGAACCATAAATTCCAAATTGTTTTAGAAAACGATCCTCTAAAACGAAATATTCATAAATCTCATTGCAATCCCTCAAAAGATCTTCCCACGCCAAAACAAAATTCTATGCTATCGCAAGAAAACATTCTAATACAAAAGGGTTCCTTACCGCTGTCGGATTTCACATCGGCACACGTGGGTCCCTCGTGCGTGTCACGGCACACGCACGTAAATGTGCGTCCGTTACGCACACATGTCCCGCCATTCTGACACGGGTTACTGGCGCACACTTGGATTTCTTCCCTCTCACATAATGGACCGTGGTACCCGGAGGGGCACGCACAGTGAAACGACTCGCCCACAACCTGTAGAAATAAAGATACACAGTTAAAGGGATTTTAAATATAGAAAAAAATACCAATGATTAAATATCGAAGAAGGCGAAGTATGACACCAATAAAAGTAAGGGAATTTGAATTTGTAGTCCTAACAACTTATATCAGGTCAGTTTTCGGTTTTACTTTGTGATAACAGATGACAGCACCACAGTTTAGCTACGTCCTAAATGTATTTTTAGTTTTACATGTAGATGGCAGCACCAAAACTAGTTCGTTTTGCAAAAAGTACCCGCGGTTTTGGTTGAAGAAACGTCACAAAGCTACACGAGGGTTGGTGGCTACGTAGATCGTTATTTCAATTCGTTGTTAAGTGTGATTTTTTGACTGATATGATAACTTGTAACGGATATGGCTTTGAAAAAAATCGAAAGTGGGGGGGGGGGCTAGTTTAAGACATCATCTAATCGGTTCTCGCTAATTTTGACGTTTATATTTCAATTAACCCCATCTCTCTGCGAATGCTAGAGTCGGCCAAGATTTAATTTTTCCGAAATAACACAAGCTTGCCTTTACATACTCAACTCTCTGATGCCACTGAATGAAAACCATGCTCATCGTCCTACAAGCGTGCTCAACGCGACATTTTGTAAACGCAAAATTGTCATGGGCTATAATAGGCGGGATTTTGCTTAACGATATGATCGGATGTTTGGGAAGGCACAAGATCCAAATTCTGCGTTGTCCCGCCAAATATTAGTGAGATTTAAAATCATAACTTCATCCGAGGGATTTCTGACTGAAAAACTCAATTGCCGCAAGGGTTAAATAATAACAAACGATTACCTGGTTCTCTTGTATGGGGCAACGAGTACAATGGCCTCCTCTTTCATTATTGAAAAATTGTAAAATGTTAAAGCCCTAAATAGGTGCAAATTATGAACTTACTTGGCATGTGCCACCATGCTGGCATGGATTGCTGGCGCAGGTCATTCCAGCAGCACGAATGCACCCAGTCAGGCCCTCTCCATTGCCGAGGTAGCCGCTGGGACACTGGCATTCCCTGTACGTGCCGGTGATGGCTGTAACATTATGCGACTTTAGAGATAGTAACCCCACGCTATATCGCGCCACGTTATATCGCGCATTCGGATATATCGCGCCTCGTATCATGTCTCCCAATTTTTTTCAATGTAATTAGTTTAATATTTACCAAGTCGCTTGTTATATCACGCATTCGGTTATATCGCGGTTTTTTGCTTGTCTCCCGGGAAGCGCGATATAACGTTGCTACTACAGTGGTCAAAACTATTAGGAGGGCCCTTTGCACACTTTCGTTAACCCTTCCAGTCGTTATTTTTTATTCTAAAAATCTAAAATTTGTGAAATTGATACATTACGCATCTAGAATGAAATGGTAAAAAGAGCATTGATAAAATCTTAATTTTTTTACTAAAATTTAAGAAAAATTGGTTTGAAATAAATTATAACAATTTTTTCAGAACTTAAATTGTTAAAATAGTTAAAATCAATTTTTAAGCACCTAAAATGCAAACATGAAAAGTGAAGGGTCAATTTATTCAATAAAACTGTTTCACAGTTAATTTTATATTATCATGGCTTTCATATTTTCATTTAATTAAAACAAACATTATTTAATTCTTCAAAAGACATGCTTCTTCCCTTCCATTTAACGATACAAAACGAAAATATAACTTTATAAAAAAAATGTATGGAAAATTTGCTAAACTTATTGGAAATAAGTGCATGTTTAAATTAGTGAGAAAACAGCTTGGGTGTTTTCTCACTTAGAGTATTTTAGTGTTTCACCCAATGATTCCAAATGGAATCATTGGGGGTTTAAATCATGCTCTACAACCTACTTGTCATTTCGAAATCAAATTTTGTTACTTATGATCAATTATTGTTTCTCTCGTTACAAATTTGAAGCAATATTTTTCATGATTTTATTTGCAATAAATATAGCAATAACCCTACGAGTTACAAAATAAACCTAGCCATCACCATTAACCCGTAGTGACCATACGTTTTATGGCACTTAATAGAAATTTCAATTAATTTAAGTCAGGGACAGAGGTTATTAAGTTAGGCTAGGTTAGGTTTTTTGAATAATCGTCGCACCAGAGCTACACGAGGGCTATTGGTGAGAGTCGTCGTATTTTATAACCACAGTCAGGTGACGAGCCGACACTGAATAGGCACCCAACGCAACCGTTAAGGGCGACATCGTACGCAGCGTTAGGACTTAACGTGCACTCCCTTACACGGGGTTTTACTCGTCGGACATTTTTGGCTGCACTGGCCGTTTATAGGTCGGCAGCTATTTTAGCGATGCCCGGACCCGAGCCTGGGACCTTCCGCATGCTAAGCGAGTGCTTAACCGACTGAGCTCCCCAGCCCCTCACAAAATAGACCTAGCCATCACATCTAACCTTTGGTGACCATACGTTTTTTAAAACTTAATAGAAATTTCAATAAATTTAAGTCAGGGACAGGGGTCATTTAGTTAGGGCCATGTATACAAACCTGAGTTTTCGATGCAAGTAGCCAACGGATGACATCCACCTCTGTTGATACTGCAGACTCCCAAGAATGTGCACTGCACTCCATTTCCGACGTACCCTTTAAAAATGAACACAGGAATATATTCAAGTTCATGATACGTTTAACAATAAAAACCTTGCAAATAAATTACAAATATTCAGCAAATACTTTATAAACAATTCAATGACAAAGGCCCTCTTAAGCCCATTTCACACTTTGTCACAACTACTTGCAACTCCCATAGGACACCGTGCATTAAAAAGTTGCACTCAAGTCGTGAGATTTTTTCATGCGAGCACGAAAAAATCGCAGTTGCAGGTAACCTTAGCCAATCAGGACTCGTTGTTTGTTTGGCTGCATTGTGGCGAGTTAGACTTTGCCAACTGGTTGTTTATTTACTTTTTAAGTCGCCAACTTTCCTTGCTTGCAAAAAATCTGCGCAATTAAAAATGGGTAGTAAATGAATTGCAAAAATGGAAATTGATCTTATTAAGGAAATTCGGAAACATAGATTTCTGTTTGATGAAAACGATGCCTGTAGTTTGATTAAAGTTTGCTTACAAACAGATGAAACTTGCCAAATTGTGAGATAATAATTTTTTGCGGAAATCCGAAAAACCAGGTTACAACAAGTCACTAGTTGCAGTTGCAAGTAGTTGTGCAGGTGTGAAATGGGCTTAATGCTACGGATGCACAGTATCATAAAAAAAAAGTATGTAACTTTACTTTTTGTAAGCCCGACTGCGGCGCTTCCCCTGATGGCGAATAGGGGAATGCCTCAATTGGTTTTTTAACGGGTGGTACATTCTTAAAGCAAACACTCCTAATTTAACTCAGTCTGAGTGGATTTCACTCCTCCAGACTGGAAAATGCACTTCTTTTGGAGTGGATCCTTTGTGTGTTAAACCTCCGACAGGATCACTCCAAACGAGTGATTTTAACTCAGTCTGAGTAAATATGCATGCCTTTACGGTGTCAAAAATGCACTTTTCCAACTGGAGTGGATTTCACTCTTTTGTTTTAAGAGTGTAGAAGGGAAAAAAACCTTCCGCGGACCAACAGGCAGATGTCCAACCTCCTTGAGGCAATGGCAACCATCTTCCATGAATAGTGCCACATATAGAGCCAGTTTTGATGTTCAACTCACGCCAGACCACTGACTGTCAAGCAATTGATGCCTTTCTTTTTAACCTTGGTGCACCACCACAGGATATTCTTTATAGTTTTCAGGCCCAAGACCTGGCGACTTTCTTATCATCAATACTTTTGGCCCTATATGCTTTCATCTATCATGGACACGATAACAACAGCAAGTAGCTTTACGACATGCAATACCAAGAACCTTGTTTAACCCTCTAAGATCCACTTCGCCGGTTTGGGCAAGCCATACGTCACCATCGCAGTCCTAATTGTAAGGACTAATGATGACGTATAGATGACACAATTCTTGAGCTTGGAAAGAACTTTCTTACCATAACGCCACTTTATTTTTCCAGGTTAGGGAAGGATTGAATTAACGTCGCACTAGAGTTGCACGAGGGCTATTGGCGACGGGCGTCGTATTTTAGAACCACGGTCGAGTGACTAGCCGACACCTGAATAGGCACCCAACGCAACCGTTAAGGGCGACATCGTACGCAGCGTTAGGACTTTGAAGGATATTTAACGTGCACTCCCTGACACGGGGTAATATTAATCGGACATTTTTGGCTGCACGGGCTATGGTTTTCCAGGAAACAGCGTGAGGGACACTTTTTTCGTTTTTCCCCCATCCTACTTGGTTTTAAAAGCAGTTTACGATTAACCTCACATCAGAGCCTCAAACAAGGTAGGTTTAGAAAGCAACTGTCACGTCGTTTCCTAGAAAACCACAAAGGGGTTAGGGAAAAGGTTTTTTGAATCTTGCTTTGTAATAGTAAGGACTATGGATGGGGCGGATATAGTTTCGATTTGTATTCTAAGACTTGACCTACAACCAAAAAACAGTGGTAGAGTCTATTTTGAACATTGCGTTGTAGGGGTGTCTGGTCCTCAAAGATTGAAAAGGTACAGCTGCGGAAATAAAAAAAGTACCACTAGTGATTATTTCTGCCGTTAGTCACCCTATAGAATCGGACCTTTTTGACATTGTGAACAATTAATATTCTGAGTTAATTGCATGACACAAAATTTGCATAAGGGGCCGTCCTCATATTAAAAATGTTACTAACTTTAAAATTTCCAATGGCAACACCCCTTTTTGAGTCCATATTTCTAATCTATGACCTATGTCAATACGAAATGCCAAATTTTGTTAGTTTTTAAGCATTATTAGGGGAGTTAGAGACGTGCAAAGTTTAGGTCCCATAATGTTAAATGAGTTGCACATAAAAAACTATCCCAATCTATAAATAATTAAGATAATGAAACGAATTTTTTACTGAAAAGAAATTATAATAACCCAAACAAAATGTATTCAATATTGGGGTATTTAAAACAATTTTTATATTTTTTAATAATTATTATATTAATTTTTAAAAAAAATATGAATAGAAACCCCTCAATATTTTTACGGAAATGCATTTAAGACAGGAAGTTTAAGCGAAATCCCAAATTTTAAAAATTTTTATTCATAATTTGCTGAGTAAATCACAAAATACTTTTTAATTACCCTTTAGGGGACTGTGTATAACATTATGTGTAATTGATAAATAAAGACGGCCTTGTAAAAGGAAGAAGTAGACTGCGCTTGTCATTTTAGAGATGATCCCCAAAAGGTCCACAAGTGATTCGATTGAATAACTCGTCAAATATTTATCCAAATGTAACAAAAACTTATATTTAAGGGTTTTCGAGAGTGCTTAACATTTCTAAGTTATTAAAATTGGGGGTTGCTATTGGAAATTTCAAAGTTCGTAACATATTTAATATGAAGACGGCCCCTTATGCAAATTTTGTGTCATGCAATTAACTCAGAACGTTAATTGTTCACAATCTCAAAAAGGTCCGATTCTATAGGGTGACTAATGGCTGAAATAATCACTAGTGGTACTTTTTTTATTTCCGCAGCTGTACCAGAGGAAAAGGCGTTCTCAAAACGCAGCTTCAGGACTTTGAAAAATATTTAACGCGCCCTCATTCTGTACGTTATATTAGTCGTCTGACTTTTTGAAAGCACAGACAATTTATTTTGGCTGCATTTATTTTATCTATTCTCGGTCCTGAACATGGGACTTTCGCAAGCAAGGAAAGCTTCTTGTCTACTAGGCTACCCAGCCAAAAGCTCTGAAGAATGAAGAGCAATTTATTTTTATATCACACTTTAAGAGCAATTTTAGAAGATAAATCAGTCAGTTCCCCCTAGTTAACAAAGAGTTAACACTTTCGCTCCGCCGGATTTTTTGTTTCTGCGTAATATGTGGTAGAAATATCATTATCGAATCCTTTGTGGTAACAGCCACCGTTGCCGTTTTGAGAATTAAAGTGTTAATTACCTGCTGGACACGGCCCACAAACCCTCGATCCCAGTGTGTTGGAGCACTGCACGTAGGGCTGCATGGAACATCCGCCATTTTGGGTCTCACATTCGTTGATGTCAGAACAAGTGTGTCCGTTGCCGCTGTAGCCTGAATGAAAAATATTTCAAGCGTTATTAGATATTATATTAAGTGTAATGGGTCCCAAAAAGCATTTGAAGGAACGTAAATGACGTATAGACTGTATGCATCGATATATTAGAATGCATCGGTTCTAGTTTATGATCTTTCTGAAGGTATTATAGAGATTTTGCAATACAAAACTGTAAACCGTAACGTTAACGCTAACCCAAACCTTAACCTCTCGACCAATCAAAGAGCCCGTAGATGTCTGCACGAGCTTTCAGGTTTTTCAAGATTTTAAGGTTTGGGTTAGCGTTTTTTACTCTAATGATTTGTCTTATAAATAAGGATATAAATTAAAAACGCTATTTTATTCTATTCGTGAAAGCTTCACAAATTACATACTATTGAAAAAATCATTAAGTTTCTTTTTTTTATAGAAATCTAGGAAATCTGAAACTTGCTACACAAGTTCACCTTATTTTTTACATCAGCTTCACGTCAATAGGGGATCGATAGCGAAACAAATTTTTACTAATAGCTAAATTTTAGGTACAAAAAAATTGATCGGTTAAAGCAGAGATCCTTTTAACCGGAATTTAGTTAAGAGTATGTCATTTAGCCGATCTTTTTATTAGTAGGCTATGTTGTTGTTGTCGTCGTGCCCATGATATGTGCAAAAACTAGATAGATCCGAAGCTGTATTATCACTTATCCATACATAGTGAATATTTGGTAGTGGATTTAACATATTTGTATAGTACACTCTTAAAACAAACGAGCGATTTTAACTCAGTCTGAGTTAATTTTTACTTCTCCAGTCTAGAAAGTGCACTTCTCCCATTGGAGTGGATCCTTTGTATGTAAAACCTGCTACAAATCACTCCAAACGAGTGATTTGAACTCAGTCTGAGTTAATATTCCCTCCTTTCCAGTGTCAAAAATGCACTTCTCCTACTGGAGTGGATTTCACTCTTTTGTTTTAGGAGTGTAGGATAAGTTAAAAGGACTCTTAAACTAATATCTACCTGCTGGACAGTGTCCGCAGTGGAAAGTGCCTGGGAGGTTGATGCAGGATACAGGCGGGTTCTGCGAGCACTTCGGGTTGGGCCCCTGGCACTCGTCGATGTCCTCCGAGCACGCGGGGCTTCCGCTCGACTTCTGCCAACCGGGGTCGCAGATGCACCGGTACTTGGGCTGAAGAGAAAATATGTTATGAAGATGCTGTATATTAGCCTAAATGATGGAGGGAAAGTGTCGGGAGGAAAGGCTTTAATATTTACAACTTTTTACAGTTATAGAGATTATTTTAGAGACTCATAGAATAAGTAACAAACTTACATGGAAAACCTAAAATACAAGTTCGGCAGCTTCTGATATTCATGGAACACTACCGGAAAGATTGTTATTGAGAAGCAAAGTTATGTTGACCCAGCAACGCGCTGTGCTGCCATCCAGGATCAAGGTAGACAAAACCTGGCTGCTCGAGCACCACAAATATACTCATTTTAAATGGCATCAAAATCCACCAAAATTATGGCGAACCGGCTATTTATAATTTATACTGGATGAACTGATATTAAGAAAACTTGACACATGTCAGATTTAAAGAGACGGCTGTTTAACTTCTCCCATTTTGGCTTAGTTGTTTGGCTCGTTTTAACGTTCAAAATGTCCGTTTCTTTGTTCATATTTTCATTTAAGCTGATGAAATCTTATCCAATCCAAGAGCCCTACCACGAGCTGCTCGGAAAGATACCGGGGTGAGAAGATTTGAACGGCAACAAGTTTTCATTCCAACCCTCAGTTCCGATAACCGGTTTAGGTGCTACCACGAGGACATTTTTTCCGATATATGAAGTTTTCCGATAATATGAAAACATCACTTTTTAATTTGATAAATACTAATTTTTAACAAAAAAAATTAATGATAAATATTGCACAACATGACAAAAACAAGTTGGTGGTAGCTTATTGCTTTTCTGAGGTGAGATCTGGCGTCACAAACAGGTCATGGGGAAGAAACGGCCAGAATTGCCGAGGCAATATCTCTTCCGAGGAGCTCGTGGTAGATCCCCAGTTCTCTAATGCTCGTATTCAAGGCTACTTTAGAACTTTATCAATTAACGGAAAAAGTCCTAAACGTGTCGGAAAATAACACGACTATTATATTTATTACACGGCCATTACAACCATTGTTATATTTTTTGCTGTCTGCTATTTTGATAGGGCCTTCAGCACTTCTGGACTGGCAGCACTTCTCGCGATCCGTTAGCCATGGGCAGTCTGTCAATCCAGTATTTTTTTCATAAATCGTTCTAAGTGACTAACTGTAAGCAGAGGTTGAAATCTGTTGCATGCTCTTAACGCCTCAGAAGCCAGAAGCCGGGCAGATAGTGACGTCAAGAACAGCCGAGGCCTTCAAAAGCTCTTCTCGGCTTCACTATCCATCCGGTTGGGCTTAAAATATTACTTTGCTTTAAAATATTAAGTAGTGTATTCGAAGTGAGTAAAATACTTGATAGTTATTGGAAACTGGTACAGAATTAAAATTTTTTGGACCAACCTTGCCGGACCTCTGGCCCGTTGTTGGTCGACAATTTTAGTATTTGTATGTACAATTCGAGAGGTCCTTACCTGGCCAGGTACCGCCCTCTTCTCGTCAATACAGGTCCCGTGTCCACAGAGTTCCTGGTGCGAGGCCGTGCTGCAGTCGTCGAACTGTTCCGTGCAGTGGATGCCATGCCAGTTGGTAGGACACGTGCAACTGGTGAACGGTAGAACATTAATTTTGTTAAAAATCATTGTAATTTCACGCTATACACTCTCAGAAATAACACTTTCATTTTTGACGATTCATGAATCCTCAAACAACATTTCGTTAATTTTGATTATTGTTTCGTCAAACTATCTCGTGACTTTTGAGTAAACGCGAATCCTCACTTTTACTATCGTGTTTTGAAGGTTCTGTATCTTGATTTTGAGGAAACTGAATCTCATTGTTGTACTCACATGCTCAAAGATGACGAAATATTTCTTTAGATTAGACGACATTCAAATCCTCATAAAAATGATGATTCAAATTTCCTCACTTTGAGGAAACGAAAACACGGAGCATTTGCCAGTAACGGAATCGTCAAAATTAAGAAAAATTTCGTCGTTTTTGAGCATTCACTTTTTAGAATGTAAATAAAAGCGGACAACAACCATCAAATGAGCAACGTGTTCCGCCGATTAAAGTAAACAAGTTAATAAACACATAACAAGTTTTAATTCTTTACAACTTAATAATTTATCGTGGGGTAACTGAGGGGTTCCGCATGAGGCTGGCCAGCTTACGGGACGTATGCCTAACACCTCAGAGCTAACTAGTTTTTTACCGACAAACATTTTACGTAATAGATTTACACATATATAGATATTTTGAGCAATTATAACAAAGAAAACTTGAATAATAAGTGCCCATAAATAAAAAAAAATGTATATTAGTTTGGTTTGCCCAAGTTATTCGTAGTTCTAACTCTATCTTTCAAGAATCATACATAGTTTTTTTTTACTTTATTTTTTAAAAATTAGTAATATATAAATGGATATGTGCAAGGATACTTTTAAAATGTAATAACAAATACTTGAAAAAAATTAAAACGTCTTTATTCCTATCGATATCATTAAAAAAACACCACTTTGTAGCAATATACAATATTTTTTGTAAAATATCCTTCCCCAAAACACATGTTTTCTTGCACAGTGTCAAGACGCACTATCTAGATATCCAGAAAACTGATAAGTCAGTACCTGTATCCGCCATTGGTGTTGATACACGTCGCTCCGTTCTGACATCCGAGACCAGTTCCAGCGAACTGGGCGCACTCGTTCACGTCAGTATCGCAGGTGGGACCCTGCAAGAAGCGAGTAGAAATGTGGCAGTAACTGTCACTTAGAAGAGCTTACAAGTGGGAGTTATGTACCTCCTCAAAACGAAATGGTTTTATAAAGATTAATCTTTTTGAATATCGAATTCGATGTTTTAGAATTTTCTCAAATGTTTATTTTAGTTATAATATGTCAGAGCCTATACTGTAAAAAAATCTGTTTATTTTGCAGAGACAAACATTTACGAAAAATTGTACTAAAACATTTACAAAAATACTGTTAAATATTTTACAAAAAAATACTATTAATAACATTTACAAAAAATACTGTTAGTATTTTTAAACTTTTTTTTCTATAAAAATATTATGATTAGAGTTAAGTAAATTGAGATTTAGAATGAATTGGGAATTGAGATAGAGTGAATAGGAATTGAGAGGAATGAGAATGAATTTGTATAAATTGAGACTAATCTCTCTCTCTCTCTATCTTCACCTGTTAATAAGGTTGACCAGAGGTTCGATTTGCCCCTGAGTATTAAGAAAAAGTCTTTCTTCATAATTTGTATTGAAACAGCTTTTGCGCTTAAATTACAAATTGATAAACTAAAACAGTTTTTTCTTGTAAATTATACGTTATTTTTCTAGCGCCAGTTGAGAGTTCTACAAAAACAACATACTGTTTTTTACAGTGCGTACAGGCCCATGAATTGGGTTTAATAGTTGTTGTCCTAGAGCTCTAGAGCTACACGAGGACTTTTGACGACAGACGTAATTTAGAAAATATTTTTCTTTAATTTAATTTCGTTCTCCTTCTTAGAACCAAGTAGAACATCCATAATAATAATTAATTCAGATCTCCTTCTAAAAATGAATGAAACTTAGATTCAAAACCAAGTGCTAGTTAAATTTATGTTCTCGGTAGATATATAGAAAAAAAACTTACCTCCCAGTTGGACGGACAGTTACAAATGAATCCGTTGTAAGTGTCAACGCATGTTCCTCCATTTCGGCATGGGTTACTGTTGCACTCATTTTCTGACAGCAACTAAAAATTGAAATGTCTGTTTTAAAAAATCGTTAATGTACCTTGGTTACAGAATACGTCGTATTGCCTACTTCTTAAATAGGCTTGACCCGAATGGAAGACGACCCGAACTACATAGCTTGATCAATGGACAACTAAAGTGTTAGTGATGTCACAGTTCCGTCAGCCGTTGTCTTTGTCTTAAACCCCACAAACAAACCACCCGTTAATTAAATCGTCTAAACTGGAATGGTCACGCCTACAGTGACGTCACTGTTACGTGAAAAGTTAACTTCACCTTCAAACAAACCAAGCTCCACCCCGTTCGAATTGTCCTTTACAAAATGTTAAATGAATCCAGCGTTTAAAACGAATTACGACGTCACATGTTAAATTTAATTGTTAAGAGGGATGAGTCGGTCAAAAAAATCAAATGAATAAATTTTGAAATTCTAATTTTGGTGAAAACGTCGCTTTGTTTTAAAATCAATTTTTTCATTTAATGACAATCGTCATAACTAAATTTGAAAAAAATATGTGATATGGTTATATGTATAATAATAAATGTGTGTTTTAAATTTGCTTCGCAATCTGCAGAATATATTGGGTCATTTTAAAACTTAAAAAATTAGCAACTGAATCTCTAGATAACATTTTCTCGTCAAATTTGCTTTATTTTTATGCAAATGTTCATGCCTGGTGAAGGCAATTAATGGAACAGATCAATACTTCTGCAGGACCTTGTTCAAAATTAATGCATTATGTGTATGGAACTGACCGAGGTCATATTTTTTTATTGTATATTCCTTAATTTGTCAATTTAACTCTAAAAATATAGTATATTAGTTTGTGAACTTGAAATATGGTTCCAGCATCAAATTCCTGATGTCTGTAAGGGGCTCTGATGTATAAATGTCGTACTTGCATCAGAACTATAACCACACATTCTCTTACGATTTAATGCAAATATATAATTAGATCTAAATAATTGACTGAAAAATTTAAAAACAAACAAATTTACCTTACCTGCGTTAATGTGTTCACTCTGTCGCTCAAAGTTTTAACCTATAATTTGAATACCAAACAGTGAGACAGTTTCAAAAATTGCACTTACATATGTTTAAAAATGTAATATAGTATAGTAGTGTTACAAACGTTCTTAAAAAAGTTTCTAAAAATATATTTTACAGATTTAACATATTATAAAATGTTTCGATGTAATATCGAATTTATACACTGCCCACAACAATTAGAGGAGCGCATAGTTCAAACCCTTTCATCTCCAATGTTTCCATTTGGAATCATCAGCTTGCGATTTTTTTTTTCTCACTAAATTAAGCTTGCACTACTACTCAACGTCAGAATATTAGAATATTCCAAATATTTGAGTTTTTCTCATCAAAAAGACACCATTTCTTACCGAATATGCAAAGTAGACGCCTCCTTGAAGTTAGCATATATTTTAAAGATATCTATCAACCATATATTGTTTACACAAAACATAAAAATAAATACAAATTTATAAAATCAAATTTTAAAAAGATCATATTATTAGAATAATGATAAAAGGCGTTCCAAAAAATTAGAATATTTGTCCATTTACGTGATTGGTCCACGTGGTGTTGAAATTTCATATAACTAGCGACGTATTAGAAGTAGTGACAGTACTGTTCCATGATTGAAAACAAAATTTCCGTTGTTGTTGCTTAGAATGGGCCGAAAAAAAGATATCCCTATTCTTACTAAGAATATAATTTTAACGTTACGGAATGAGGGGCTGACTCAACAGAAAATAGCCAGGAAGGTGAATTGCTCTCAAGGAACTGTGAGTAAAATTCTTCAGGACTACTATAGGAACAATAAATTTAAATATACTCGCGAAAAATGTGGTGCCAAGCAAATAACAACCAAGAGGCAAGAGAGATGTCTGAAAAGGATTACTGAAAAACATCGATTCAGGTCAGTGAATTTTATAAATAGGAAGTGGCGAGAATCAGGAGTTGATACCTCAGTCAGCACTACACGACGTCGAATACTTGAAATCGGCTTTCGATCATGTGTACCAAAGAAAAAGCCATTCCTTAGTGCCAGACAAAAAAGGGCACGTTTGTTGTGGTGCCGAAAAAGGCTGCTTTGGGGCACCCAAGATTGGGGCAAAGTACTTTTCAGTGATGAATCAGTATTTTGCGTGTCTGTCGGTCCACAAGGTCACCGTGTTTGGCGTTTTTCTCGAGAGGCTTTTCAGCAACAGTGCTTAAAACGCACAGTTAAGTTCAGCACATCAATAATGGTTTGGGGGTGTTTCAGTGCCAATGGCTTAGGAAAGCTTTGTGTATTGAAAGGCACTGTTAATTCCGAAGTGTACAAGTCCGTTCTTGACAAATATATGATCCCTGCCTCTGAAGATCTATTTGAAGGGGAATTTGTCTTCCAACAAGACAGCGCATCATGTCACACATCGAAAGCCACCTTGTCTTGGCTGAAAGATAATGAAGTACAACTACTTCCTTGGCCCGTGAATTCACCTGATTTAAATCCTATAGAAAATATATGGGGCTGAATGAAGAAAAAACTGAAAATATTGGCTCCAAAGGACCAGAACGAACTCACAAAATTCGTTAACCCTTATTCTCATGAAGTAGCATATATGCAACCTTTGGTTTTCCTCTAATTTCGGTATGTTAATTGACGTCAGCGAGTATGTTTGCATTGTTATTTGTTAGAAGAACAACAGAAGCTTCGTTCAGAGTGAAAAAACTGTGCAAAGTTAAAATTATTTTTGTTTTAGAGAAAGGTAACTTGTTGGGTTTTTGTGTTTGTGCATCATTGTCTCGTTGTCTCTACAAGGCAAGTTCATTGAATTATTTTAATATTAATTTTGTTTGTTTTTTACTTTGAAAAATATGTTTCACATTTCTTATGTTCTCTAGTTTCAAAACATTGTTTAAGTTGTTCGATTACCACTGTTTTTGGAAAAATGCAAGCTAAAAACTGAAGGTTGCATATATGCTACTTCATGAAATTAGGGTAGTCATTGACATGATCGGTTGTTACTTACACTTGAATATGTTTAGCTTCCACACTACGTTTATAACATAAAAAGTGGAAGGTTCTATAATCGTTAAGTCTTTCCGTCTGTCTGTCTGTCACCCACTTTCACAGAACGAACCAAAAGTCTCACAAATAAGTAAAATATATCATTTTGAAGCAAAAACTCAGTTTAGCCTTAATTTCCAAATTTAATTAAAAACATTTAATTAGAAGTTTATTTAAAATTTAAATAACTAAAAATTTAATTTACATTGAAATAACATGCAAATTCCATTTTTATTCAATATTTTTTCACTGTTGCCATTACACCAAGCGTACGAGAAACTTTATTAAAATAAAAATAAAACTCTTCAAAAAATATTTATTTCTATGATACGAATGATATGAATTCAATTTCGATTGTTGTAATAGCACAATAAAGTTATTTTGATGGTTCATTATACATGTTGGAAGAAAGATGAATAAAAAATTCTATATTTGCATAAAAAATATGTTAAGTTTTGCTTTTAATTTTAAAGCAAAAATGTTACTAATTTTTTTTCGAAATGTTAACTTGTGGTTGAAAAAAGATATTGATTAAAAAAAACATAATTATTCTTCGAACTTCAAAAAATTAGCAAACGATAAAGATTAATTATCAAATCTGCAAAAGAAGATTAAAGAAAATTATAAATTTGGGGAAGTTTGGATTTTTTTTGTTTTTTTATGCATCTTTCTTTATAAATAGATAAAAAAAACATCAAAATAACTTTATTGTTCTATGTATTAAAAAATTCAAATTGAATTATATCAAAAAATAAATATTTTTTAAAAAGAGTTATTTTTATTTTAAATAAAGTTTCTCGTACGTGTCTTTTGTAAAAAGTGTAATTTAAGATTTTGTTTGACAAAAAAGCGGAATTGCTTTGAGCAAGCACATGATTAAATATAAAAATATTGTGTATGGATGTATTGTACGTAATTGTATATAGATGTAAATAGTTTTTTCTTTGTTTCATTGATATTTATATTTTATAAAAAAAATCATTAAAGTAATATTTGTAAGTAGTATAATTATTTTTTTTACTTGTACTGCCTTTATCAGTTAACACAAATACAACTACAAGCTATATCAACCAGTTACCCCAATCTCATGAAGTAGCATATATGCTACCTTTTATAAAACTCTAATTAATTGCTGCACTAATTATTTTAGAAAGGTTATGGCACTAAATAATCTTTATTTTAGCTGTAAAAAAACAGAAAAAAATTTGAAAATTAAAAAAAAATTAAAAATCGATGATCATGAGAATAAGGGTTAACCGTGCTTGGTATGATATCAGCCAAGATCATTGTAAAAAATTAGTTGAAAGTATGCCGGATCGACTGCGAGATGTGATAAAAGCTAGGGGCGATGCAACCAAATACTGATTAGTAGCAAATAAAACTTGTAAGAGCAATTTATTTTATTTGTTTACGCATTATTCTAATTTTGTGAACTACCATTAGGATGTATTCTATTTTTGTGATTTTTTTATATTTTGATTTTAAAAGTAAATTTGCAAAATCAAGCCAATTGTTTTATGTTATTTTCATTAACAAATCTTATAAAATGTAATAAAACAAAAAGAATTTGTGAAACTTTAGTTGTGTATAAAAATAAATGCAACTTTCAAAGTTTTGAAATGTTTTATTCTCATTATTCTAATATTCTGACGTTGGGTAGTAATTTATCGTTAGATTTAAGAAACATATCTTTTGAGGATTAAAAAATGTTTTATTAATTAAATGAAAATAAGAAAATACGGTAAAATAAAATTCACTCCCAAAAAAATTTTTATGAAATAAATTTTTTGGGAGTGAATTTAATTCATCACTCTAAATTCATCACGCTTGCATTCTCAAATGTTTAAAAATTGATTTTACCTCTTTTTTACGAATAAAAATTTGAAAAAATTATTGCTATAATTTATTCATAATTTATTATTCCAATTTTTACTCCCTTAAATTTTTGCTAAAAATTTAATATTCCACCCACCCCCTGTTTTTTTACCATTTCATTCTGGATACATAATGATTTTATTTCGCATATTTTACATTTTTAGAGTGAAAAGCAAAAAGTTGAAACTGAAAGGGGTAACAAAAGTACGCAAAGTGCTCCCCTAATTGTTTTGAGCAGTGTATATAAAAGTTAAGAGCAACATGACTTTCAAAAATATAGCATTTATTTTTATTCAACTGTTTTATCATTATTTTAAACAGCTTCAATTATGCACAAATGTTTCTCTTGTACTAATGAAAACCCTTACCTTTGACATCACACGCCTCAGAGCTCTGTTTGATATTTTGTCTTGCCCTGTGCCAATAAACCGATTAACCTACAAAAAAAATCCAGATTTAGGTAAAAATAAAAACAGCGTATTTTCAAAGGGGGGGATTAAGATTAATATATAGATAATAAACTCCTTGTTTAATGTTATAATTAGATTGAATGATCGTCATACTAGAGATGTCCAAGTTCTATTTAGTAAGGGCTCCATAATTTAGAACCACGGTCAAGTGACGATCTGACTGGGCACCCAACGTAACCTCTTTGTTTCATGTTTATTGAATATTCTTTTTCAATACCAGGCATACACACTATCATGCGCATAATAGGAATACATTTAAACTTTTTATAATCTCTAAAAAAAGTGGTGCTAGAAGTAAAACTGATTTCTAACCAAATAAAAATCTCTTCACCGTTTTCCTGTCCTTACGTATCTATCTACAAATAAGAAGAAAAGGAGTATTTTATAGAAATCTTTTTTGTAAACACTACCTATTTTTCATTGGTTAAAATGGAGAATTACGATAAGTTTTAGAGTCAATTTTTGTATGCATGAAAATACATAAAGGTGAATAAAACGGATTTTAAAAGTTAATATAATGATCTTTTTCGATAATAAGGAAAACAAAATTGTGTGGGATTCCACACATAATAAAGTTTGCTCTATATCTTTAAAATATTTAATTTAAAGTCTGAAAATAATCATAGCACTCGCTTGCTTTTATAAAGAAACTAAAATGCCAATTTAAAAAAAAAATTACGATTTTGTCCTACGATTCCCTATCCATATGAAAATCATACCATAAATAATGACATAACTTTCAAGAAAGTAAAAATATATCATTAAACGGGAGATTTATATTGGCAGTGCTGAAAATTTTCAGATCAGAATTTCTTCTTGCTTTAACGTAGAAATGCTTTAATGTAACATGCTTCAACTGTAGAAAAATATGTTATTGCATTAAATCCTATACGTACTTTGTTGGCAATGTCTGTTATGTTGTCTTCCAATTGGCTAATCGTGTCGGTTAAGACACCTATTCTAGAATCCTGAGCATACACTTTTCGAAGAAGGAGAGCCTTGTGAGAGTAAGAAAGAATATTATACAGTAGACGCCGCTTAATGTGATCACATTGGGACGAACGTGATTTGATGACAATAACCGATTGATTACAATACACTAAGAAAAAAAGTATGATTTTTTTGCATACGTATTAAAATTAGAGAGTTGTTGCTGTAAA
This sequence comes from Hylyphantes graminicola, assembly GCA_023701765.1. Lineage (NCBI taxonomy): Eukaryota > Metazoa > Arthropoda > Arachnida > Araneae > Linyphiidae > Hylyphantes > Hylyphantes graminicola. Next base: position 15,253,361 of record CM043120.1, on the reverse strand, counting down.
ACTCTATAGTGTTTAGTAGAAATTAATACACTAAAGAAAAAGAATTACTAGATAGTATACTTGCATAATTAATGATGAACTGTAGAAAACAATACAAAATATGTACAAAAGGTTAATTATTAACTGAAAAAGAAATCATCAAATGTCGATTGTTTAGCATTCTTTCGAAGCAAGTCATTTTACAAATCACTCAAAATTATAATGTTTATGAAAGTGTTACGCATCGGCTTTGTTTTGCGCATCTAGATGTAAGATTCGAAGTGCCTCCCTCATCTGAGCAGGCATCGGAATTTTGTTATCGATAGAACTTTAGGGTTCAACATCGGCATCAGAATCTCGTGACGAAGCTTTATCTTTGAAACATACGGCTTCTTAACGAAGTAGAAGTCTCAACCTTCTCGTCGATCTCCATCCATGCTTAAAAAACCTCAGCATACATATCGGTTTTTTTCGGGAAATTAACATATAAACTGAAAACAATAAACGAACACTTGATTACAATAAACGATGATTTTTCAATGTATTTTGATATAAGTGGACGGGACCAAGCGATTTTGATAACATTAAACGAATGATAACAATAACCGTGATCACATTAAGCGGCGTCTACTGTATCTGGTTAATGTAACATTTGTTTTTTAATATTTAACAACGTTTATTTTTTGTAACATTTGTTAATGAAAATGTACAACTACAGAACAAGGTATTATACAAAATATTACACATAAAATGCAAAAGAGAACCCATTAATGCTATTTAGTTTGAATACCAAATTGACCTTAACCAACACCCCCTACAGCCGACATCCGAAAACCCGACTAGCCAAGAGCCCGACAGGATCAAAAACCCAAAAAAATCAACGAATTAATGACGTTGATTATTTTTAATTAAGGGCAAATTACTTACTAATTTTTTGTTAATATTTTTTGTATTAGAAACGAGTGATTTTCTTTAGTTTTGTAAACATAAAATATTTCCTTTATGAAAAAGTGAAGTTATTATATTACGAAATTATATTTGATTTATATAATGATTTATATTTTTTACGGAAGTTATATTCAAATACATTTCATACAGAAATCTTATCCCGATGGACAGTATTTTCTGATGAAAGGTAATGTATGCAAATTAATGAAATTTTTCGCGCAGAGTTCGAAAATTTAATAGTACACAACAAATTCTAACAACAAAAAGTTTATATCTTATTTAAAATAAACATTCTAAATTTTAAAAAATCGAGAAATTTACAAAAATATGCATTTCTAGTGTCAATATTTCGAACCTTGTCGGGATATTATCCTTGTCGGAGTTATGGACCTATCGGGTTTTGGATGTCAGAATTATCTCCCGGACTCATTAATTAATACAGCAATATTAAAATCAATATACATTCGAACTTTTTTTTATAAAAACAACTTACGAAGGACGACTCTGCACCACCAGATGGACCCTGCAAAATTTTGAATAGAATTATTGCCCAAATTTTTAATTAAATTAATCAAAACTTAATTTAATCTTTTAAGAAAGTCTAACTATTTCTCACATTATTTAATATTAGTCCGAATTTCTTATCATTCTCTCAGACGAAGAGAACACAAATAAAGAGTCAAGAGGAAGAACTAAGTACCATTTTTGAAAAAAAAAAACTTTTTTGTGTCCATGAACATGCTATTTCTTTTTAAACATAACTTAAAGTTTATGAACAAATACCAAAAATGTTAAGCAAATTTTTTTTGTCACAGGAGTGAATAGGATATACGAAGTCGTTGCTTGTAGTATAAAGAACACTATACAACTTCCATCGACTCTCACTTTGCAGTAAGAGTCTTAAGGGGGAATGGGCGTGCAGGACCGGGGGTCTCCAAACTCAAGTGCCTCAATGTTAATCCAATGGGAAAAATTATTTTCTTTGCCATATTTCTCCGGCTGTATTGAATATTTTTACAAGTGGATTTTTTTTTGTGATAAATGTAGCTGACTTACAGGTCCCGACAATCCCACTTTTTGAAATTAGTACGAATATTTTTTTTTTTAATATTCAATAAATTATTTTACACAAAATATTCGAAGCAATTTCAAAAAGTGGGAAGATAGAGACCTGTAAGTCAGGTACATTTATCACATAAAAAAATCCGCTTGTAAAAATATTCAATACTGCCGGAGAAATGTGGCAAAGAAAATAGTTTTTTCCCCATTGGATTAACATTGAGGCACTTGAGTTTGGAGACCCCCGGTCCTGCCCGCCAATTCCCCCTTAAGCCTTGGTTTCCTCGGAGTCTGTCAACAGATTTAAGCGGTCGTACAAGTGCGGTGAATGACGTCATACAAACTACTGACATTGATTACGCTAGAGTGGTTTCCTCGGGAGCTTTGCCGGACAACGACATCCAGATTGCGTTGCTGTTAAGTGCGTTGGGGAAATCATGATGATACCGATTTTTTTTGCTGTTGTCTGTTGCGTGGTGTGCTTGCAAAAAATTAAAAATTTGAGGAAATGACGGAAGGCGAGAGTTGTTTCCCGCTTGCCGAGGAAGAAATGCTAATTGATTCTGTGAGAAATCACGAAGAACCTAAATTGTCCATTTTTGACATGCAAAGACGAAAACCAAAACAACAGCAGAGTTGAGATGAGTGAGTTCGCTAGGTTTCCAGTTTTGTGTCAACGTAACGTTCCGATGAAGCGGTGGCCGGTAGAGTGACGTCATCCACGTAAAATAGCTGTCGCATTTTTCTGGCGGCAGACTCCTAGGAAACCAAAGCTTTAGAGGGGGAAACTCACGATAGCGCGAACGTTCCTGCCCAGGTCCACATCGGCCACGAAGACAGTTCCCTGACCCTTGGGAAGGATGGTGATGTTCTTATTGTTTGCTCCATGGAGCACTAGGTTGCCATTCTGCACCACGATGCGAGCCCTGAAAAGAACTCAATATTACTAGAAAATCGGCATTGGCTAGGGTCACCAGGTCAAAAAAGTAAAAAATAGGACACATTCTTTTAAAAAGCAGGACAAAAGCAGGAAAAGCAGGACACATTTAAAATTGACATTATTAGCGCAAAACCTTTTTATTAGCACAATATTACATTATATTATTTAAACATTATTATTAGCATATTTTTCTACGGAACCAACGCTGCTTACTAAATGCCTTGTAATTTAGATTAATGTATAAAACACGTTTTGGAGTAAACAAAAAAAGTAAGCTATTACACTTTGAAATGTATACAAACTTCTTTAAAAATCTTCAAAATAAATTAAATTTTCAAAAATACGGATATTTAGGGATTTTCAAAACGTAAATACGGACGGCAGGTCAGAGCCTCTAAATACGGACGTCTGGTAACCCTAGCATTGGCGAACGAGGCCGAATGAACGCGGGTCTCCAAACCAAAGAGCCTCTGCGTTAACCCATTGAGATAGAAGAAATGTGGAGTGAGGTGTGTGATTCCCTAAACAGGTCACTAAAGGAGACGGTCTTGTAACGAAACGCGGAGGAATACCCAGCACTGCAGCAGAAGCGAGCCAGGCAGAAAACTTGCTTGTTTCGATATTGGGTTCGTCGTTTCTGGTTTTCAGTTAGTGGTCCACTTGGTTATTTCTTTAAAAAATATGAATTTAAAGTGAAAGCAAGTAAATTCTTATGAACTAAAAAACGTTAAAATACATATAGGAGCCCAAGTCAATATACAAGCAATGTATACAAGTGTACGGAAAATAGTCCTTTCCTGCCCTGTTCACTCAAAAGGGTGCGAGTGGGTCCCACATTGTTCCAGTTTTCCCTTCTAGCTCAATGGTGTTAACCCATTGAAGGATACAGACATATTAGCCCGTCACCCGGCTCCGGTTTTCCAGCAACACATATATTTTTTTAATTAATATATTTTTTTATTTTACTAAATTTAAAAAATTAAAAGTGTGCAGGAACAGTCATTTATAAACATTTGCTACAGAAATAAAATTAAAAATGATTTTAAGGAATTTAAAATTTAAAAAAATTAACTGAAAATTAATCTCATGAGGTAAAAACAAGATTACACTTCAACCAACCCCAGAGGGTTAATCCGATGGGAGGAAATAATAATTTTACTGCACCCAAACATACAGGCAATACTTAAGGAAAAATAAATAATCGAGTAATCAAACAAGTAAAAAAAGGTTTTATCAAATAAAACCAGCCTTTTCTTTTCTCTTTTGCTTTTTTGTTCTCGTGCTTTGAACAAAAAATTTCGCAAGTTAAATAAACTTCATTTTAAAATGTTAAGCTAAAAAACAAACAAAAAGTTATAACTGAAAAATATTTTTTTTTCTTACTCATTTAAAAAAAAAATAAGCACTTTTATGACCGTTTTCATTAAAATTATCCGATCGTTAACCCATCAACGAAGATTTTCAAGAAATTTGAAGAGCGAAAATGAGTTTAGTTTATCGAAACAACTAAAGTGCAAGATAAATGAAGATCACCGCCCTGAATAATTTATGTAGGACAAATTATTTACACGAAAAACGAATTTTAAAAAACTTAAATTAACGTTTTTATTCAGAAATAATGGCGTTAATGGGATATAAATCCGTAGATCATCGTTAATGGGATATAAATCCGTAGATCATCGTTAATGGGATATAAATTCGTAGATCATCGTTAATGGGATATAAATCCGTAGATCATCGTTAATGGGATATAAATACGAATTTTACTTACTGATTGGCGTATGGATCCCCCGGACCAGCATCCGACACAAATACCCCCAATATCAGGAGCAGCAGTCCCAATATCCACGTACCGTCCATTCTCAAGGCCTAGCTCGAAATAATTATTATATGAAGTTAAATTAGTGAGCACAGTTATTATCCGAAACTTCAGATCGCTCGCTGTAACCAAATAGCACCCGCAGGTGGGACCTTTCAAAGACTTCTGATAGGCATATACTGGGCATTGGCAAACCTAAACTGTTGGCAACATGACTTCCTAAGTCATATGAGTTAGGAGTGAGATTTTGGTGTGGTTTTAATAAATTAACGACGCTTTTGTGAATATCATTAGCAACTCCATTTCCGAATAAGAACGTTGTACCTTTAAGGGGTCATAGGAGTAATAAAAATTTGCAAAGGTACTACAAAGCATAGTTTTCAATTTCATATAATTTTTTTAACTACTCAATATATATTAGTATAATTCTTTTATATGTAATTCTATAAGATGGTATTTATTATAAAACAAATTTTAAAATTTATGAAACTTTAGCCAAAACTAAAATAAATGATAACAAATATAAAACTATTTACAAAATTTGAAAACATTGGGATTAGGCTTGCGCTCCACATTTTGAGGTCAAAATTGAAGAAATAACTTCATATTGTACAAATATGTACAATCAAAGACCTATACCTAATTTCTAAGCTCAATTTTAATTAGAAATTATTTTAAGAACTTTTTTTAAAAAAATTAATAAAAAATTTAAAATTATAAATTTGATTTGAAACTTTTTTAAAAATAATATCTTTTGTAATTTTATATATTTCATAAATTTTAAAAAAATTTTATAATAAATAAATCTTATAGAATTACATATAAAAAATTTATACTTATATATTGAGTAGTTAAAAAAATTATATGAAATTGAAAACTATGCTTTGTAGTACCTTCTTTGCACATTTTTAAGACTTTTTAAGACTTATGACCCCTTAAGTTTTTTAAATTCGTTTTACGTGAAATTACCTACATTAATTGTTCAGTTATACGCTCTTTATTTAAATAAAGAAAACAAATAGTTTTGCAACAGAATCTGTCACTTAACCCGCTTCCACACAATGGGAATGTTTCTAGTGATATCACTTTCTTACTGCAATGCCATTGCGCTCTTAAAAATGAATGCTCAAAAACGACGAAATTTTCCTTAATTTTGACGATTCCATTCCGGGCAAATGCTCCGAGTTTTCGTTTCCTCAAAGTGAGGAAATTTGAATCGTCATTTTCATGGGGATTTGAATGTCGTCTAAACTAAAGAAATATTTCGTCATTTTTGAGCCTGTGAGTACAACAGTGAGATTCAGTTTCCTCAAAATCAAGATACAGAATCGTCAAAGCACGATCGTAAAAGTGAGGATTCGCGTTTACTCAAAAGTCACGTGATAGTTTGACGAAACAATCTTCAAAATTAACGAAATGAGGCTTGAGGATTCATGAATCGTCAAAAATGAAAGTGTTATTTCTGAGAGTGTGGCTGTTTGGTTTCCTTCTCTTATTACCAAAAACAAGGCAATTGGTTTCTTGTGACAACGGAGTGATTAGTTACCAAAAATAAGAGCCTTTCTCGCCAACTCGATGACTTATCTACAGAACATGTTTTTTCAGTTCTCACTATTGGATTTTCGGTCTATGTCGTTGAAACCGAAGCGAGTCGACTGACGCCCCCCTTGTAATATGGGCATGTCGGCTCACAAGTGGTACCGATTAGTACCTCGAAATGAGATTATATTAAAAATTGGTACCAGGATATAAAGCGGAAAAATATTCAAAATGAAACTGCGTAAAAAAAATATTCTTGAATTAATCAAGTAGATTCGTAATAGTAAATATCACTTTCAATCGCTTTCAGACAAGATTTTTAGACCTTAGAAACAAAATACTCAGCATTTAGTTCCAATTTAAACTCCCCAAAAGCGACTATTTTCATGCTCTTTCTTTTACACATTTAATTAGCATTGATACTCGTTTACTATTTTTTTTTGTTCTCATGTTGAGGACAATAATTTAAAACTCATTGTTAATTGTGTTTGAATTTTAATTGAATGTATGTTTTTAATTATATGTGCATTGTATTTTTTCAAGCGGATTTTGTTTATTTTGTAAACTAATGTTTTTCTACTTCTGTTAGCCCTGTGTGACACCCGGTAGTATATACCACGGAGATTTTTATGATATTCAATGAAAAATATTTCTGAAGACAAAATGGTCACAGAATACAAAGTTAAACACCCTACACAATCATTAATATTATAAATTTGGCGATGAAGAAAAATAGTCATATTATGCATGCGTTAGCTCAGCACCGCGACGAAACCAATCAGCACCAATTTAGGATAAATTCGCTCATCTGGAGAATTTTTACAATTTTTGACAATTTTTACAACAATTTGGCAATTAACGCATCACATTTTGCAAAAAAATTAGGATAACTGCCACTTGGAACCGCTTCTATTCTAGATTTATACATCTCAGAAATAAGTTTTTAAATACATTTAGTTCTTATGCAGTATTTCTAGTCAATTTTAGCTATTCAAATTTCTTTACTTTTTCTCAAAATATATTATTAATTTTCGTAATCTTTTGCTAAACGTACACTCTTAAAAATAACACTTTCATTTTTGACGATTCATGAATCCTCAAGCCTCATTTCGTTAATTTTGAGGATTGTTTCGTCAAACTATCACGTGACTTTTGAGTAAACGCGAATCCTCAGTTTTACGATCGTGATTTGACGATTCTGTATCTTGATTTTGAGGAAACTGAATCTCGTTGTACTCGCACCGTTGCATTCTGGGATTGGAACTTAGCGGTTCAAACAATGGCGGCTTCTTGAAGTTTGGTTAGGCCTAACATAATAATTCGTAATATATACAAGCAGCTTGAACATTAAATTTTACAGTAAAGAACAAGAAGTTGCATGTTTCTAAACATAAAACTATTTGCCTTCATTAGAATATGTAAGTATTATAAAAATAGAACGGAATTATAGCTTTTGTTTACTATTGATGCTGATTTTCAACTGTTAATTTACACTGCACTCTTGAATCAAGTTTAACGCAGCTAAAGAACGCTTTGCAAATAAGAGGTTTCATCAAACGACTTAATAAAACTTGCATAATAAAATTAAGAACAGTATTTTAAAAAAAATAATTAGATAATGAGTGCATAAACGGAACACATTAAATAATAAAACATAATATTTTAAAGCAACTTTAAATATTCGTAAATCGTTTGAAAAACTTTTGAAGATTGCATGGTACTGCTCAACTCTTCTTTTTTGAAAAAGAATAATTCTTTTTTTCGTTTTCTTTCGGTGAAATTAGAAGCTCGATAGAATATACGAATTAGTAAAAAGTAGTCACATAAAGTTTAGAGCCAACTGAAAAAAGGAAGACGACATTACACTTTGTTATGTGTTAAAAAACGACAGGTGTCGAATTCTAAACATGAAATTCGAAGTTCGCCTTTCTATGATAATAAACTGCTTTTTATTCGGACAGCAGATGTGATCATCGCCAGGTGCCATTGCTAAATTCGAACTTCGATACTCTAGGATTTTTTTTTTAAATATGTGAAGTAGAAACGGAAAAAAGTTAAAATATATAGGAAAGGGGTTATGTTGTTGAAAAGTATTTGGATTATTATCAATATTTATTAAGGTAAGTTTAAGTCATTTCATTTTGTGTCAAAATAAAAATTGGTTTATTTTCTTCATTCAACTAATATGGTATAAAGTAATTATTAGTTAACTATTAATAAATTTTTTTTTATTTATATTCTGCATATTTATTAAAAGTGAAAAGTATTATTTTGACGATGCATAATTTGTGTCTTTAAATTATGGTTTTATAATTAAAAAATATTTCACACTGAAAGATAAAATTTTATGTGCACTGAATGCATTATATTTTCATATTTTTTTTTTCTTTAAAGGTACTTTTAATGCAAAAAGTATTTAATAAAATACCGTAATTAATAAGTTTTTTTTCTTAATATAATATTTAACGGCCTTGTTTTTTAGGTAGATGCTTTTGGGTTCGACTCGAAGATACAACTAAAATTGATTTAATATAGTATATTAGTTTTGTGCCATGGACTATGTTGATTCCAAGCTTCAGGAATAGGGATTTGGATCTCGAATAGAAATAATTAAAAACAAGATTAAATGTAAAGCTATAATATTCAAAATAAGCCTAACTTTTAAAAAAGAATTTTTTTTTTTTAAAGTTCTTTCTGTAATTTTTGTTTGAGAAAATTATCCACCTGAAATTTTGTGTACTATTTTATTGTTTAAATGCATAACTTCTAAAAAACTGTCTCATCCCTCCCTCCCCCCCCCCCCCCAATACTAAAATTTTAATACTAAAATTTTAATTTCAGTAAATTTGATGTGTTAGTATTCCACTTAAACTTGTAAGTTAAACAAATGCTATATTTGTTGTTTTTTTAGACTCGCCTTTATAAGGGTTGGCCCAATTAAGTTATGAAAAGTATACTAAATGCTTCCTATTTTTTTAGAAGACAAAACTGCTGTAATGATACGACTGAAGTACTGATGATTGAAGCAGCAGTTTGTGAAGTACAACACAAAATGCCAGCCTGCCCAGCAGTTCCCAGACCACCGGCCCGTCATCATATAATCAATATGTATATTAAAAAAATTCGAAACTTGTGTTTATTTTGATAAAATAAATATACAGATTTAAATAAAGTGAAATGTTATTTTGTTGTAAAAATAAATGAACAATTTAAAAGTGGATTTTCTAGATTTGGAATGTAATAAACTGATTGTATAACTTATATTCAAAGCAAATTTTGGTTCCGAAATGCATTGAGAATCTTTTTAATATTTTATAAACATTATATATTATAGTTTTACATGCAAATAGTCAATTTTGTATCAAAATGCCTTCAATATTTCAGAAGTTGTACATAGATGCATTCGTGTCCGTAAAAAAGACAAATGTGGAATATAATTATAGCTTTTTTTTGTATTTGGGTGAAAAATACCAATAACAAAATGATGTAGTAAAATCCTATAAAACATCCTAAAAACTTTTTAGAAAAATGCATCTCTCAAATATGATGAAACTAGACCGAATGCGACGTAACTCTAGTTAAACTCATAGTTTCCTTGCACAGAAGCCGCGACCATGGGAGGAGCTATAAAATGCACGGAACAATTAGATAAAGACAAAATAACACGACTGAAATTTTTTCTTCATCTGATTGCCCCGAGGGTTTTATAGCTCCGCCCATGGTCGTGGCTTCTGTGCAAGGAAACTATGAGTTTAACTATAGAGCTGCCCGAACAATAAATATATATGCTCAAAAATGACGATGCAAAACTCTCAAATGAACAATAATAATCCTCAATTTAACGAAACCGGAACTATCAAAACAGCATCACATACTCAAAAATAACGATACCAAACTCTCAAATCAAGTATAACAATCCTCAATTTAACGTAACCAGAACTATAAAAACAAAATCACATGCTCAAAAATGACGATGCCAAACTCTCAAATTAAGAATAACAATCCTCAATTTAAGGAAACTAGCTCTCAAAACAACTAAATTCACATGCTCAAAAATGACGAAATATTTCTTTAGATTAGACGACATTCAAATCCTCAAAAAAATGACGATTCAAATGTCCTCACTTTGAGGAAAGGAAAACTCGGAGCATTTGCCAGGAAACTGAATCCTCAAAATTAAGGAAAATTTCGTCGTTTTTGAGCATTCATTTTTAAGAGTGTATTTGTCGCTCGGATAACATATGCATATGCAAAAATTTCTCGCGAAAAAGGGGATCGAAAGAGCATTTTAATATCAAAATTGTTTGTCAAGTTTGCTTTAAATTTAAGAAAAAGTATTCAACTCAATATTAATTTAAATACTCAATTGGAAGGAGTTATTTATAAAAAACATTTTTGATTCTTAAATTTGAAAACCAAAAACCAAGCTGATACTTAAGAAGAAATATTTTAAAGCATTTAATTAGAGCGGAATACATGTTTCAGGTCTTGAATGGCAACCTAAATGCTGAATGAAAATAAGTTCTTTCTTGAGCCTTGATTAGTGAATCAATGACACCGATCGGAACACCTTTTGAGAAATTGCAGGAATGCAAGCTGGTAGAAACTACGACATCCGAAATAATAGAACAGTAATACTACTAAAAAAAGCTAAGAAAAATTTTATTCAATCATGCTTATTTGCGAATTTAATTAAATAAAAAAAAGCATATACCTGATGTTATAATACTTCTTTATTACAAAACGTTCTTAAGTCGTGCTACGCCAATACTTAAGACTAGCAAATAAATACCCGTTCTTCGCACGGACTAAAAAAAATTCAACTCTATCCTAGTATATGTATCATTTGATCCGTTAGAAGACAATAAGCTTATGTATCATTTATGTACAATGGGCATGTTTCAAGTCTAGAGTGGCAACAGCTCCAGAGGTATTTTTTCATTCATTGTTCTTCTGAAACAGCGGTCTTGGAATTACATTAGTTTTGGATTGGTATTCGCTAAAGTGAGTTTTCTAAATTTCAAACTTACGAATTATGTTTCCAAGTGCAGTGTTCAAAATTTTCTTTTATTAAAACTTAAGTATTTATCGTTTCGTGAATCAGGTTAAATGGATTTCCCACACTTTCGACTTATTTCTTCGCATTATCATCTAACCCAAGTTTTAACAACATTGACTTTCTGGTAAATTGTTAACACAGTTGAAATTTAATGGAATTAAAACCGATAAAGTTTTATAATTACATAGCAAGAGAATAAAAACATGTTGCACGTAAAAAACTAACAATAGAACACAGCAACACTCACTCATTTTGTATGAAAACTAAACAAGCAATGAATTTACAGAAATGCAAGAATAAAAACCTTTTAAAATTACGTCATCTGAAACCAACCAATTGCACAAAATGCATAAGTAATATTAGTGTACATGAATTTTAAAGCACCCTGAGAAAAGAAAATTTGGTTTTCTTCACAGTAAACATTTCTTTTGTAATATACATGGAAGGGTGGGACCGGGGACACAAAATTTGAATCTTCGCCAAAAATCGCCTTTCCAGAAATCATTTTCGCTCGCCATTGACTGGTTTTGCATAACACGGGGGCACACGAAACCAATCACTGACGAATGTAAATAGTTTCGGTAACTTCTTTTAGGAAGAGCGTCAAGGTTCACATGTCCTATTTCTCCGTTAACAAGCTTTAAGTAACTTTGAATTAAAGTCACTTCAAAGCTTTCCAACGGGCAATTGGTGACCAAAGAACTGGAGGATCGGCAACCACAGCCTTCGACTTAGCCGCAGTAACACGGAAACATCGAATAAGAAATGGTCGCCAATATATTAATCACCAATTTGAAGCTTCAGCTCTACTTTTAAATAATATTCGTTACCTAAATCATTTACTCTCGCCAGTGATTGGTTTGGCATGACACGGGGGCACACGAAACCAATCACTGGAGAATGTAAATGGTTTCGGTAACTTCTTGGAGAAGGAGTGTCGATGTTTGGCGAAGGTTCACATGTCCTGTTTCTCCGTTGATAAGCTTTATGTTACTTTGAATTAAAGTCACTTATAAAGCTTTCCAAAGGGCTATTGGGGACCAAAGTACTGGAAGATCGGTAACCACAGCTTTCGACTTAGCCGCTGTAGCACGGAAACATCGAATGCCAGGTATGGTCGCCAATACATTAGTCACCAATTTTATCAAGCTTCAACTGTACTTTTAAATAATATTCGTTACCTAAATCATTTTCACTCGCAATTGATTGGTTTGGCATGACACGGAGGCACACAAAACCAATTACTGACGTATGAAAATGATTTCGGTAACGTCTTGGAGAAAGAGGTTTGGCGAAGATTCGCACGCCCGGTCCCTCCGTGAATGCCTAGCTTTATGTAACGTTAAATTAACGTCACGTTAAAGCTGCCCAACGGGCTATTGGTGACCAAATATCTCGAAAATCGACAACCACAGCCTTCGACTTAGCCGCAGTAGCAGGGAAACATCGAATGCAGGGTATGGTCGTGAATGCATTAGTCACCAATTTTAGCAAGCTGCAACTCTATTTTAAATAAATGAGTCATTCTTCTAGATCTGCCAATAGTTTATAATCGTTACTCTAGACTGAACACTAACGATTCGTCATAGCCGCAACATAATAAAACATAATGCAACCAACGGTTTTGAACAAAAAGATTTATTTATCGATTGCACGATCTGCAGAACAATTTGGCAAGGAACTAAATTATTTGAGATGACGTAACTTTCCAGTTCAGATTCTTGCACTTCCGCTATTTCATTGCATTTTGATAGCAAATCGAAAAAAAAAAACAGTATTTTTGTCTCCTGCTATCAATTTAGTGTTCTTTACGTAAAACTTGTTTTTATTCTCGCCATTTATTAAACTTTAACTTTAGTAAAACTGCAATTTGCAGTTAGTGTTTATCATGTTCAAAAATCCATTAAAGTTTTAATAAAATAATAATTACATTCATACCGTTATATTTTATAAATAGTAAATAGAAATCATTTATGACGAAAAATTGATAAATTATTGCATGATTTTCTTCGATAGCATTTATCATAAAGAGTGTTTTAAATGATGCAAATTTATCAAACATTCAAGTATCAAAGTTGAAATAATCCTTCATTGTAATATTGTAAAATATTAACAGCTATTTATTTAACGAAACAAATGAAATTCCAATAGGACCAAAAATGAAATCAATACCGCTTGAATGTTTGCCATACAAGACAAAAAAAAACATGACTATTGTTTCATTGACATTAAAAAAAACATTTAAAAGAAATATAATTGGTTTAATATTTTTTAAATTGCTTTTATCAATGCAAACAAAATTTCGTTTTCACACAAAGTTATCAGTTGATATCTTACAGTTTAAAAAATGCATATTAAATTTCTGACTAAAGGAGTATTCTGTATCCGCCAATGATATTGAGAAATCGAGCGGTTGTTATAAAGCTTGGCCAAACGACAATATGCACTGCTTTAAAACATTAGGGGAGCACTTTGCGTACTTTTTCTTTAACCTTTAACCCTTTCAGTTCCAACTTCTTATTTTTTATTCTAAAAATATAAAATTTGTGAAAAAGATTCATTATACATCCAGAATGAAGTGGTAAAAAACAGAGGGGTGATCTTAATTTTTTCACTAAAATTTAAGGGGGGGGGGATTATAATCGTAGTTTTTGAATAAATTATTACAATAATTTTTTCAAAATTTTATCTGTTAACAAAAAGTTAAAATCAATTTTTAGAATGCAAGCGTCAAGAATTTTGGGTCAATTTATTTCGTAAAATTTTTGGGGAGTGAATTTTATTTTACCATGTTTTTTATATTTTCATTATTGAAAACATTATTTAATTCTTCAAAAGACATGATTCTTCCATCTAACGATAAATAAGTGCGAGCTCAACTTGGTGAGAGAAAAAATCGCAAGCTGATGATTCCTCGGAGGTGAAAGGGTTTTAAACCATGGGCTCCCCGGTGTGTTTTGAGGAGTGTATTTCTACTACAACTACTTTTTGGGGCACATTTGTTGAAGTATGGTTACTAACAAATGGAATGGCAGCAAAAAAAAGGTAGGAAATACATTTACGTAGCTCTTGCGTTCAGAATTCTAAAATAATTTGGCGTTACCTTTAATTCAATGGCTTGTTTCAAGTGACGTATTCAATTCCAGCCATAGATATAGAAAGTAGCAGATATGCCCATCGATTGCGCAATCCCGTACAACGCAATACAAAACCCGCGATTGTGTGATGAAGCATCTTTTTGCCGTTTTCGCAATGCATCACGGGATACTGGTTGGCAGAAAACTGCTTTTGCCGAAGAGTCATATGCAATAAAAATTGCATTTTTAAAATCCCCTAGGGGCATATCTGCTCCTATTCCTATATATGATGAAAACTATAAAGGTTGATCAATGGAGGTTGTTTCACATTGGTGAATGGCAACAGCTCCAACGGTTTGTTTTCATTTGTTCTTGGAATTAACTTTGTTTTGGTATTCGAAAATGAGTCTTCTAAGAATATTTTGCTCATTTATTTTTTTAATGCCAACTTCTTGCTTTCTTACTACTCCCTTGGTTGCTCAAAACCTTTGCAAAAGAAAGCATGCATAAGAATTTCCTCTATATCTATCATTTTCGGAAACCGAAACGTCCAATGAAATCGCAGTACGAAGATAAATTGAACAAGAGCATTACATTTTCTTAAACATTCCCATTGGTTCTTTATTTAAAGAAATGAATACAAGTTTTATGTTACAAGTAGCATAACTGTTACTATAATTTCTCTGGTTAATTAATACAGAAATGCTAATTATCATTTTTAAAAATTGCCTTATTTCCTCTTTTTTGTCGTTAAGCCGTTTTACTGCCTACAATGATATATATTAAGTTTTAAAAAAAAAAAGATACTAAAATACAGTTTGTTTTATCAGGTAAAGCAGGTTATATGTATAATAGCCTCGGGGTGAAGTGTAATAATAAATAAAATTATATTTATGAAATACGGTTTGTTTTATGGTACACATTAAAAATCCATTTAGAATTCTAAAAAATATAAGCTATCATTAAAAAGAAACCACAATTATGAAACAAATCTTTAATTATATTTATATTCAAAAACTATTATTTATTTTTTTTAGAATGCATATCTACAATTAAAAATGCAAAATTAAAATCTCAAAATGCTTAAAATGAAATAACATAACATATTAGTTACATTATTTATTTAAAAATTGATATTTCAACTTTAAAAATTTAATAAAGCATACAAATTTACTCTTCGAAATATAAATAAATTTTGGTTAGGTTAGGTTTAAATTATCGTCGCACTAGAGCTACAACGAGGGCTATTGGCTACGGGCGTCGTATTTTAGAACCACAGTCAAGTGACGAGCCGACACCTGAATAGGCACCCAACGCAACCTAAATGAATTTAGCAAACGATAAGGGATACCTATTGAATTTTGGAGAGAAAATAAACTTGCCAAATTTAGCTTGTGATTGTGTGATATAGAATTAAATGCAGTGTTTGGGGTCGCATAAGTCAAATTCTACAAAACAAATCAGTCAGCATTTCACACAGAATTTTATTTTGCGTATAAACATTAAGACTATAAGTGCATTTTAAATTTTAAAAAACTAAATACCAAACAATTTAAATAACATTAGAATTGAGTTTTAGCTTTCTCGTTACGTTTATAACGTTAAAAGTCAAAAGATCTCTGTCCGTCTGGTGTACCAAACGATTTTGGTATTTTAAAAAAAAATGTTTTGGAAAATAAAATCGCACTTTTAACAATGATCACTCGATCAGATTTATAAGCGGATTTTTCTGAGAATACTACTCAATGATATCTAAAACCTCATGAGCAGTTTTTTGGATATTATCAAACAGATTCAGGGAATATTCCACTTAAAAATAAAAAAGCATTTTTTACTTGAAAACGCGTCACATTTTAGAGCTGAAAATTGGCTGAGGAGTTGTCCATACTATATGAGGTATTTTCAGGAAAAAAATTAGCCCGATTGGAATGGGGGCATTTTTCACCGTCTTATCTGGTGAGGGCCTTTTCTGTACTTTATATAGTACAAAATTCAAGGATATTAAAAAAAAATTCCTCAATAAAAAAATAAAACTCAAATCCATGGTTTAATGTTTGATTTTAGGTATTTTTTCGGTTGAAATCGTCTCATAGTAGTTATACCTTGAACCCAAGGCAAACCTCCAAAAAACATAGAACACAACTTCAAAATATCGTCGAACCATGACGTGTTTAACGTTCTGAACGGATAATTTTTCACTGTCTTCAAACTTAACAACCCATTCCTAGCGTGGCCCTGTTGAAAAGTATATTCAATTCGAAGATATTAAGCACTAAACAGAGCCTTAATAATTTCCGTAATAAAAAAAAACTCAAATTTAAAACCATGGTTTAAGGTTTGATTGAAAGTTTCAAAAATATTAAAAACCCAATCATAAAATGGCACTGTCAATTAAGCGTTAATTGTTAAAGTGAGTGAAATAATAACACGCAAAAGTTCAATTTTCACACGTGTGATACTTTATCCTTTATAATCACGTGGAAGAAAGAAACATTTCTCATTAGTTCAACAAAACATTCACGTGTATATTTTTTTTATGTAAAACCGATGGTCATCAATAAATCTCTCGAAATATAAAAGGCAAACTAATTTTTTAGCTTAAGGTCATTCAATTGGACACGAGTTCATACTTTCAAGAACAAACAATAACAACAGTAGTTCAAACATTACTATTAACATGAATATTGTGAAAAGTTTTACTTGAAATGTTATTCTTATGGAAACTGGGGGAAAAAAGTACTTTTTTTACTGTTTTTGAGTGAAAAAATCTTTTCACTCTTTTAAGACTCTTACTCTTCACACATGCCTGACATTAAATTTAGAATGTGAAAGTAAGATCTTTTTAAGTAATTATGAAAAAATTGGATATCCGATACTTATTCACATCGAAGTACAAAATGAATCTCAAAAAAGTAAAATTACATTTTCGGGGTCTTTGGAGATTAGTCAGTTAAAAAACTTAAATAGAAGATTTCGTCAAGAACTTTTTAAAAAAATGGTAAAATATGGACAAATACTTAATTTACCTCTGTTTTGAATCCAGTCTGGAAAAGCGCTGTTACCCATCCCTGGATCCTACGGTGCAAGCTACGACAACATTAGGCCACATTTGTTCTCCAACACCGATTCCCACATTCAGTACTCATCAAAGCGCGTCGCGTCGGCTGGAACTGTGATGCTGCAGTTTCAAAGTGAGGTCCTGATGGAATTCTTCTACTAAGTACGTTGGAATTGATTGATGACTATACTTGAGGTTAACGAGAGGCATGTCACATATTAGCTGTAAAACATCCAGTGGCACAACAAAAAGACCTTACTGTATACTTATAACTAATTTTTTCTTGCAATCAATTTCTTGAAAAGGGAACACTGTTTTACCACATATGATAACGAAAGCTGTCATAATTCTGAAAAATATTAAGAACAATAAAATATAAGTTTGCCATTAGGATCTAAGGTTTTGAAGCTGGGGCGGAACCGGTGCCAACTCTCAGTCAAAGACTTTGAATAAGAATGAACTGCACATTAGAAAACCCAAAAAGTGACCAATATCACTTCCCAAGTCACGTGGGTTGAGCCACAAACTGGCTGGTTTTACAAAACAAAGAAAATTGCTTAATTTCTGGACTGCATGTTCTTGCCTCCGAATGGACCGTAAAAAAATTTTATAAATCAAAACTTAGCTCTCAACATGTCTTTTCACTAATGTAATGAGATGGTTGGACTATCCACCTATAACATAAAATATTGAATGGACAATTCAATATTAAAAAAATGTAACCGATGCTAGTAAGACAACTATTTGGCATCTTCTCCAATTTTGTAGCCGGTTTTCGGCCTTTGGCCCCTGTCAAATTCAACGACATTCATTGGAAACGGTATGGCTCAAATTTTTTGATGACACTGTGGTATTGGAATTTGCATTAATTCAAAACTTACTCAAATTTAAGCATTCTTATATTATAAAAATGCTTTTTTTTTATCCTCTTCATTTCAATCAGGACCCGACTTACAACTCTAGGGTCCCAGGACACGAGCAAATTTGGGGGCCCCAAAACATACCTCGATAAAATATTTGCGTGTATTTTCCTATCTTACAGTTTTTACAAAAAAAAAAAAAAAAAATAGCCGTAGTAACTAGCTTGGAAAGCATGGTGAATCCACCTAAAAAAACTTTTTGTGAATTAATAAATTCAGAGTTTAAACACAATTTCAAAGTAAACTTTTGTTCATGAATTAATTTATTTTTGTTAACTTTAGATTAAAAAGTTTGGGTCATTTGAATAGAGCATACATGTTCATGAAGAAAATTTTGGGACCCCTTAAAGTTGGAGGCCCTGGGCACGTGCCCCGTTTGCAATGCCGGAAATCAAGCCCTGATTTCAATGCAAACTGCCACGGCCGTTTATATAAACTAGTATAGGTATTCAAGCTTTCAAAAATACCGAATACCGATACCGAAGCAGCGGGCAAGTTTTTTCAGCTGCAGAAATTTATGAGACACTCGCAGTGTGGTCTCGCGCCTTACTGGGAACCCGTTAACTTCGCACATTGCTTCCTTTTAGAGGCATGCTTACTTGTGAAAATGGGGGACATTCACGGCCATATCCACCTGAGCTTCAATTAAAAATCGCTGTGGTAAAAAAAAAAGCGGTTAGACAGGTTAGAGCAGTGGGAAAACATTAGCACGTGGTTCGAGAGCTGTATAGGATAACATTAGCACGTGTTTCGAGAGGTGCAGGATAACTAACCGCGTGACAACACATGAATGTTCCCCATACACTCAATATCTAAACTAAATTCAATTCGTGTTGGTGCATGCGCAAGAAAAAAGCAAATAATAACAGAGAATGGTGTCAAGCCCCTGCTACGGCCCGGTCGTTGTTTTTTGAAGCCCTATTATAGTCTGCCTGCTCATTAAAATACACTCAAAATCAAAACAAAATTAAATTCGTGTTGGTGCATGCGCACTTAAAAAGCAAACACTAATAGAGGATGGTGTCCAGCCCCCGTTTCGGCCCCGTCCAAGTATTTTCAAGCCCTTTTATGGTCCCGTACTCCCACGTGGATGACGTTTTTTAAAACTAATTATATTAATTAAAAATCGCAATCAAATATGAAAAAGGCATCAGGTGCACACGTAGGTATTAAAAGAAATCTATATTGAAAATTTCGAATTTTTTAGAGCAGTCTAAGTAGGTCTTTTGCGATCCACAGACATACACACAGACAGATTCTTTCTTTTATTATTATAGATTTTGTGTTTTCAAAAACGCTGAAGCTGAGTACCTGCCCAAAACCCGTCCTGGACAAGTTTTCCCATGTAGTATGGCGGCAGGTATTAGCGATCTATCACTAGTTCGCTTGAATTGAAAATATGATTAATTTTGAATAATTTTTAAAGCATTTGATTCAGTCTTCAGTGTTTTGCTTTAGGATAGGAGCCTTCAGCCTTTTATCCCATGAATGCCAGTAATGTAACTAGACTAATTGTAAAGAAACCTTTTAAAATGTTTTATAATTCAAATTTCCTTTCCTTCTACATTGCTCTGCCTCTCACAAGGGTACTTTTCACACTGTTAAAAAAAATCTTTAAAACATTCAAGTTTCGAAATTTTAGGATAACTGGAGTTTCATATTTAAGAAATAGAAATCACAACTAACTACAGCTTTTTTTGCTAAGTTTGTGGACATTACGGTTAATTTGTTTAAGTTTTTGTCAGGGTTTCTAAATATTTAACAATCTTGGGGGATTTTACAATTGACCCAATTTGGAGATTTTACCTTAATCCCAATTGGGAGATTTTTTTGAAGTTCGCAAAAAAAATTAATTTTTAGATCGATATAAAACGATTTTAGAACTACCGTCGAGTTTTGCAATTTATTATCACAGCAATCAGCGACATAAATAGAATGGACTGGACTGCTCATTCAATGGGGGACATTCACGCCATATCCACCTGAGCTTCAATTCCAAATCGCTGTTTGGAAAAAAGCAGTTAGACAGGTTTGAGCAGTAGGAAAACATTAACAAGTGTTTCGATAGCTGTATAGGATAACATGTATAGGATTATTCGAGAGCGGTAGCAAAACAAACCGCGTGACAGCTTTGAACTGAATTATAATTAGAATGCACACAGTTTATGAATTGGAGACATAAAAATGACTATAACAAAAAAAAGTAAGTTACTATAAGTTTTTATGAAAAAAGTAAGCAGTGAAGATATCTTGAAAAACTGTATTCACAATAATTGTGTCTATATTTATTTATTTTTGTAACAAAATAAAAAAATAGTCGAAAATTGCGACTGCGAATTTCGAACCATGATCGCAGCCCTTCACGCTAACAGTCTGCGCATTATACCGGATGCGGGTTCGACTACCGCCTTTGCCCTGGGTGTACTTTCTCTCTGTGTACCGTTAAAAATTCTGCCTGTGTCTGTTTTACTAGAAGAAGCTTTATAAAGTGGGTCTTTATAAAGTGTGATCAAGCACACAAACCAGGAAATACATGTTCCAACCTATACCAACCATTGTAGAAATTCATATATCGTTGGTTGTTTCGGTTTCACTCTCAAAATGAAAATTATAGATGAAATGAAACTTTTCTATCTATACAAAATTTCTTTTGCAACTGTTATGTTGACATTTAAAAATTTTAAAAAGAAATATTCTTAGAAAACTCATTTTGAATTCCAAAACATAAGTATTTCCAGGCAGCAAATGACAACAAATCGTTGGAGGATATGCCATTTCTAACGTAACACAACCACATTGTGATTCTTAGATTTTTAATCTGGTTGCACGGTAGTGCAACCGCCAAGTTCAAGGCACTACCCAACCTTTTCTGGAAGGGTTTCGGCGTGTTTTCGGACCCTCCGTTCTTTGGTTCTATGCATCACAGAAATGAGTTTAGAAATTTTTATTGGTCAATAGGAGCTTGATGAAGAGTATAAAAAAATCAGCGTTCTATCTCTTTTTAACTCCGAGAAAATTGAATTGGAAAATGACCACTTTTGGGGCTCACTCACTCACCGATCATCAAAATGTTCTATGACACCCACTTGTTCTAGAATCATGAAAATTGGAATACTGGTTGATTTTGTCATACAACCAACATAAAAAATCCGAAAATCGAATATTTAGCACGGGTTTGTTCTTAAATGGCTTGGCGCCTTTTTTCAAAAGCAGTTACAATCCTCTGACATACGCCGATATGCCAGCGGCGATTAATTGAATCGCCAACAATTCAAATAGCTATTTACCTTCAGATGATACGATAAAGGTTTTTCAAGTGTGGAATTTAGCACACGATATTACTAATGGAAAGTTTCAATCATCATTTTGACTAAGTTTAATGGTTTTCAAGTGCAACACCTTAGCTGGCAACCAGCTCCATGTTTTATAATGAGTTATGGTTGTTTCGTTGTAGGATGAGTTACATTGCTAAAGGTCTATAAATAAGCATGAGCAATGGGTGGCTGGAACCAATGATTTACAATATGCAAATGATTTTTTTTGTTTTTGTTGGAATAACATCGCACTAGAGCGACACAAGGGTAATCAATTCTTCCCTATTGTTTAAATTTTAAAAAAGAAAGATACCAGAGTTCAAACACACAAATCATGAAATTATATTGATAACAATTGGAACTTATATTACGCTTTGACAATTTGTATAAAAGCAACTATTCGGGTTTCAAACTGTAATTGGGGTCAACAACAATTGTTTTCGCCAAGGGTCATACAAGTCATTTTGATCGCAAAATGACCTTTAGGCCGCGTCTCAAAGTTTATGGACAACTTTTTTTTTTACTTTAGGAACCAACTAAACGAGTAAAAATACGATATAAATTATGCATGCATCTAGTGTAGTAATACAAATAATAAAACACTCAAACAAGTTAAAGCTATATAAATTTAATACAATAAAATGATAAAGAAAAATAGCTGTCCCAGTATATGAAAAAAAAAGGTTTTAAAAGGTGTTCATTATTGACGAAGTACCCATGATTTTAATTAGTGATAATTTATCTATAATAATAAAAGAAAGAGTCTGTGTATGTCTGTGGAACGCAAAAGACCTACTTAGACTGCTCTAAAAAATTCGAAATTTTTAATATAGATTCCTTTTAATACCTACGTGTGCACCTGAGGCTTAGTTTTTTCATATTTAATTGTGTTTTTTAATTAATATAATTAGTTTCAAAAAACGTCATCCACGTGGGAGTGCGGGACCATAACAGGGCTTGAAAATACACGGACCAGGCCGAAACGGAGGCTTGACGCCATCCTCAATTAGTGTTTGCTTTTTAAGTGCGCATGTGCCAACACGAATTTTATTTTTGTTTTGATTTTGAGTGTACTTTAGTAAGTAGGCAGACCATAACAGGGCTTCAAAACACAACGACCGGGCGGTAACTGGAGCTTGACACCATTCTTTGTTATAATTTGCCTTTTTCTTGCGCATGCGCCAACACGAATTGAATTTAGTTTAGATATTGAGTGTATGGGGAACATTCATGTGATGTCCCCCATACACTAAATATCTAAACTAATATCTAATTCATGTGATGTCACGCGGTTGAAGCTCAGATGGATATGGCCGTGAATGTCCCCCATTTTCACAAGTAAGCATGCCTCTAAAAGGAAGCAATGCGAAGTTAACGGGTTCCCAGTAAGGCGGAACCATACTGCTTGTTTAAAATAGGTACACAATGTACTTGGGGGTGTCAACAAGCAGTACAGAACGAGCAGTAAAATGAAACAGTACAAGATTTTTAAAAAATGTATATACATTCGTCAAATAATTTTTATTTTATATATCATGTTTACTTAAACACGTTGATTGTCCTCTAAAAAAGTTAGTACTACTTATAAAACAATTGAAAGTGTCATATTTAAAAATAACATGCTTTTTTATTTAAGAACTTATTTAAATTATTTTATTTAGCATACCTACAAAAAGAAGTGAAATCCAAACAAAAACCTCTCAGTAAAAGAAGGCCAAGTTCTTAAAAAAAAATTGGCCTGACCTTAAAAAGAAGTGAAATCCTGAAAAAGGTACCAAGTTCATTAAAAGTTACTGATGTGGCATTGAACACCAAAACATTTTAGTCTTTGATCATTCTTATGTTTACCACATTCAAGCAAACTCGCACTTGTGTTTGTGTAACTTGGCTATTACGCATTTTTGAAGAAAAATAAACAAGCCATTAAAAGTTATTATGATACATGATTATTCATTACTGTACAACTCGATTACAACGGTCCCACGACATTGCGACCGCCACTAAAAGTAGTGAAGTGTGGAGAATTCGAAGTAATCTGGAATTGAGAAAGCTATACAAGGAAAGGCATACTGTTTATATAATAAAAATAAAAAGGCTCCAATGGCTCGGACATCTTGAGCGAATGGGTGATGAGAGAGCAACAAGGAAAATATTTAAAGGAAAGCCAGAGGAGGAGAGCTGGACGTCCTAGGAAGAGATGGTTGGACGAGGCGGAAGAAGATCTGAAAAGGATTAAAGTTAAAAATTGGAGGGTCAAAGCCAAGGACAGGAAAAAGTGGCGCTGTGGTCCTTCATGGACTGTAGTGCCGAGGAGTAAGTAAGTAAGTACTAAAAGTAGTAACTATTTTATCACAAGTTCAATATAATGGTAGTTTAGAAATTCGTTTACGACATTTATAAAAAAAAACGTATAAAATACTGATACTGAAAAGAAGTTATATCAATGTTTAAATATTCATTGAAAATTTTTTCGAGGAAAAAAAAGAGAAGGCCAAGATTACTCTGTTTGACCAATAGGCAGAAAACAAAGCTTATAAAAACAACAACAAAAAATCCGTTGGGCCTCTTTTTTGTGTGGCTTGAAACACTTAAAACACTTTGCCTTCAGGAATACTTTCATCTCAATGTTCAATAATTTATTGGTTACACCCATCCCCAGTGCAAAAGGTTCAACATCCCATACAGAGGCGCCGACTTATAAAAAATATTGGGGGGGCCCATACCGGGGGTCTTGTCCCGGAAAATTTTCTAAATTTTAGATGAAAAGTAGTGTTTTTTAAAGTATTTTTAAACATTTTAGTCATATGCTGAACATTCATTAGAACCCCGAAATCTCGACACTCCGGGAAACTCGACAAGCATGACACATATTTTTTTTTCGGCTTTGAAAAACGAACACTCAAACTTCGTAAAAAGCGAAAATAATTTACAGTAATAATTATGCTTATAGAATATTACTATACGTACAACCCATCACTCCTGTAAGCTTCACCCTTCAAGTCCCGAGTTTCTGGGATTGTACTGTATTTTATATCATATTAATAAGTGAAATAGCTAATTACTTTGAATAAGGCACAGGGTTCATTAAATAAAAACAATATATCAAAGTTAATGCCAAAATACAGAGTGCCTAATACTTTCAGTCAAAAGGTATGTAAATAACGGGTTTTAATTGAGTCTTACTTCCTAAAAATATTTAATTATTTGAAAATAACTAAAACAGTAATATTGTACCACAGTACTAAACCAGTATTAATGTTTCGAAACTGAAAATTCAACGTTCTGCATGTATTTCTCTATTCAATAAAGACTTGATCTAGGCTCTAAATACAACTATTAGGGTTAGAGTGTCTTTAAAAGGTGCAAATGTCGACCGTCTGACTGACACTAAGATACTAAAGTAAACGAATAAAATATAGTCATATACGAGAAAACTAAACACTAATCTCGGAACACTAAAGGCGAAACTAACTATGGTGGAAGCGAAAAGCACGAGCTAAGATCGCCACCTGCAATTCACAGGAAACTAGTCACGTGAGTTTGACGATAAGTTATTACGGCAACAGAAAGATGAAAATTACAGGTAAGCGCCGTAGACTGACAAAAATAAAAGAAAGGCGAAAACGCTTTAATTCGACAAAGCAATATTAATAATATCCCAGTAATTATCGTCAAACAGTGGAAATAAAAAATACACCAACTTATAATTTTGTGATTTTAGAATGAATAATATAACAATTTTCTGAAATTATTGGGGGGGCTCTGCCCCCCTAAACAAATTTTTGAGGGGGCTCGGGCCCCCTCAGGCCCTATGGAGTCGGCGCCTATGATCCCATAGTGCAAAAGGTTCAACAAAATTTTCACAATGCGTAATGGCCAAGTTACACAAACACAAGTGCGAGTTTGCTTGAATGTGGTAAACATAAGAATGATCAAAGACTAAAATGTTTTGGTGTTCAATACCACATCAGTAACTTTTAATGAACTTGGTACCTTTTTCAGGATTTCACTTCTTTTTAAGGTCAGGCCAATTTTTTTTAAGAACTTGGCCTTCTTTGTTTGGATTAACTTTGTCTTCATCTAACTCTATGTGGTGGGTGAAGGCAGCCCAAAAGTTCGATAGTAGGTCTTTGAGGTTGCCGTACAAGCAAAAGCCAGCCACAGACTCAGGTGCCATCCCCAGCATCGTCCCAAGTCACGACGATTTCAAAATTACAAAATTTTTATAGCTGTGTTAAAGCTCTGTAAAACAAATCTAGAAATAAGCAAGTCTAGTCGAGAAGGTATACCAACCAAACAAAAAATAACATGTCTAAATTGTGGAGATGCCAAGAGATGGCAACATCTGTCATATGTGTTTGTTTGTGTCTTGTGTTTTCCTACTTGACGATGGTTTATAAGCGGGTCCTTGTGACCAAGCACACAAACCTGAAAATATATGTCAACCAACCAACCAAAAAATAAGCCAATCCGGCAGCGTAGTGGTTAAAACATTGGCCTCTGGAGCTGCTGGATCCGGGCTCGAATCCCATTCTGGCATGGATGTTTGTGTTTGTCAATTATCTGCGGAGTACGTGCTCATAAAATCTGTTGGGTCTAAAAGTCTTATGGGCGGTCATTGCGCAGTTTCCCATGGGTACAGGTTCCTGGAGAAAATTTCTCTCCCCTTCAGGGACATGTCTAAATTGCGGAGGTGGAGACAGATGGCAACATCTGTCATATGTGTTTGTGCGTTTCTTGTGTTGTCCTACTTGACGATGGTTTATAAGCGGGTCCTTCAACCAAGCACACAAGCCTGAAAATATATGTCTACCAACCAACCAAGAAAATAATAATTAATAATTTAATATATCAATGTTGATGCTTTTTTATTTTCTATAAAGTGAAAAAGTTTTAAAATTTTCGAAAGTTACTTAATTTAATACTGTGGTATGCCTTCAAAAACTTAATTTCAATAGGTTTTTACAATTGTGTCAAGCAATAATATTTAATCTTCCAGGACAACCGGACAGTACCACACGTTACTGATAGCGTTCCTCATTGTGCTAGTGCTGCAATATACATCTTTATAATTAGGCAACATAATTTATTGTGATTTGATCATCTCTATTGTATCAAAGAAAATATAATAAGGATCCTTTGTTTAATATCCAAAGTTTATACCTGATGTTCGTGCTTTTTAAATGTTTGACCACACAGTTCTCTGAATTTCAATGAAACTGTAAAAGTTTAATCAAAGCGGTTAATTTAATCATTAAAAGGTGCTAATAACCTCTTCCTTTCTCACTTATTTGAAAATTCTTTTTAAAGGTTTTTCAATTCGAATTAGATCCACTTGTTATAAAATTCTCTATGTATGATCCATAGTCTAGATATAAAAGATACTGATAAATATTGTACTTCCTTTTACATTGGTAAAAGATTATATTGATCATATAGCTGCAATACTTTTCTTGAATACATGAAAAATGATTATAAACTTGTTCCAATTTAATGTCTTACAATAAGCTGTTAAACAATAGCTGAAAAAAAAATAAACTGAAAAGCCCATAAAGTGAGTTCTAGCAAACAATATTCTGAAAACAGTTACTAAGATTAACAAGCGCCTCCTCATTAATTGTAGAAAAGTAGTCCCAACTAGTTCTGGGCTGAAAATTGTTTAAAATGTATAATATCAAAAGGCCCAATTTTATAACATCTGACGAAAACCCTTACGCAGGTCCTCAGCAAATGCAGCATCTTCTAGCACACACTGGTGAAAAACCTCATGCCTGTGAGGTTTGCAGTAAACAGTTTTCTACAAAGCGTACTCTCAAACAACATCTTCTCGTACATACTGGTAAAAAACCTCATGCATGTGAGATTTGCAATAAACACTTTCTTCATAAGAGTAATCTCAAACAGCATCTCCTTGAACACACCGTTCAAAAACCTCATGCCTGTGAGCTTTGCAATAAACAGTTTGCTCAAAAGCGTACTCTCAAAGAGCACCTCCTTGCACACACTGGTGAAAAACCGCATGCCTGTGAGCACTGCAATAAACAGTATTCTCAAAAGAGTGCTCTGAAAAAACACCTCCTTATACACACTGGTGAAAAACCTCATGCCTGTGAGATTTGCAATAAACAGTTTTCTGAAAAGCGTAATCTCAAAGAGCACCTCCTTATACACACTGGTGAAAAACCTCATGCATGTGAGCTTTGCAATAAACAGTTTTCTGAAAAGAATGCTCTGAAACAGCACCTCCTTGTACACACTGGTGAAAAACCTTATGCTTGTGAGCTTTGCAATAAACAGTTTTCTTTAAAGAAAGCTCTGAAACAGCACCTCCTTGTACACACTGCTGAAAAACGTTATGCTTGTGAGATTTGCAATAAACAGTTTTGTCAAAAGTGTAATCTCAAAGAGCACCTCCTTATACACGCTGGTGAAAAACCTCATGCATGTGAGCTTTGCAATAAACAGTTTTCTCTAAAGAAAGCTCTGAAACAGCACCTCCTTGTACACACTGCTGAAAAACCTTATGCTTGTGAGATTTGCAATAAACAGTTTTGTCAAAAGCGTAATCTCAAAGAGCACCTCCTTATACACACTGGTGAAAAACCTCATGCATGTGAGCTTTGCAATAAACAGTTTTCTCAAAAGAAAGCTCTGAAACAGCACCTCCTCGTACATACTGGCGAAAAACCTCATGCATGTGAGGTTTGCAATAAACACTTTTCTCATAAGAGTAATCTCAAACAGCATCTCCTTGAACACACCGGTGAAAAACCTCATGCCTGTGAGCTTTGCAATAAACAGTTTGCTCAAAAGCGTACTCTCAAAGAGCACCTCCTTATACACACTGGTGAAAAACCGCATGCCTGTGAGATTTGCAATAAACAGTTTTCTGAAAAGCGTAATCTCAAAAAGCACCTCCTTATACACACTGGTGAAAAACCTCATGCATGTGAGCTTTGCAATAAACAGTTTTCTCAAAAGAATGCTCTGAAACAGCATGTCCTCTTACACACTGGTGAAAAACCTCATGCCTGTGAGCTTTGCAATAAACAGTTTTCTGAAAAGGGTAGTCTCAAACTGCATCTGCTCGTACATACTGGTGAAAAACCTCATGCATGTGAATTCTGCAACAAACAATTTTCTCAAAAGAGCAATCTCAAATATCACCTCCTTATACACACTGGTGAAAAACCTCATGCCTGTGAGATTTGCAATAAACAGTTTTCTCAAAAGCAGGCTCTCAAACAGCATGTCCTCGTACACACTAGTGAAAAACCTCAGGCTTAATTGAGCTTTGCTACTAAGTTTTCTCCATATAGTGACTTCAAAAAGAACCTCCTTGTACGCAGTGGTGAATAACCTCACAAATGGGAGTTCAGCAACAACTTTTTTCAAAAAATGTTGAAATACACTTCCATTTCTCCCTGGATAAAAAATTTGTTTGATGTTTGTGTGTTCTGTAACTTACAATTTTCTGCAAATGATGATCTCAAAAAGCATCCCCTTGTATACATACTGAAGAAAAATGGATGCAAGTACTATTGCAAGTAATTCTCCCAAATAGCACCTACTGTTTCAAGCTAGTAAAAAACACCCTAGTATGTTTTGTTAAAATTTTCTTCATGGGGAATCATCCTCAGGATATAATTTCTAATGCGCTTTTGGGAAAAACCTCGTATCTGTGCATGTGAGTTCTGTAACAAAATATTTTTTGTTTTTTTCAAAAAAATTGGAGTGATCAAACCGCATTTTCTTAAACTCACTGGTGAATGACCTCATTTATGTAAATTCTGCTACAAACTATTTTTTAGAAATTGTGCACTTGCAGTTCTTCTCTCCACACACAGTGGAGGTAAACCTCGTATGCGTCAGTTTTTTAACCAAATGGTTCACTGAAATCTGAACTCCAACAGCATTTCATATTACAAAATAGAGAAAAACATCTGAAGAGTACAGGAAAATGAACTTCATGGCCTAGGAATCAGTTGCATCAGGATTTTTTGGCAACAATAGCGAGTTATTTCCTAAACTGATGTAAGGAAACCAGCTACTCACTTGTTTTTCTCTCGCAACCCTGATTCACGCTAGAGATCAGTTGGCACGAGACACTTTTGTACCCCCAAAGAAAAAAAGGTTTCCTGTCACCAATGTCCGCCAAGCACAAAAGAATATGGGAAGATTTCTACACAATGAAGTTGTTTTTCTCCTGTACTCTTCCTATTAAATGTGAGTTTTGCGCAAAGAACTTCCTCTAAAAATTGACCTCAATCGCCATCTTTTGTGGAAGTATATATGCTTTCAGAATCACTGGTATACTCATCGCGTCACTTGACCAGGGCCTGTTCCTCCATAAGGCACGTTAGGCCCTGGCCTAGGGCCCCCAAATTTTAAGGTCCTCTAACTTTTACTTTCTATTATGCTAATTGCTGTAAATCCCCAAAATTTCAGTAAACTAAGAAAAAAAATTAATACTTCACTTTGTTTTGTGCTCAATTATGACTAAGAAATTGACCTAACGTGATTATTTTCATCCATGTTTATAAGGAAGCCTATAAAATTGTTGGAAAAATTTGATTCATAGGTCATTTCATATCATCATTACTGGAAATCATACACAAAATTTTCTGTTAATTGGCCCCCGAAATAGGTTGTGCCTATTGTCTGAGATTTCCTAGAACAGGCCCTGCACTTGACTGTGGTTTAAAGTTACGATGCCCTTCGCCAACAACTCTCGTGTAGCTCTGGTGTGACGATATGTCAACTTAACTCTGTGAAAAGCCTGCTGAAAAAGTACCTTTCTCGCCATAGAGTTAAGAAGATGGATGGTTGGTAGACATATGTTTTCCGGCTTGTGTGCTTGGTCGCAAGGACCCGCTTATAAACCATCGTCAAGTAAAACACAAGACACACACATACACAAATGACAAGTGCTGCCATCTGTCGCCACCTCCACAATTTAGACATGTCCCTGAAGGGGAGGGAAATTTTCTCCAGGGACCTGTACCCATGGGAAACTGCGCAATGACCGCCCACAGGGCTTTCGGACCCAACAGATTTATCGAGCACGTACTCCGCATATACTCAACAAACACAAACATCCATGCCTCAATGGGATTCCAACCCGGACCCAGCAGCTCCAATGGCCAATTTCTTAACCACTAGGCTGCCGGATCGGCTTAAGAAGATGGAGATACTGCCTTTCAAAAACCGGTTTCCGAAGTGATGCCAATCGATGGATTTGTAGACTTGTAGTGACCCTAAACCAACGCTTTCGGCCAACTATTCTTCTGTATTTTACAGTGGAGATTCTATAGGCTCTGACTCTCTAATATAAACCATAATTGTAATTCATTTTTTTTGTGTAAATTCATTTCTCAATTTTTACTTAACACAGAGAAAATTTAGGGTGGCATGTTTCTCTTTTTTCTGCTTATTGCTCATAGAGTCGCGTTTGATACAATGTTTGTCTTTAATTTTCGACGGTTATTTTAAATGTTCAATTAAAATATGGTTAAAAGTTGTTTGTTTTATAATTGTACCATATTTAGCACAAAGCAAGTGATGGACATAAAGTTTTTCAAATAACTTTTTAATAAAAAAGGTTGTTTATAATTTGTTGTTGTTTGTACATGACTATATATGAAGAGTAGTACTATATAGAAGAACCGATTGATTAGGCGGACGCCCTCAATTGTCTGCTTGGCGAACATTGGCGGCAGAAAACCGATTTCTCTCTTTCTTCTTCGCTTGGTTCAATCACTTGAATCTTGGTAGCTAGGAACTACAGAAATAGTAGTTAGAGTATTAGAGTGGAAGGTCACATGACCTACAACACTGACTTCATTGGGGCTCTTCTGGGAGCTCCTTGCGCATCCCGTCGTTTGCATTGGAGGTCACGTGCTCTGTCCCTCTATTACTCTACCTATGATCTCTGTGGTAGGAACTGATTTCCTCACACAAGTTTAGGGGATCACTCGCTATCACTGCCAAAGTGGCTTGCTAAGGAAACTTCTCTACTAAAATCAATTGGTTTTTCCCCGTGTACTCTTCATGTATCTTTTATCCATATAAGTAAAAGACAGCATCATTTTTGAAAAATAAATCTTTCATAATCAATTGTTTGTGTTATTTTTTGAAAACTTCATTATTGAAAAATATTGCATGTAGGGAAATTCATGGAGACTTTGTAATTGTCAGCAAATTTATCAAACAACTAAAGAAATACAAAAACCTACACATTTCTTTAAAATAATAGTAAAAAAAGTCTGCTTTTATCAAAAATACCTATTGAAGAGGGGAATAAAAAATACTATTTACTTTTATAACAATAAATCATAATTGAGTGTATACCTCCAACACTTTTGTACAACATTTATGGTTTGTCATTAGTTATTTTCTTTATTTAAAATTTAAAAAAAAAAATTAAAAAGTGACAATGCATTGGGGAATAATAGGAAATAGGGTCAAGTGGGGTAAGTGTGGTAGGGTTTCTGCATTTTTCATTAAGAAAATTCGTTCCCTGCTTCAAGTAAATTCCAAATCCTAAAATTGGTTAGTGAATTATTTTAAGAAACATACATATGTAGAAAAAAAATTATATGTTTGAATTCCACTTTTAAGTGTACAAAATTTGCATTTCAAAATCCATTGCTGTTTTATCACACTTACCCCACATAGGGGTAAGTGTGTAAAAAGAAGACGGTTGCACTTAAATTTAAAAGCTCAAAACTTTCTTTAAACCAAAATATAAGGTCAATATTTTTTTTAGTTTAATTATAAGTGGTCTAATGTTATATATTGCAAACTTTCAGATTTTTAGAATGATTTCCAATGTTACAAGAGCTGTTTATCACACTTACCCTACTTGAAGGAATTTGAATTTTTAGCAATTAAATAAAAACTAATTTTATTTTTGGTAAATACCAGTTTCATATCGTGATTGGAGGGGGATGTTAATTTATGACACTTGATATTTATTCGAGTTTTCAATATTGCGCCAATTTTGGACTAACTATAAGGTTTCCTTTAGTTTAAATTCTGTTAAAAGTTGAAAGAGTATAAAGCCCTTATCAGGACGGTACGATTGTCGCTCGTCGAACAACTTTTGGTTCAGCAAATACGTCGCACAAAGAGAACGGCTACGTCTACGTAACATCACAAACTTAAAAGCGGTATCATCGATACCTATTTTGCAGCTAGCCAACTATCTTTCTCCGAAGGTAGAACATTTTGTCACAGGATTGTCACTAGACCAGGGTTTAAAGTTACAATGCGTTACTTTTTGTGTTAAAGCTCCTAAAGGGCGTTAAAAATAGGCAGCCGAAAACGATTACATTACCCAAACAAATCATTGTGCCGAACCAGCGGTGTAGTGGTTAAGGCCTTAACCTCTGGAGCTGCTGGGTCCGGGCTCGAAACCTGTTCAGACATGGATGTTTGTGTTTGTCAAATATATGCGGAGTACGTGCTCGTAAAATCTGCTGGGTCCGAAAGTCTTGTGGGCGGTCATTGCGCAGTTTCCCATGGGTACAGGTTCCTGGAGAAAATTTCTCTCCCCTTCAGGGACATGTCTAAATTGTGGAGGTGGAGACAGATAGCAGCATCTGTCATTTGTATTTGTGTCTTGTGTTTTCCTACTTGACGATGGTTTATAAGCGGGTCCTTGCGACCAAGCACACAAGCCTGAAAATATATGTCTACCAACCAACCAAATCATTATTGTTATGAGTTATGATAGTAAGGTGTTTATTATTGATGCTGTTTTACAACGTGAAAGAGTTCAAAGAAATTCGAAAGTTACTTAATTTAATACTATGTTAGGTTTTCAAAAACTCAATTTCAAAAGATTTTTACAATTGGGTTGTAAGCATTAATATTTAATCGGCCAGGACAGTAACACACGCTACTGATTGCATTCCTTATTGTGCAAGTGATAGAAATAAATACAATATACATCTTTATAATTAGGAAACATAATTTATAGTGATTTGATAATCTCTAGTTTATCCGTGAAAATATAATAAGGATCATTTGTTTAATATCCAAAAGTTATACCTGATCTTCGTGCTCTTTGAGCCACACGGCAGTTCTCTGAATTTCAATGAAACAGTCACAGTTTAATAAAAAGCGGTAAACAATCTTATAAACAGTGCTAATAACCTCTTCCTTTCTCACTAATTCAAAAAAAATTTAAAAGGTTGTTTTATTTGTATTAGACTCATTTGTTATAAAATTCTCTATGTATGATCCATAGTCTAGATATAAAAATTACTCATAAATTTTGTACCTACTTCTTTTTAACATTGATAAATTATTAGTTTGCTCATAAAGCTGCAATTTTTTTCATGAATGCAAGAAAAATAAGTAAAATTGTTTAAATTTGACAGTCTTACAATAAGTTGAAACAATTTCTGAAAAATAATTAACAGAAAAACCTATAAAGTGAGATCTAGCAAACAATATTCTTTACACATTTACTAAGATTAACAAGCTCCTCCACATTAATTTTAGAAAAAAAGTCCCAGCTAGTTCTGGCCTGAAATTTTTTCAAAATGTATAATATCAATAGGCCAAATTTCCTAACATCCAAAGAAATCTCTTATGCATGCCCTCAGCAAATACAGAATCTTCAAGCACACACTGGTGAAAAACAGGCACACAGGCATGCCTGTGAGCACTGCAATAAACAGTTTTCTGAAAAGGGTACTCTTAAACAGCACCTCCTTTTACACACTGGTGAAAAACCTCATACATGTGAGGTTTGCAATAAACAGTTTTCTCAAAAGAGTAATCTCAAACAGCATCTCCTTACACACACAGGTGAAAAACCTCATGCCTGTGAGCTTTGCAATAAACAGTTTTCTCAAAAGCATGCTCTCAAACAGCACCTCCTTGTACACACTGGTGAAAAACCTCATGTCTGTGAGCTTTGCAATAAACAGTTTTCTGAAAAGCGTATTCTCAAAGAGCACCTCCTTGTACACACTGGTGAAAAATCTCATGTATGTGAGCTTTGCAACAAACAGTTTTCTCTAAAGCATACTCTCAAACAGCACCTCCTTATACACACTGGTGAAAAACCTCATGTCTGTGAGCTTTGCAATCAACAGTTTTCTCAAAAGAGTGCTCTGAAACAACACCTCCTTGTACACCCTGGTGAAAAGTGTCATGCCTGTGAGCTATGCAAGAAACAGTTTGCTGATAAGCGTACTCTCAAACAGCATCGCCTCGTACACACTGGTGAAAAACCTTATGCCTGTGAGATTTGCAATAAACAATTTTCTCAAAGGCAGGCTCTCAAACAGCATGTCCTCGTACATACTGGTGAAAAACCTCATGCCTGTGAGGTTTGCAATAAACAGTTTTCTCATAAGAGTAATCTCAAACGGCATCTCTTAGCACACACGGGTGAAAAACCTCATGTCTGTGAGAGTTGCAATAAACAGTTTTCTCAAAAGCATTCTCTCCAACAACACCTCCTCATACACACTGGTGAAAAACCTTATGAATGTGAGTACTGCAATCTACAGTTTTATGAAAAGGGTAATTTTAAACAGCACCTCCTTGTACACACTGGTGAAAAACCTCATGCCTGTGAGGTTTGCAATAAACGGTTTTGTCATAAGAGTAATCTCAAACTGCATCTCCTCGTACATACTGGTGAAAAACCTCATGTCTGTGAGCTTTGCAATAAACAATTTTCTCAAAAGAGTGCTCTGAAACAACACCTCCATATACACACTGGTAAAAAAACCTAATGCCTGTGAGCTTTGCTATAAGCAGTTTTCTCAAAAGCATACTCTCAAACAACACCTCCTTGTACACACTGGTGAAAAACCGCATGCCTGTGAGTACTGCAATCAACAGTTTGGGGACGTACATAAATTACGTCACGCAAAATTTTGACATTTTGGACCCCTCCCTCCCCCTATGTCACGCTGCGTCACGTTTGGTCGAACCCCTCCCCCTAAAATTACGTCACGTTTGTCGCACCCCCCCCCCTTTTTTTTTTAAAAAAAAGTTGATGTTAATATCTCCCTTTGCGTTTCTGAAATATGAAAAAAAAATGCATAAATCGATATATTTTAAAAATAACTAGGAAAGCAAAAAAGTAAAAGTTGTCTTGGTTAAATAATTTATTCATTGGGATTAGATCGACACTGTATTTACATTTTCGTTGTTCAAGAACAAACTAGCCATACTCTGTCTTCTAAAAAAAAAAGGGGTCGAGATGTAATCGGATCTGTCAACTGTCCTCTGGGTCTTCTTGGTGTTCGTCCCTAGTCCTCTGATCAATCAAGATATTGTGACAATTTTGCGCGCTACTACTAAGTTCCGTTAGGAAAAGGTCTGTAAAATGTAGAAGGCTAAATGCCAACGTTGTAGCATACAATAATCCCCCATCTTCTTTCTGAAATTAATTGCTTCTTATAATGATCTTATAATAATTTTAAAATTCAGATTTCTGTTTAAAGAGTTTTATTTGATGTAAAACAAATTTTCCTTGCCAAATTGGAAATTTTGAATTGTTACGTCACGCAAGCGATTACCCCTCCCCCCTCATGTCACGATCCGTCACGTTGTCGCATGCCCCTCCCTCCCCCCTCTGAGCGTGACGTAATTTATGTACGCCCCCTTTTTTGAAAAGGGTACCTACTCTTGAAAACCACCTCCTTGTTCACACTAGTG
This sequence comes from Hylyphantes graminicola, assembly GCA_023701765.1. NCBI lineage: Eukaryota > Metazoa > Arthropoda > Arachnida > Araneae > Linyphiidae > Hylyphantes > Hylyphantes graminicola. The sequence goes on along the minus strand of CM043120.1, from coordinate 15,216,961 downwards.
AAAAACCTCATGCTTGTCAGATTTGCATTGAGCAGTTTTCTCAAAAGCAACTCTCAAATTGCATCTCCTCTTACTCACTAGTGAAAAACCTCATGCTTAATTGAGCTTTCTCTAAGTTTTCTCCAAATAGGACCTCAAGAAGAACCGCCTTATACACGCTGGTGAATAACCTCACTAATGGGAGTTAAGCAACAATTTTTTTTTTCAAGAAATGCCGAAATGCACTTACATTTGACCCTGGATAAAAACTTGTTGTTTGTGTGTTCTGTAACGTATAATTTTCTTCAAATGATGATCTCAAAAAGCATCCCCTTGTATACATGACCTATAAACGGCCCATGGAGCCAAAAATGTCAGACGAATAATATACCGTGTAAGGGAGTGCACGTTAAATATCCTAATACCTAAAGTCCTAATGCTGCGTACGATGTCACCCTTAATGGTTGCGTTAGGTGCCTCTTCAGGTGTCGGCTCGTCACTTGACTGTGGTTCTAAAATATGACGCCCGTCACCAATAGCCCTCGTGTATCTCTAGAGCAACGATAATTTAAAACTTAACCTTGAAGAAGAAAAACACATGCCAGTAATATTACAAGTAATTCTCTCCAATAGCACCTACTATTGTAAGCCAGTAAAAAACACCCTAGTATGTTTTTTTTTAATTTTCTGGGAAGATCATCCCTAAAATATATCTTTTAATACGCTTTTGAGAAAAACCTCATTGATCTGCATGTGAGTTCTGTAACGAAATACTTTTTCTCAAACACACTGGTGAATGCCCTCATTTATGTAAATTCTGCTACAAACTATTCTTTAGAAATTGTGCGCTTGCAGTTCGGAAGATATGGTAACGGAAGATATGGTAATAAAATAAAAATAATTAGGGCATTTTTCATGTCTTTACCAATGGCAACTTTTCCGCACTATAGCGATCCGAAATAAAATAAAAAGTTTTTTTCGGCCCACCCTACCACACACACTGTGGAGATAAACCTCATATGTGTCAGTTCTTTAATCTTTAGCCAAATAGTTTTCACTGAAATCTCAACTCCAACAGCATTTCATAGTACAAAATGGACAAAAACATCTGAAGAGTACAGGAAATAGGACTTCATGACCTAGGAATCTGTTGCATCAGGATTCTTTGGCAACAATAGCGAGTTATTTCCTAAAGTGGTGTAAGGAAACCAGCTACTCACTTGTTTTTCTCTCGCAACCCTGATTCACGCTAGAGATCGATTGGCACGAGACACATTTGTACCACCAAAGAAAAAAAAGGTTTCCTCTCACCAATGTCCGCCAAGCACAAAAGAATATGGGAAGATTTCTACACAATGAAGTTGTTTTTCTCCTGTACTCTTCATATTAAATGTGAGTTTTGCACAAATAACTTCCTCTAAAAATTGGCCTCAATCGCCATCTTTTGTGGAAGTATATATGCTTTCAGAATCACTGGTATACTCAGCTCGTCACTTGACCAGGGCCTGTTCCTCCATAAGGCATGTAAGGCCCGGGCCTAGGGCCCCCAAATTTTAAGTTCCTCTAACTTTTACTTTCTATTATGCTAATTGCTGTAAATCCCCAAAATTTCAATAAACCAAGAAAAAAATTTGATACTCCACTTTGTTTTGTGCTCAATTATGACTAAGAAATTTACCTAACATGATTATTTTCATCCATGTTTATAAGGAAGCCTATAAAATTGTTGGAAAAATTTGATTCATATGTCATTTCATATCATCATTACTGGAAATCATACACAAAATTTTCTGTTAATTGGCCCCCAAAATAGGTTGTGCCTATTGTCTGAGATTTCCTAGAACAGGCCCTGCACTTGACTGTGGTTTCAAGTTACGATGCCCTTCGCCAACAACTCTCGTGTAGCTCTAGTGTGACGATATGTCAACTTAACTCTGTGAAAAGCCTATTGAAAAAGTACCTTTCTCGCCATAGAGTTAAGAAGATGGATGGTTGGTAGACATATATTTTCAGGCTTGTGTGCTTGGTCCCAAGGACCCGCTTATAAACCATCATCAAGTAGGAAAACACACGACACACAGATACACAAATGACAGATGCTGCCATCTGTCGCCACCTCCACAATTTAGACATGTCCCTGAAGGGGAGGGAAATTTTCTCCAGGGATCTGTACCCATGGGAAACTGCGCAATGACTGCCCACAGGACTTTCGGACCCAACAGATTTAATGAGCATGTACTCCGCATATACTTGACAAACACAAACATCCATGCCTCAAAGGGATTCGAACCCGGACCCAGCAGCTCCAAAGGCCAATGTCTTAACCACTAGGCCGCCGGATCGGCTTAAGAAGATGGAGATACTGCCTTTCAAAAACTGGTTTCCGAAGTGATGCCATCGATGGATTTGACCCTAAACGAATGCTTTCGGCGAACTATTCTTCTGTATTTTACAGTGAAAATTCTATAGACTCTGACTCTCTAATATAAACTATAATTAGAATTCATTTTTCTTGTGTAAATTCGGATCTTGTATTACAACCGTGCAAACAGTCATTTCTCAATTTTTACTTAACACAGAGAAAATTTAGGGTGACATGTTTCTCTTTTCATTCTGCTTATTGCTCATAGAGTAGGGTGGGCCGAGAAAAACTTGTTATTTTATTTCGGATCGCTATAGTGCGGAAAAGTTGCCATTGGTAAAGACATGAAAAATGCACTAATTTTTATTTTTTTTTTAATTTATCTTCCGTTCGCGCAATGCCATAAAAAATATCAAAAAATTGTCGTAAACCATGATTTTTATATTTTTTAAAACACGATAGATGTTTTTAATTGAGTTCCTTTTTCATGAATTAACTACTAAAAGTAGTAAAATTAATATATATGCACTTATTACATATTTTTGTCAGATCTTTCAGCCACGCAACCTAATACAAAATGAGGGACATTCGTATTTTTTGCAAAATTTTGTAGATCCACCTTTTTGTAAATTTTTTGTACTTTTATCGTAAGTATTTTTATTTTAGGATATTTATTTTAAGTATTTTTAGTAGTAAATTCATGATATAGAAATGCAATTAAAAACATCCATCGTGTTTTAAAAAATATAAAAATTATGGTTTTAACATTTTTGATGGCATTGCGCAAACGGAAGATAAATTACTGAAAAAATAATTAGTTCATTTTTCACGTCTTTACCAATGGCAACTTTTCCGCACTATAGCGATCCGAAATAAAATAAAAAGTTTTTTTCGGCCCATCCTATCATAGAGTCACGTTTGATACAACGTTTGTCTTTAATTTCCGACGGTTATTTTAAATGTTCAATTAAAAAATGGTTAAAAGTTGTTTGTTTTACAATTGTACCATATTTAGCACAAGGCAAGTGATGGACATATGAAGTTTTTCATATAACTTTTTAATTAAAAAAAAGGTGGTTTAAAATGGGTTGTTGTTTGTACATGACTATATATGAAGAGTACACGGGAAGAACCAATTGATTTATTAGGCGGACGCCCACAATTGTCTGCTTGGCGAACATTGGCGGCTGAAAACCGGTTTCTCTCTTTCTTCTTCGCTTAGTTCAATCACCTGAATCTTGGTAGCTAGGAACTGCAGAGATGGTAGTTAGAGTATTAGAGTGGAAGATCACATGACCTACAACACTGACTTCATTGGGGCTCTTCTGAGAGCTCCTTGCGCATCCCGTCGTTTGCATTGGAGGTCACGTGATCTGTCACTCTATTACTCTAACTATGATCTCTGTGGTAGGAACAGATTTCCTTACACAAGTTTAGGGGATCACTCGCTATCATTGCCAAAGTGGCTTGCTAAGGAAACTTCTCTACTAAAATCAATCGGTTTTTCCCGTGTACTCTTCATACATCTTTTATCCTTATAAGTAAAAGACAGCATCTTTTTTGAAATATAAATCTTTCAAAATCAATTGTTTGTGTTATTGTTAGAAAACTGTTTTTCATTGAAAAATCTTGCATGTAGGGAAATTCACGGAGACTTTGTAATTGACAGCAAATTTATCAAACAACTAAAGAAATACAAAAAACCTACACATTTCTCCGCGCTCCTGTTCAATTTGACACAGTATTTAAAAAAAAAGACTCTTAATGTCTTTGACAACAATAGTTAAAAAATATAGGAATGGTTAAGATTTCTCAACTTAGGATAATTACTTTAACTGATATCCTTGGAAACTCTGATATAAAATAGTTAGTAGTGATGATTTTTTAAAAAATCTGTATTCGTGATAATTGCGACTAAATTTATTTTGTTGTATCAAAATCGAAAAAACTATAAGTCATATTTTGCGACAAGCTAATGTGAATTTCGAACCCTGATCACAGCCCAACACGCTAACAGTCGGTCACTATACCGGGTGCGGGTTTGACACCCGCCTTCGCCCTGGGTGTACTTTCTCTCTGTGTGTCGTTATTCTGCTTATGCCTGTCTTAGTAAAAGAAGGTAAAAAAAAGCGATCCTTAACTGCTTGTGCCAAAAGTAACCAGTTATAAAATTAGCTGAAAACTAATCCTTATATATTGCAGAAATAAAATCAATTCACAGACCTAAGGGTATTTATTCCAATTTTATTTCACGCGGCTCTAAACTTTGAAAAAAAACCTCCCAAAATCGTGTTGTTTTGTGCTTTCTGCAAAGTTTAGAGCCCCTTAGCTGCTTGTGCCAAAAGTAACCAGTTATAAAATTGGCTGGAAATTAATCCTTATGTATTGCAGAAACAAAATTAATTCACAGACCTATTGGTATTTGCTCCGATTTTATTTAATGAGGCTCTAAACTTTGCAAAAGAACTCGAAATTTCTTGCTATTTTATGGCCTCTCTGTGTGTCGTTAAAAATTCTCTTATCCAAGCACACAAACCAGGAAATACATGTTCCAACCTATCTACCATTGTATAAATTCATATCTCGTTGGTTGTTTCGGTTTCACTCTCAAAATAAGAAACATATAGATGAAATGAAACTTTTCTTTCTATGCAAAATTTCATTTACAGCTGTTTTGTTGGCATTTAAACATTTTCATAAGAAATGAGGGGTATAGAATCAAAAGTCTCTAAATCCAAAAAGTAAAAATATGGGAAATCGCAAAAAACTGTTTTTAATGCCTTACTATTGTATAGAGTAAAGGTGAATACATGTAAATTAGTACAAAAACTACATGTATTCACCTTTACTCTATATAATAGTAAGGTATTAAAACAGGGGCGTAGCTACCGCCGTATCAGCCGTATCAATTATACGGGGGCCCCGGGCCACGGGGGCCCCCTACGTGCGTAATCAAAAATTAATAAAAACTTTTTTTTTTCACAAATGACAAAAGAAAAAAAAACAATTTTTTACCCCGCGTAAAGCGTGCGTCCAAAAGTTGTCAACACCCTACATCGGCTGTTGCGGGCTGCGGGAACATAGATATACGCGGGAACAAAGATTTCAGAGCCTTTGCGACCTGAGTAGTATATGTTCAAAATATTACAACTAAACCGGAGAAACTCCTGTCTCCTTCAAACGAAGAGATATTAAACGCTTCAGGAGCACAAAACTGTCGGCTTTTTACAGTAAAGACATCTCAGTTAAACTTATGATCAATTAAAGGCTCTAAAACATGCATAAAATCTGAAATTCAAAATATTCATTCCATTAAGGACTCTTTGAATTATTGCTGATAAAATTCAATAGTCTTGCATCCAGTTTTCCCGAGGTGATAACAGCATGCTTTTTATTCTTGACGCTTCCAGTTACAACTAGAACTGCTTGAAGAAGTTTTTCAGAATTGAAACTGATAAAAAAAAAATTACCTAAGAATTTCGATGGGACAGGAACGCCTGTCAGACCTGTCACTATGTTGCTGTTGTTTTTTAAAGCTAGAAACTTTCGAAAAATTAAAGCCATCATCATCTATAAAGGATTTTATAAGTCAATTTGCCGAAAAAAAGGCAAGGAGAATGTAAATTAAATTTTACTTTTAGAAAAAGTGACAGATACATAATTATGATGTATAACTGGGCAATTCTACCATAATTTTTAATTTTATGTCCCTTGAGAATAACCTTAAAAAAATTAATATTTATTTAAAAAAATTTCTTATTCTACTAAAAGACTGGTCCTTATATAATTGCAAAACGGAATTTTTTAAAGCAAAGAAACTCCAAAAAAATTTGAGAACACAGAAAAATGCAGAAAAATCCTTACCGTAGTGTGTCCCAAATGTCAATTTTTTTTAGTTTAGGGCTCAAGCCAACATATTTCTGAGCTAAAAATTACATTCATTTATATTTTAAATTGAACTAATACTGTAGCTTAACAAATTAATTCCATTAATTTTTGGTTTTTAGTATTTATAATGTGTTTTCTCGTCTCCTCACTATATCCCTGGGTTTTGGTACATTCACTGACCTCATTCCTAAAGTGGTGAAGAGAGGCACTGGATTGAGCTACAGTGATTCTTTAACCATGAAAACAGTACTGCAGAAAATTCACATTTCAGTTAGTATCCACATATTTTTGCTAAAATTCACCAACCAGCCCAACATTAAAAAAAAAATTTCAGTAAAATTGGCTGCGAGGCTTAATTGCTTTACTTACAGTCTCCCAGGTAAGGTTAATTTTTGCTTGATAATTGATTTTTTTACTATAAATGTGTTTAAGTGGAGTACAAGAAGTAAAAAGATCCATTTTTATTAAACTGTAGTTAGTTTCAACATAAAAAAGCGCCAATGTCCTTACCTTCCGTTCCTGACTTCCCGGTCCTTACCATCGTAATGATCAAGGGATGGAAAAGCGAAACCAGTTTTAAGACTAACCGGTTTTTTGTGATTTCGGTTTCATTGAAAAACATTTATTTTCATTTGGCCAGTTTAAACCAGTTTCTTTGGCATCGGTGTTTTTAAAAACGGCCATCCCTTGTCGTTATTTTTTGTTTTTCACAAATGAGCTTAGCTGAACTTTTTTTTCGTTCTTATAAACCTTTCGACGAACATTTAAAGTGATTTTGAAAAAATAAATGTTACATTTTTTTTATACCTGAAATTAAAAATTATGGTAAAACTGCCCAAATATTTCTTTTAATTTTTTGCAATTTTTTTTTGTGAGAAATCTTTACCCTTCCTAAGGGCCCCTAAACAAATTTTTATACAGGGCCCCGCCAAGGCACGCTACGCTTCTGTATTAAAAGCAGTTTTTTGCGACTTTCCATATTTTCACTTTTTGGATTTAGAGACTTTTGATTCTATACCCCTCAAATATTCTTAGAAAACTCATAATGATTACCAAAACACATAAATATTTCCAGGCAGCAAATGACAACAAACCATTGGAGGATTTGCCATTTCCAACGTAAAACAACCGCATTGTGATGAAACCACATTGTGAAACAACCACAGTTCGATAGTAGGTCTTAGAGGTTGCCGTACAAGCATAAGCCAGCCACAGACTCGGGTCTTCGTCCCAAAATATCCCAAGTCACAACGATTTCAAAATTACTAAACTTTTGCAACTGTGTTAAAACTCTTTAAAACAAACTAGAAACAATCAAGTCTAGTCGTGATGGTATACCAAACAACAAATGAGGGGCCTTAAGGTCGATGTCTTGATCTACGGATCGGAAGGTCCCGCGATCGAGTCCTGGTAGCTGAAAACTCACCGAGTATATGCGAAGTACCTGCTAGTTAAAGCTGTTGGGTCCTAAAGTCTTGTGCGCGGTAATTGCGCAGTTTCCCTAGGGTTACAGGTTCCTGGAGACTATTTCCCTCCTCTTCAGGGACATGTCTAAATTGTGGAGGTGGCGCTTAATAGATGACAGCAAGTGTCACGTATATCTGTGCGGGTGAGTGTTTGTGTGAGCAAGCACTCAAACCTGAAAATAAATATATGTATACAAACCAACCAATCTATCGATGTTGATGTTTATTTTTTATAACGTAAAAAAAATTTAAAATTTCGAAAGTTACTTAATTTAATACTGTGGAATGCTTTCAAAAACTTAATTTCAATAGGTTTTTACAATTGTGTCAAGCATTAATCTTCCAGGACAACCGGACAGTAACACACGCTACTGATTTGCATTCCTCATTGTGCAAGTGATTCAATCTTCATCTTTATAATTAGGCAACATAATTTATTGTGATTTGACCAACTCTATTGTATCAGTGAATATATAATAATGATCTTTTGTTGAATATCCAAAGTTTATACCTGATCTTCGTGCTTTTTAAAAGTTGACCACACAGTTATCTGAGTTTCAATGAAACAGTAAAAGTTTAATAAAAGCGGTTAATTTAATCATTAAAAGGTGCTAATAACATCTTCCTTTCTCACTAATTTGAAAATTCTTTTAAAAGGTTTTGTAATTCGTATTACATCCACTTGTTATAAAATTCTCTATGTATGATCCATAGTCTAGATATAAAAGATACTGATAAATATTGTACTTCCTTTTCAACGTTGGTAAAAGATTATATTGGTCATATAGCTGCAATACTTTTCATGAATACATGAAAAATGAGTATAAAATTGTTCCAATTTAAGTCTTACAATAAGCTGTTAAACAATAGCTGAAAAAAATAAACTGAAAGGCCCATAAGGTGAGTTCTAGCAAACAATGTTCTGAAAACCGTTACTAAGATTAACAAGTGCCTCCTCATTAATTGTAGAAAAGTAGTCCCAACTAGTTCTGGGCTGAAAATTGTTCAAAATGTATAATATAAACAAGTCCAATTTTAAAACATCCGACAAAAACACTTACGCAGGTCCTCAGCAAAGGCAGCATCTTCTAGTACACACTGGTGAAAAACCTCATGCCTGTGAGGTTTGCAGTAAACAGTTTTCTACAAAGCGTACTCTCAAACAACATCTTCTCGTACATACTGGTGAAAAACCTCATGCCTGCGAGCTTTGCAATAAACAATTTGCTAAAAAATGTAACCTCAAACAACATCTCCTTGTACATACTGGTGAAAAACCTCATACCTGCGAGCTTTGCAATAAACAATTTGCTAAAAAATGTAACCTCAAACAACATCTCCTTGAACACACCGGTGAAAAACCTCATGCCTGTGAGTTTTGCAATAAACAGTTTGCTCAAAAGCGTACTCTCAAAGAGCACCTCCTTATACACACTGGGGAAAAACCGCATGCCTGTGAGATTTGCAATAAACAGTTTTCTGAAAAGCGTAATCACAAAGAGCACCTCCTTGTACACTCTGGTGAAAAACCTCATGCATGTGAGCTTTGCAATAAACAGTTTTCTCACAAGAATGCTCTGAAACAGCACCTCCTTGTACACACTGGTGAAAAACCTTATTCTTGTGAGATTTGCAATAAACAGTTTGCTCAAAAGCGTACTCTCAAAGAGCACCTCCTTGTACACACTGGTGAAAAACCGCATGCCTGTGAGCACTGCAATAAACAGTATTCTCAAAAGAGTGCTCTGAAACAACACCTCCTTAAACACACTGGTGAAAAACCTCATGCCTGTGAGATTTGCAATAAACAGTTTTCTGAAAAGCGTAATCTCAAAGAGCACCTCCTTGTACACACTGGTGAAAAACCTCATTCATGTGAGCTTTGCAATAAACAGTTTTCTCAGAAGAATGCTCTGAAACAGCACCTTCTTGTACACTCTGGTGAAAAACCTTATGCTTGTGAGATTTGCAATAAACAGTTTTCTCAAAAGCGTTATCTCAAAGAGCACCTCCTTATACACACTGGTGAAAAACCTCATGCATGTGAGCTTTGCAATAAACAGTTTTCTCAAAAGAATGCTCTGAAGCAGCACCTCCTTGTACACACTGGTGAAAAACCTCATGCTTGTGAGATTTGCAATAAACAGTTTTCTCGAAAGCAGGATCTCAAACAGCATGTCCTTGTACACACTGGTGAAAAATCTCATGCCTGTGAGCTTTGCAGTAAACAGTTTTCTGAAAAGAGCAATCTCAAACAGCATCTCCTCGTACATACTGGTGAGAAACCTCATGCATGTGAATTCTGCAACAAACAATTTTCTCAAAAGAGCAATCTCAAACATCACCTCCTTATACACACTGGTGAAAAACCTCATGCTTGTGGGATTTGCAAAAAACAGTTTTCTCAAAAGCAGGCTCTCAAACAGCATCTCCTCGTACACACTAGTGAAAAACCTCAGGCTTAATTTAGCTTTGCTACGAAGTTTTCTCCAAATAGTGACCTTTAAAAAAGAAAATCCTTGTACACAGTGGTGAATAACCTCACAAATGAGAGTTCAGCAACAACTTTTTTCAAAAAATGTTGAAATACACTTCGATTTCTCCCTGGATAAAAAATTTTGTTTGATGTTTGTTTGTTCTGTAACTTATAATTTTCTTCAAATGATAATCTCAAAAAGCATCCCCTTGTATACATACTAAAGAAAAATGCATGGAAGTACTATTGCAGGTAATTCTCTCAAGTAGCACCTACAATTGCAATCCAGTAAAAACACCCTAGAGTATGTTTTGTTGAAATTTTCTTCTTGGAGGATCGTCCTCAAAATATAATTTATAATACGATTGGGAAAAACCTCGTATCTGTGCATGTCAGTTCTGTAACAAGTTTTTTTTTTCAAAAAAATTGGAGTGATCAAACAGCATTTTCTCAAACTCACTGATGAAGGACCTCATCTATGTAAATTCTGCTACAAACTATTTTTAAAAAAATGTACACTTGCAGTTCATCTCTCCACATACAGTGGAGATAAACCTCATATGTGTCAGTTCTTTAACCAAATTGTTTTCACTGAAATCTCAACTAAAGCAGCATTTCATAGTACAAAATAGAGAAAAACATCTGACGAGTAATGACCTAGGATTCTGTTACATCAGGATTCTTTGGCAACAATAGCGAGTTATTTCCTAAAGTGGTGTAAGGAAACCAGCTACTCGTTTTTCTCTCGCAACCCTGATTCACGCTAGAGATCAGTTGGCACGAGACACGTTTGTACCACCAAAGAAAAAAAGGTTTCCTGTCACCAATGTTCGCCAAGCACAAAAGAATATGGGAAGATTTCTACACAATGTAGTTTCCAGTTACGTACTGACTGTAGTTTCAAGTTACGATGCCCTTCGCCAGCTACTCTCGTGTAGCTCTGGTGTGACGATATATCAACTTAACTCTGTGAAAAGCCTGCTGAAAAAGCACCTTTCTCGCCATAAAGTTAAGAAGATGGATATACTGCCTTTCAAAAACCGGTTTCTGAAGTGATGCCATCGATGGATTTGTAGACTTGTAGTGACCCTAAACCATTGCTTTCGGCGAACTATTCTTCTGTATTTTACAGTGGAGATTCTATAGGCTCTGACTCTCTAATATAAACCATAATTATAATTCATTTTTCTTGTGTAAATTCATTTCTCAATTTTTACTTAACACAGAGAAAATTTAGGGTGGCATGTTTCTCTTTTTTCTGCTTATTGCTCTTAGAGTCACGTTTGATACAATGTTTGTCTTTAATTTTCGACGGTTAATTTAAATGTTCAATTAAAAAATGGTTAAAAGTTGTTTGTTTTATAATTGTACCATATTTAGCACAAGGCAAGTGATGGACATATGAAGTTTTTCAAATAACTTTTTAATAAAAAAAAGGTGGTTTATAATGGGTTGTTGTTTGTACATGACTATATATGAAGAGTACATGGGAAGAAGCAATTGATTTATTAGGCGGACGCCCACAATTGTCTGCTTGGCGAACATTGGCGGCAGAACACCGATTTCTCTCTTTCTTCTTCGCTTGGTTCAATCACCTGAATCTTGGTAGCTAGGAACTACAGAGATAGTAGTTAAGAGTATTAGAGTATAAGATCACATGACCTACAACACTGACTTCATTGGGGCTCTTCTGGGAGCTCCTTGCGCATCCCGTCGTTTGCATTGGAGGTCACGTGATCTGTCACTCTATTACTCTGACTATGATTTCTCTGTGGTAGGAACTGATTTCCTTACACAAGTTTAGGGGATCACTCGCTATCATTGCCAAAGTGGCTTGCTAAGGAAACTTCTCTACAAAAATCTAATGGTTTTTCCCGTGTACTCTTCATACATCTTTTATCCTTATAAATTCATTCATTATATATTCTTTTTTGAAATATAAATCTTTCATAATCAATTGTTTGTGTTATTGTTAGAAAACTGTTTTTCATTGAAAAATCTTGCATGTAGGGAAATTCACGGAGACTTTGTAATTGACAGCAAATTTATCAAACAGCTAAAGAAATACAAAAAACACTACAATTTCTTTAAAATAAAAGTAAAAAAAGTCTTTTATCTAAAATACCTATTAAAGAGAAAGAGGGGGAAATAATAAAAAAAAAATACTTTACTTTTTATAACAATAAAATAATGAGTGTACCTACCTCCCACACTTTTTGTACAACACTTATTTATGGTTTGTCATTAGTTATTTTCTTTATTTAAAATTTAAAAAAAAATTAAAAAGTGACCATGCATTGGGGAATAATATGAAATAGGGTCAAGTGGGGTAAGTGTGATAGGGTTTCTGCATTTTTCATTAAGAACATTCGTTCTCTGCTTCAAGTAAATTCCATATCCTAAAATTGGTAGTGAATTATTACAAGAAACATACATATGCAGAAAAAAAATTATATGTTTGAATTCCACTTTTAAGTGTACAAAATTTGCATTTCAAAATCCATTGCTGTTTAATCACACTTACCCCACATAGGGGTAAGTGTGATTCTGATGTGTGGAAATCAAATCGAATCAATCTTTCGAATTTGAAAAAAAAAAAAGAAGACAGTTGCACCTAAATTCAAAAGCTCAAAACTTTCTTTCTTAAAACAAAAAATAAGGTCAATCTTTCTTTTTATTTAATTTAAATTGCTAATGGTCTAATATTTATATCATTGCAAACTTTCAGATTTTTTAGAATGATTACCCCAATGTTACAAGCAGAGCTGTTTATCACACTTCTTACCTACTTGACGGAAAATTTGAATTTTTAGCAATTAATAAAAACTAATTTTATTTTTGGTAAAAAATTTTGTAGTACATTGAAGAAGAATTTAGCAATTGATTTATTCGGACGCAATAATTGGCGCCAAATTTTCTCTATTTCTCCTTTAGTTTTTCAATTCTTGGTAGCTAAAAGTTAAAAGAGTATTATAAAAGACCTACACTGACTTCATTGGGGCTCTTCTGAGCTTTGCGCATCGTCACTGAGGTCACGTACTCTCTAATTTTTTTTTTTTTCACAATTTAGGGGATCACTCGCTATTTTGCCAAAACTTCTTTCTAAGGAAACTTTTTCACAAAATCTAATTAATTTTTTTTTTAAATTCAAATTCATTATTTTTTTTTTGTTAAAATAAACTGTTTTAAAAATGCATGGGAAAAAACACATTTGTAATTTAAAAAAAAGCTAAAAATCTTTGTCAATACTAGGGGAATAATACTATTATTTTACCTCAACACTTTGTACAACCTATTTTATGTTTGAATTATTTCTTTTTTTTTTAAAATTTAATAAGTGACCAAAATTATATAAATACTCAAGTGGGGTGTTGATAGTTTTTTTTTTCATTAAGTTGATTCATTCTTCAAGAAAAATTCCATATCCTTCAATTCTAAAATTGATGAAAAAAAAAAAATTATATGTTTTTTTTTCATTTTCATTTTGTGTTTTTCCTGTTTGTGCTGTGTTAATCATACTCCTTTCGAATTAAAGAGTTGGAAAGCAAAAATCAAGTGAAAAAAAAAAAATTTCTTTTATTTAAATATATGTTAAACTTTTTTAAAAAAAGTAAGAAATTCAAATTCTTTTTAATTTATATTAATTTCTTGTTTTAGTTTTAAAAACTAATTTAAAAGATTTTTACAATTTGAAGCAATTAAATTATTTATGGAATTATAACACAACTTTATTTTATTGGAATATTTTTATAAAATAAATATAATTTTTAATTGGCCATATTTTGTTTACTAACTTAGTTTCCTTTAGTAAATTTGTTTAAATTTTAAAAGTATAGATGGCCTTTGGAACTTCGTCACAACTTTCAGCAAATACGTAATACAAAGAGAACGCTACGTCTACGTAAAAAATCTTAAAAGCGGTAAAACCTATCTTCCTATTCCACTAGAAAACTTTTTTCAAGGTTGTATTCCTAATTTAAAGTTACAAGTTATTTTTTGTGTTAAAGCTCCTAGTTAAAAAAATTACCGAAAACGATTACATTCCCAACAAAAAAATCAGTGCCTAATTAGGCATCTTTGTCAGTTATATTTTTTTTTTTTATTTTTTTTTTTTTTTTTTTTTTTTTTTTTTTTTTTTTTTTTTTTTATTTATTGAATCAACAAAAAATACAATAGTGATAGATAAAAAAAATCTCTAGTTTATCAGTGAAAATAAAAAGATCATTTGTTTATATCCAAAAGTTATACCTGATCTTCGTGCTCTTTGAGCCACACAGTTCTCTAAATTTCAATGAAACAGTCACAGTTTAATAAAAAGCTGTAAATAATCTTATAAACAGTGCTAATAACTTCTTCCTTTCTCACTTATTTGAAAATTCTTTTAAAAGGTTGTTTTATTCGTATTAGATTCATTTGTTATAAAATTCTCTATGTATGATCCATAGTCTAGATACAAAAATTACTGATAAATTTTGTACCTACTTCCTTTTCAACATTGATAAATTATTAGTTTGCTCATAAAGCTGCAATTTTTTTTCATGAATACAAGAAAAATAAGTAAAATTGTTTAAATTTGACAGTCTTACAATAAGTTGAAACAATATCTGAAAAATAATTTACTGAAAAACCTATAGAGTGAGATCTAGCAAACAATATTCTGAACACATTTACTAAGGTTAACAAGCGCCTTCGCATTAATTTTAGAACAAAAGTCCCAGCTAGTTCTGAGCTGAAATTTTTTCAAAATGAATAATATCAAAAGGCCAAATTTCATAACCTCCAAAGAAATCTCTTATGCATGCCCTCAGCAAATACAGAAACTTCAAGCACACACTGGTGAAAAACGGCATGCCTGTGAGCACTGCAATCAACAGTTTTCTCAAAAGAGTGCTCTGAAACGACACCGCCTTGTACACACTGGTGAAAAACCTCATGCCTGCAAGCTTTGCAATATACAGTTTTCTGAAAAGGGTGCTCTTAAACAGCACCTCCTTGTACACACTGATGAAAAACCTCATGCCTGTGAGGTTTGCAATAAACAGTTTTCTCAAAAAGGTAATCTCAAACAGCATCTCTTTACACACACAGGTGAAAAACCTCATGCCTGTGAGCTTTGCAATAAACAGTTTTCTCAAAAGCATGCTCTCAAACAGCACCTCCTTATACACACTGGTAAAAAACCTCATGCCTGTAAGATTTGCAATAAACAGTTTTCTGAAAAGCGTAATCTCAAAGAGCACCTCCTTGTACACACTGGTGAAAAACCTCATGCATGTGAGCTTTGCAATAAACAGTTTTCTGAAAAGCATGCTCTGAAACAGCACCTCCTTGTACACACTGGTGAAAAACCTTATGCTTGTGAGTTTTGCAATAAACAGTTTTCTCAAAAAGGTAATCTCAAACAGCATCTCCTTGTACACACGGGTGAAAAACCTCATGCCTGTGAGCTTTGCAATAAACAGTTTTCTCAAAAGCGTGCTCTCAAACAGCACCTCCTTATACACACTGGTGAAAAACCTCATGCCTGTGAGATTTGCAATAAACAGTTTTCTGAAAAGCGTAATCTCAAAGAGCACCTCCTTGTACACACTGGTGAAAAACCTCATGCTTGTGAGATTTGCAATAAACAGTTTTCTCAAAAGAATGCTCTGAAACAGCACCTCCTTGTACACACTGGTGAAAAACCTTATGCTTGTGAGATTTGCAATAAACAGTTTTCTCAAAAGAATGCTCTGAAACAGCACCTCCTTATACACACTGGTGAAAAACCTCATGCATGTCAGCTTTGCAATAAACAGTTTTCTCAAAAGAATGCTCTGAAACAGCACCTCCTTGTACACACTGGTGAAAAACCTCATGCTTGTGAGATTTGCAATAAACAGTTTTTTCACAAGCAGGATCTCAAACAGCATGTCCTTATACACACTGGTAAAAAGCCTCATGCCTGTGAGCTTTGCAATAAACAGTTTTCTGAAAAGAGCAATCTCAAACAGCATCTCCTTGTACATACTGGTGAAAAACCTCATGCATGTGAATTCTGCAACAAACAATTCTCTCAAAAGAGCAATCTCAAACATCACCTCCTTATACACACTGGTGAAAAACCTCATGCTTGTGGGATTTGCAAAAAACAGTTTTCTCAAAAGCAGGCTCTCAAACAGCATGTCCTCGTACACACTAGTGAAAAACCTCAGGCTTAATTTAGCTTTGCTACAAAGTTTTCTCCAAATAGTAACCTCAAAAAGAAAATCCTTGTACACAGTGGTGAATAACCTCACAAATGAGAGTTCAGCAACAACTTTTTTCAAAAAATGTTGAAATACACTTCCATTTCACAGTGGATAAAAAAAATTGTTTGATGTTTGTGTGTTCTGTAACTAACAATTTTCTTCAAATGATGATCTTAAAAAGCATACCCTTGTATACATACTGAAGAAAATTGCATGCAAGTACTATTGCTAGTAATTCTCTCAAATAGCACCTACTATGTCAAGCCAGTAAAAACACCCTAGTATGTTTTGTTAAAATTTTCTTCTTGTAGGATTGTCCTCAAAATATAATTTCTAATACGCTTTTGGGGAAAACCTCGTATCTGTGAATGTGAATTCTGTTGCATTTTTTTTTTTTTTCAAAAAAAATTTAGTGATCAAACAGCATTTTCTCAAACTCACTGGTGAATGACCTCATTTATGTAAATTCTGCTACAAACTATTTTTAAGAAAATGTACACTTACAGTTCATCTCTCCACACACAGAGGAGATAAACCTCATATGTGTCAGTTCTTTAACCAAATTGTTTTCACTGAAATATCAACTCCAACAGTATTTCATAGTACAAAATAGAGAAAAACATCTGTAGAGTACAAGAAAAAGAACTTCATGTCCTAGGAATCTGTTACATCAGGATTCTTTAGCAACAATAGCGAGTTATTTCCTAAACTGGTGTAAGGAAACCAGCTACTCACTTGTTTTTCTGTCGCAACCCTGATTCACGCAAGAGATCAGTTGACACGAGTCATGTTTGTACCCCCGAAGAAAAAAAGGTTTCCTGTCACCAATGTCCGCCAAGCACAAAAGAATATGGGAAGATTTCTACACAGTGAAGTTGTTTTTCTCCTGTACTCTTCCTATTAAATGTGAGTTTTGCACAAAGAACTTCCTCTAAAAATTGACCTCAATCGCCATCTTTTGTGGAAGTATATGCTTTCAGATCACTGGTATACTCAGCTCGTCACTTGACCAGGGCCTGTTCATATAAGTCACGTTAGGCCCGGGCCTAGGGCCCCCAAATTTCAAGGTCCTCTAACTTTTACTTTCTATTATGCTAATTGCTGATAATCCCCAAAATTTCAGTAAACTAAGAAAAAAATTTGATACTCCACTTTGTTTTGTGCTCAATTATGACTAAGAAATTGACCTAACATGATTATTTTCATCCATGTTTATAAGGAAGCCTATAAAATTGTTGGAAAAATTTGATTCATATGTCATTTCATATCATCATTACTGGAAATCATACACAAAATTTTCTGGTAATTGGCACCCAAAATAGGTTATGCCTATAGTCTGAGATTTCCTAGAACAGGCCCTGCACTTGACTGTAGTTTCAAGTTACGATGCCCTTCTCCAACAACTCTCGTGTAGCTCTGGTGTGACGATATGTCAACTTAACTCTGTGAAAAGCCTATGAAAAAGTACCTTTCTCGCCATAGAGTTAAGAAGATGGATGGTTGGTAGACATATATTTTCAGGCTTGTGTGCTTGGTCCCAAGGACCCGCTTATAAACCATTGTCAAGTAGGACAACACAAGCCACACACATACACAAATGACAGCTGCTGCCATCTGTTGCCACCTCCACAATTTAGACATGTCCCTGAAGGGGAGGGAAATTTTCTCCAGGGACCTGTACCCATGGGAAACTGCGCAATGACCACCCACAGGACTTTTGGACCCAACAGATTTATCGAGCACGTACTCCGCATATACTTGACAAACACAAACATCCATGCCTCAACGGAATTCGAACCCGGACCCAGCAGCTCCAAAGGCCAATGTCTTAACCACTAGGCCGCCGGATCGGCTTAAGAAGATGGAGATACTGCCTTTCAAAAACCGGTTTCCGAAGTGATGCCAATTGATGGATTTGTAGACTTGTAGTGAGCCTAAACCAACGCTTTCGGCGAACTATTCTTCTGTATTTTACAGTGGAGATTCTATAGGTCTCTGACTCAGGGCCGGATTTCTAAAAAGGCGAAGTAGGCTGTTGCCTAGAGCAGCGAATTTTTGTGGGGCGGCAAATTTTACGACCAATTAAAACGGCATTATTGAAAAGATACGAATATGTTTAAGAAAGAAAACAAATAACTTACATTAATGTGTAAAAAGTACATAGAGTACTAATATTTCGCAGCAAACGGTCGTTGCGATGACAATTGCACCCCCTCCTCCCGGATTTCGAAGTTGAAAGAAAAATAGTAGAACAGTTTGAAAAAATACCCTATTTCGCTTTGGATTTAGTGTGTAAAGGTACATAGAGATGATTCTAATATATATAATTATTTTAAACAGCACATATTACCACCCTATTTTGCAGCTAACTAGCTACCTTTCCCGCTGAAGGGGTGGGAATATTGTGACAGGGGCGGCAAATCAATCGTAGCCTACAGGCGGCAAATCTTTAAATTCGGCCCTGCTCTGACTCTCTAATATAAACTATAATTAGAATTCATTTTTCTTGTGTAAATTCAGATCTTGTATTACAACCATGCAAACGGTCATTTCTCAATTTTTACTTAACACAGAGAAAATTTATGGTGGCATGTTTCTCTTTTTTTTCTGCTTATTGCTCATACAGTCACGTTTGATACAACGTTTGTCTTAAATTTTCGCCGGTTATTTTAAATGTTCAATTAAAAAATGGTTAAAAGTTGTTTGTTTTATAATTGTACCATATTTAGCACAAAGCAAGTGATGGACATAAAAAGTTTTTCAAATAACTTTTTAATAAAAAAAAGGTTGTTTATAATGGGTTGTTTTTTGTACATGACTATATATGAAGAGTACACGGGAAGAACCGATTGATTTATTAGGCGGATGCCCGCAATTGTCTGCTTGCCGAACATTGGCGGCAGAAAACCGGTTTCTCTCTTTCTTCTTCGCTTGGTTCAATCACCTGAATCTTGGTAGCTAGGAACTACAGAGATAGTAGTTAGAGTATTAGAGTGGAAGATCACATGACCTACAACACTGACTTCATTGGGGCTCTTCTGGGAGCTCCTTGCGCATCCCGTCGTTTGCATTGGAGGTCACGTGATCTGTCACTCTATTACTCTAACTGTGATTCTCTGTGGTAGGAACTGATTTCTTTACACAAGTTTAGGCGATCACTCGCTATCATTGCCAAAGTGGCTTGCTAAGGAAACTTCCCTACAAAAATCAATCGGTTTTTCCCGTATACTCTTCATATTTCTTTTATCCTTATAAATCAAAGACAGCATCACTTTTGAAATATAAATCTCTTATAATCAATTGTTTGTGTTGTTTTTAGAAAACTTTTTTTCATTGAAAAATCTTGCATGTAGGGAAATTCATGGAGACTTTGTAATTGTCAGCAAATTTATCAAACAACTAAAGAAATACAAAAACCTACACATTTCTTTAAAATAATAGTAAAAAAAAAAGTCTGCTTTTATCTAAAATACCTATTGAAGAGGGGAATTTAAAAAAATACTACTATTTACTTTTATAACAATAAATCATAATGAGTGTATACCTCCAACACTTTTGTACAACACTTATTTATGGTTTGTCATTAGTTATTTTCTTTATTTAAAATTTAAAAAAAAAATTAAAAAGTGACAATGCATTGGCGAATAATATGAAATAGGGTCAAGTGAGGTAAGTGTGATAGGGTTTCTGCATTTTTCATTAAGAAAATTCGTTCTCTGCTTCAAGTAAATTCCAAATCCTAAAATTGGTAGTTAACTATTACAAGAAACATGCATCGACAGAAAAAAAATTATATGTTTGAATTCCAATTTTAAGTGTACAAAATTTGCATTTCAAAATCCCTTGCTGTTTTATGACACCCCACATAGGGGTAAGTGTGATTTTGATGTGTGGAAATCAAATCGAATCAATCTTTCGAATTTGAAAAAAAAGAAGACAGTTGCACTTAAATTCAAAAGCTCAAAACTTTCTTTAAACAAAAAAATAAGGTCAATATTTCTTTTTAGTTTAATTATAAGTGGTCTATTGTTATATATTGCAAACTTTCAGATTTTTAGAATGATTTCCAATGTTACAAGTGCTGTTTATCACACTTACCCCCAATCACACTTACCCCACTTGACCCTACTTAAAGGAATTTGAATTTTTAGCAATTAAATAAAAACTTATTTTATTTTTGGCAAATTCTAGTTTCATATCGTGATTGGAGGGGGAGGTTAATTTATGACACTTGATATTTATTCGAGTTTTCAATATTGCGCCAATTTTGTACTAACTATAAGGTTTCCTTTAAATTCTGTTAAGTTAAATGAGTATAAAGCAATTACAGTGGCGCCGGAACTTATTCTTCAGTTGGTATGGCAAGAAATGACTCTAATCTACCCCCTCTCCTACTTCCTCTCACTCTTAAAACAAACGAGCGATTTTAACTCAGTCTGAGTAAATTTTCACTCCTTTCCAGTGACGAAAATGCACTTCTCCTATAGGAGAGGATTTCACTCTTGTTTTAGGAGTGCAGATGTTTTAAATATTATAATATTTAACAAATAAGTATTTTTTAGGCAATCAAACAATATTTACATTTACTAGAAGTTAGCTTCATTCCAAAGTTTTTTTTTTTTTTCTGAAAAACGTATCACCTGCGAGATGATTTTTTATCAATTGTTGCTTTAGGATAAGCAAAGTGGGAAAGCTGTATGGTTGAAAATATAGTTTCTTTGGCTTTGTTTTGGATATTTGTTGTGAATTTATATGAAAAGTTTTGAACTTACGGGGTGTTTTATAAGTCCGATTCCTGCCCCAATACAAAGTTGGTAGGGCAAATGCCATACCGGTTCCGGCGCCACTGAGCCCTTATCAGATGGTACGATTGTCGCTCGTCGAACAACTTTTGGTTCAGCAAATACGTCGCGCAAAGAGAACGGCTACGTCTAAGTAACATCGCAAACTAAAAAGCAGTATCATCGTACCTCCCTATTTTGCAGCTAGCCAACTATCTTTCTCCGAAGGTAGAACTTTTTGTGACAGGATCGTCACTAGACCAGGGTTTAAAGTTACGACGCGTTATTGTTTGTGTTAAAGCTCCTAAAGGGCGCTAAAAATAGGCAGCCGAAAACGATTACATTACCAAACAAATCATTTTTATGATGCCAATCCAGTGGCGTAGTGGTTAAGGCATTGGCCTCTGGAGCTGCTAGGTCTGGGTTCGAATCCCGATCAGGCATGGATGTTTGTGTTTGTCGAGTATATGCGGAGTACGTGATCGTAAAATCTGTTAGGTCCGAAAGTCCTGTGGGCGGTCATTGCGCAGTTTCCCACGGGTACAGGTCCCTGGAGAAAATTTCCCTCCCCTTCAGGGACACGTCTAAATTGCGGATGTGGCGACAGATAGCAACATCTGTCATATGTGTTTGTGTGTGTCTTGTGTTTTCCTACTTGACGATGGTTTATAAGCGGGTCCTTGCGACCAAGCACACATGCCTGAAAATATATATCTACCAACCAACCAATTGTTATGATAGAGATAGAGGTGTTTATCATTGATGATGTTTTACAACGTGAAAAGGTTACAAGAAATTCGAAAAATACTTCATTTAATACTATGTTATGTTTTCAAAAACTTAATTTCAAAAGGTTTTTACAATTGTGTTGTAAGCATTAATGTTTAATCGGCCAGGACATTAACACAAGCTACTGATTCCATTCCTTATTGTGCAAGTGATACAAATAAATACAATATACATCTTTATAATTAGGAAACATAATTTATAGTGATTTGATAATCTCTAGTTTATCAGTGAAAATATAATAAGGATCTTTAGTTTAATATCCAAAAGCCATACCTAATCTTCGTGCTCTTTGAGCCACACAGTTCTCTGAATTTCAATGAAACAGTCACGGTTTAATAAAGTGCGGTAAATAATCTTATAAACAGTGCTAATAACCTCTTCCTTTCTCACTTATTTGAAAATTCTTTTAAAAGGTTGTTTTATTTGTATTAGACTCATTTGTTAAAAAACTTCTCTATGTATGATCCATAGTCTAGATATAAAAATTACACATAAATTTTGTACCTACTTCCTTTTCAACATTGATAAATTATTAGTTTGCTCATAAAGCTGCAATTTTTTTCATGAATACAAGAAAAATAAGTAAAATTCTTTAAATTTGACAGTCTTACAATAAGTTGAAACAATATCTGAAAAATAATTTACTGAAAAACCTATAAAGTGAGATTTAGCAAACAATATTCTGAACGCATTTACTAAGATTAACAAGCGCCTCCGCATTAATTTTAGAAAAAAAGTTTCAGCTAGTTCTGGGCTGAAATTTTTTCAAAATGTATAATATCAAAAGGCAAAATTTCATAACCTCCAAAGAAATCTCTTATGCATGCCCTCGGCAAATACAGAATCTTCAAGCACACACTGGTGAAAAACAGGCACACAAGCATGCCTGTGAGCACTGCAATAAACAGTTTTCTGAAAAGGGTACTCTTAAACAGCACCTCCTTTTACACACTGGTGAAAAACCTCATACATGTGAGGTTTGCAATAAACAGTTTTCTCAAAAGCATGCTCTCAAACAGCACCTCCTTGTACACACTGGTGAAAAATCTCATGCCTGTGAGCTTTGCAACAAACAGTTTTCTCGAAAGCATACTCTCAAACAGCACCTCCTTAAACACACTGGTGAAAAACCTCATGTCTGTGAGCTTTGCAATCAACAGTTTTCTCAAAAGAGTGCTCTGAAACAACACCTCCTTGTACACCCTGGTGAAAAATGTCATGCCTGTGAGCTATGCAAGAAACAGTTTGCTGATAAGCGTACTCTCAAACAGCATCGCCTCGTACACACTGGTGAAAAACCTCATGCCTGTGAGATTTGCAATAAACAATTTTCTCAAAGGCAGGCTCTCAAACAGCATGTCCTTGTACACACTGGTGAAAAGCCTCATGCCTGTGAGGTTTGCAATAAACAGTTTTCTCATAAGAGTAATCTCAAACGGCATCTCTTAGCACACACGGGTGAAAAACCTCATGTCTGTGAGCTTTGCAATAAACAGTTTTCTCAAAAGCATTCTCTCGAACAACACCTCCTCATACACACTGGTGAAAAACCTTATGAATGTGAGTACTGCAATCTACAGTTTTATGAAAAGGGTAATTTTAAACAGCACCTCCTTGTACACACTGGCGAAAAACCTCATGCATGTGAGGTTTGCAATAAACGGTTTTGTCATAAAAGTAATCTCAAACTGCACCTCCTTGTACATACTGGTGAAAAACCTCATGTCTGTGAGCTTTGCAATAAACAATTTTCTCAAAAGAGTGCTCTGAAACAACACCTCCTTATACACACTGTTAAAAAAAACTTATGCCTGTGAGCTTTGCGATAAGCAGTTTTCTCAAAAGCATACTCTCAAATAACACCTCCTTGTACACACTGGTGAAAAACCACATGCCTGTGAGTACTGCAATCAACAGTTTTTTTAAAAGGGTTCCTACTCTTAAAAACCACCTCCTTGTTCACACTGGTGAAAAACCTCATGCTTGTCAGATTTGCATTGAGCAGTTTTCTCAAAAGCAACTCTCAAACTGCATCTCCTCTTACTCACTAGTGAAAAACCTCATGCTGAATTGAGCTTTCTCTAAGTTTTCTCCAAATAGTGACCTCAAGAAGAACCGCCTTATACACGCTGGTGAATAACCTCACTAATGGGAGTTCAGCAATAATTTTTTTTTCAAGAAATGCCGAAATACACTTACATTTGACCCTGGATAAAAACTTGATGTTTGTGTGTTCTGTAACTTATAATTTATTTGTAACTTATATTTATATTTGTAGTGAGCCTAAACAAAGGCTTGCGGCGATGTATTCTTCTGTATTTTACAGTGGAGATTCTATAGGCTCTGACTCTCTAATATAAACTACAGTAGTGGTTAAAAGTGTGGAGACTTTTTGAAAGTTTCATAGTTTTCAACTTTGTGTGATTACAGAATTTATTAATTGCATATTGAATTAAACAATTGTATATCAAATTAAAAGCAATTTAATCTTTATGAGGACCACTGTGTGCAGATCGCTGAAGCCATCTGAGACCTTTGGTCCCATATAATCTATATCAATGGACAGAGGCGCCGACTTATCAGAAATATTGAGGGGGCCGAGGGCCCATACCGGCGGTCTTGTCCCAGAAAATTTTCCAAATTTTAGATGAAAAATAGCGAGTTCTAAAGCAATTTTAAGCCTTTTAGAGTCATACGCTGAACATCCATTAAGAACCCGAAATCTCGACACTCCGCAAAACTCGACAAGCAAGACTCATTTGTTTGGCGAAAAAACGAAATAAAACATAAACACGCACGGTATTTTCGTAAAAAGCTAAATTAATTTACAGTACTAATTATGCTTATAGACTATTACTGTGTCAGCAATTCCGTAAAAACAAAGTCATTTTTTTATACAAATAATGAATGGTACAAGTCAGCTGATTTGGTATAGATATTTTTGAAGAGATAAAGTGGATTATGTTTCTTGTTGCCATATGACACTAGACACTAGAAGGTTAATAAGTGAAATAGTTAATTACTTTGAATAAGGTTTAGGGTTCGTTAAATTAAAACAATATATCAAAGTTAATGCTAATACAGTTAATACAGATAGTGCCTAATACTTTCAGTCAACAAGTATGTAAATAGCGGGTTTTAATTGGGTCTTACTCCCTAAAATTTTTTAATTATTTGAAAATAGCTAATATAGTAACACAGTACTAAACTAATTCAATTATTTATTACTGAAAATTCAACATTTTGTAAGTATTTATTTCTCTATTTAATAAAGATCTTTAATATTGCTCTAGGCTCTAAATACCATCATTAGGGTTAGAGTGTCTTTGAAAGGTGCAAATGTTGACAGTCTGACTGACACTATAAATAATATCACAGTAATTATCGTCAAACAATGGAAATAAAAATATATATACACCAACTTATTATTTTGTGATTTTACAATGCATAATATAACTAATAATTTTCTTAAATTATTGGGGGGGCTCTGCCCCCCTAAACGAATTTTTGAGGGGGCTCGGGCCCCCTCAGGCCCTATGGAGTCGGCGCCTATGTCAATGGACACAACATCATCATCAAAGTAATTTAATGTAGAATTAAAAATAAATACAGTATTACAATATCTGTATTACAAATAAGTTATGCAACTAATATAATAGTATGATCTGTTTTAGTTTTGCAAGTCATTGAACCAACAACTTATATTGCAATTTCAGCATAAGAGAATCCATTGACTGTGCTTGTTTGTTCATCTAAAATGAGCATAAATTTATTTGTAATACAGATACTTTAATTCTGCTTTTTTAATGAAATTCCACATTAAATTACCTTCAACTTAATATTTGAATGTTTCTATTTAAGCGAAATTTAATAGATGCAAGAACACAGGAGTTGAAACACAAGAAACTTTCAAAAAGTGTCCACACTTTTGGCCACCACTGTATATTTATAACTCATATTTCTTGTGTAAATTCAGATCTTGTATTAAAACCGTGCAAACAGTCATTTTTACAGTCCACTGCATTCTTATTACTCCATGTCGGATCACATGGTTCTCCGTTCCCTGTTTTAATTGGATAGTTTCATAAGGCACTGAAATTAAATCACGCGTTTTGATTTTGTTATGACCATCAGCCTGAAAAATTCCTTGGGGGGGGGGGGCATCCAACAATCACATGATTTTATTTTTATCACCCTGATATTTGGCTCGGACCCCCTCCCCCGTTATCTTGCATGAGATATTTTAAAATTTGTGTTCCTTTATTTGATTTCTTTTTTTAGTGAAATTTAATTAATATTTATAAAGCTTTTCAACATTTATAAATATGTTTTGGATTGGAAACATGTAATGTTTTACCAGATTCAATTCGAAAAACACATGTCACTGGAATGTAACTTAAATTTAAAGTCGATTTTTGCGGTGAAAAACTTGCATGATATTTGAGGAGACCCCCATCCCAATTGCATCACGTAATTTATGGATGTTCCCTTATATAAATCGTATTGGAGAAGTGAGGAGATTCAGAATTCAATGGTAGTGACGTAAAAGGCCTAGGATAAGTTGGGGCAAATGCCTAAATTTAAATGTCTGGACTTTTATGAATTTCCGATAAAAATTCAATAATTACTGTGAGAATTTTATTTTTTTGTCCAAGCAGAACTTGTTGATAATACAAATCAAATGATACAAAATGGTACTTGTAATTGATTAGTAAAAAATATTCGTCAGTAAATATTGATTTGAATTACAAAAACAGTTATCTTAATTAGGACATCATCATTAATCGCTAATTTGCGTAATGACCTTTACACTTGACGTAAAAGCTTTGAGCTTTTTAGCTTTTTCAAAATTTTGACTAAATTTTGCATGTTTGAAGCAAACTTACACCGTTTTACTCTGTTATTTAATAAAAGTCATCGATTTCATGTAAATGCGATTGCCATCTATTAAAATTAGTTTTTTTTTTTTTTTTTCAATTTAAATGTGTTCAAAAGGAATTGAATGTAGATTGCTCTGATCTATGTGTAGAGTGTACAATGTTTGCTTGATAAATTAAATATATAAAATATACAATAAAGAAAACTTTTTGAAGAGCGATATAAATAAATTTATTTTTCTGAAATAGGATGTAGATAAAAACAACAGTAAATACACAAACATAAATAATTATTTGAGCACTCCTTACAAATACATTCATTGATACCTGGTGTAGAAATAGAACTCTATGTTACAGATGCCACTCATTTAGAAATTTCCTGAATTTTCCAGGTAATTTCCTATTTTTAATTGGAGTGGCAATCTTGTAACTTATCCACTGTGCAATATATTTGATTAAGTGCAGTAATATAACAGCAAAAAAGCAAGAAAACAAATACAGCAGATTACGAGTAAGTTTTCTTTGAAGACATTGTACTGTTTTGACCCTCATATCAACTTTAAAGGATTTAATAAGCATCAGTAGGGTTCACACCAGCATGACAACATTTATCGCCAATTGGTAGCGTAATGTTGCCTAAAGTGAGAGACAAAAGCGATTAATTTGTCACTTTTTTAAAACCCTAATGTTTTTTTGCTATAAAAGCAAGGACAAATTAAGACAATTTTGAAATACATATTTGGAATTTGGTCAATCTATTTTACCTATTGAGAACACTCAAGGCCGTAGTCTATTCGCTCATGCTTGTCAGTTGACGAAGAACTATTTTATTTTCTAACGTGACTTTGATGCTCCTGAAGAAGTAACTAGTTTCTTTTTTATGGATGATATATAAATTATTCGAGAAAACAATATATTTTTCTAGCTCTCGCTAAGTTAGGCGAATCTCTAAATATGAATCACATCTATTAAACATTTTGAATTTGTTCTATGTGTTCCAAAAATGACTGAACTTTTGAAGAGACATTGAAGTAATTTATGCCTATAATTTTAGACTTTCGATGGTGGTTGGAGTATTCGTATTAGTGTATTAACTATATATTTTTTTTAACTTGGATCTGGATCATTCGACCCAGACTGCTTAACCTGTTGTTTTTGGAATACCTTGTATGAACTTGATTTAACCCCAATAAGGGGGTTTGGGGAGCCCATTCGGTTAGACACTCGCCTAGCATGCTAAAGGTCCCAGGTCCAGGCATCGCCAAAATAACTGCCGACCTATAAACGGCCCGTGCAGCTAAAAATGTCGGATGAATAATACCCTGTGTAAGAGAGTGCACGTTAAATAGCCTTCAAAGTCCTAACGCTGCGTACGATGTCTCCCTCAACGGTTGCCTTGGGTGCCTATTCAAGTGTCGGTTTTGTTTGTAGATGATTAAATATAAATTCAAATTTTTGTATTTTGATGTCTGATATTATAAGTTCACTATACTTGCTTCTGAGCATTTTTAATTTGCTTACCAAGTTATAGATTTGGATCACCAAATCAAGGTTTTAGTGGATTTATTGGCCAATAAATTTCTTTTACTGGTGTAAACCCTAGGCATCAGAGAACTTGGTTCATTACACAAAAGTTTGGTTTGGTTGGATTTAATTGATATAACGATTGTTGCAAGACTGACGTTTCAAACACAATTTTTAATTATCATTCCATAATTATTTTAATAATTAATTATATCGGTAAAGTAAAGACAATTATTTTATATACCAACCAAGTACAATCATATAGACCAATGATTACCAACAATGCTTGGTATTTAGGAAATTGCACAGAAAAACTTTAATTTATTTTTATTATACTTATTTTTATTAAACATGTAAATAGGAAAATAGAGCTACTCATTTTAATAGGAGGATTATTTGATCATGGAAAAAGAAATATTTTTAGCTGACATTCATGTGATAAGAATATACTTCACTATGTCATCTATTTACATTACATTAAACTATATATACCCCCTTAGTTGTAGTAAAAGCACAATTCTTCTAAATTGCAATTTCAATATGATTGTTTAAAAAAAAAAAGAATTCTGCCAACGTTACATTTTTGCTAAAAATTCAGTTGAATTTAACACAATGAAAACTCTAAAAGTTTAAGCATATTTTTTTGTGTAAAAATTGTTTATTAATTGAACAAATAGAATTGTAATGCAAAATGTAACACAGAAATCGTTTATTTTTGGTTGGGTTAATTAACTTTACACAAAGCTACATGGGGTTACTAATATAAATTTTTGAAACAAGGCTGACACCTGAGTTGTCATTGATCATAACCTTTTGTGGGCATCAGGACAGATTTAACATGATATTAAAATAAAAAATATATACAGTCGAAGTGATAACGCGAACTCGCTTAACTTGAAATTTCGCTTAGGATGAACTGAAAGCATTTCAACGGCTATAAAGCTTTGAGCAATTGCTAAAGAAACCTCTCAACAAAAAATCGCCTTTAAAGCATCTAAAATAAATTACTTTTTACTAAACTGCAGTTACTACAACTAATGGAATAATATGCATAGTTATTTTTTATTGTAACAGGATATTTGTTAGGTAAATATATATTAACAGCAACATACTATGTTACATACATTTCTTAAAAGCTGGGGATACTTTCAAACAGCATAGTTTAATATAAAGTGCAATGCATAGTATTTTGAAAGTCCATAATAACATTCACATATAAATAGAAGATAAAATGAAAAATCTAACATCTTTAAAACTTTCCGTAATCTTTTTTTAATAGATATTTTATAAAATTTAATTTTAGTTATTTATGATTATTTCTTTTATTTAATGTTATAAATGTAACAATTTTTTTAATAATTTTCATAATTTTATTTTATCTATACTAAAGTTAAATCAAGTTTCTATAAACAAAACCACTTTATCTTATATACTAATAAATCAGAAAGTCTTATTTTTAAAATGCAATAAAATTATTTTTTAAAAAAATTATGAAAATAATAGTACAAGTATAAGAATATAAATGTTTTAGCATCAATCTATTACCTTGAGCACATAAATAACTTGGTCTGTAAAAGAAGAAGGTTACGGTAGATTGCAATAATAAGAGATAAAAAAAAACTTCAAATATGACTCTCATAAAGATATGTAAAAACAAGTTACCCTTCATGAACATTGATATTAATTCGTTAATTAAACCTGAATATATAAGATATGCCAATCTACAAAACCTATTTTCCATGTAACGTAACACAATTATAGTTTGGACATGAAAACAGGACCAAGTGCAAATAAGATATTGATTTTGAGTTACACAACAAGCTGTATAGAAGACATGCCATATGCCAGCCTAACATTCAAACCTCATATGCATTACCAACCCTAATAGCAGCAATTCACTTTGCTATTGTCAGCAATACTTTGGCTGATATAACATTTGCACTAGAACTACATACAATAGAACCTCGATTATCCGGTCTAATTGGGACAGGAGGTAGTTTTGATCATAGAAAATTCTGGATAATAGATAATTTTTAATTAAATAATCAAAAGTTCAAGTACTAAGAGGCGGTGACAGTCTGTGAACCTAAAATAAACGCTGGTTTTTCACACGTAAACAGTGGATTTTAGTGTTAAGTTATCTCTAATATTGAGACTTCCTGGTAAACAGAAAGTGCTTGAAATTATTTTTAATCCATAATATTTTTTTAAACACCTAGTGGATTTATACAAAAAGTTCTTTTTTTTTTAAAATTCATTTTAAAGTTGAAGTTATAACGATTTCAGAAGATTCACAGAGTTTTCTGAAATTTAGAATTTTTCTTATTTAATTTCAAGTTTTCCTTTTCAATATTCTTCAGAATCAGAATTTCAAGCTTAAATCATATGAAAAATGAACATATATTCTTCACATACACATATTTTCATATGATTTTCTGGGTTGAAAAAATAGGCACTTTTAGAAAATTATCTCATCTTTAAAAGGTTTGAAAGTATAAGACCATATTGAAAAGGAGGATCTTGGTAGAAAGAATAAAGTCTTTAAAATAAGGCTCTCCTATGTCTCTCTCCCAATTATCTGGCACATGGCACTGTTTTCATTTCCAATGCACTACCCCTTAAAAAATATATACAAATATCTACAGAAAATACGTAAAAAAATCAGTACAGAACTAAATACACTTAAGGTGACCAGATAATTTCAACATTAATGCAGTACAGTCTTGAAGTATAAAAAAAAAGAGAATTACACAACATCAAATTCATTTTCTAGCATTATTGTAGTTTCTGTGTTGTAATATAGTGCAAACCACTTATACCTTGTCTATCCAGAATGCAAGCATTGAAAAGACTTTCTTCCTCCATCCCTTTTCTTGGTTTTCTAGGAAACGGAGGGAGCATTGCTTTTCTAAATGCGTTTGAGGCTCTGTTGTAGGGTTAACAATCTGAACAGTTCAAATCCCTGTAGGGGGGGGGGGGGGGGAAACATGCTCATGCCGTTTTGAAGAAAACCACATGCGGGGATAGGGGAGGAAAATGATTTTGAGGCTTGCATTCTGGATAGACAAGGTATAGATAGTTTAGAACAAATAAAATTTTTTATTAATTATTTTTTACATTAATATGCAATGAAGATCTTGCCTGCGATCTATGAGAGGCTACTGATTGATTAGAAGTATATGACGTCCTAGATATTTCACCATATTCAGGTTGGGTTAAGCGTTATTAACAATGAGAATGTCCTGCTTATAGTTCTAATTCTAATAGATAAATTGTAATCATCATGCAAAATGTTGGACATTTCCAATAAACAGGACATTTTAAGTCCTTTAGGACTCCTTGAAACAGGTAGTAGAAAGACCAAAATTAGTAGTATTGTACTGCAAAATACAGTATGTCTGGTCACCCTAAATATACTAGGGTTCAGTAGAATTTTTTTTATGACGAACCCCAAAACCTTCCTAACAAGAAAATGGTACTCTTATTTAATTTTCTGTTACTTAATTAAAAACAAGGAATGTTTCAGAGTATTGAACGTTAGTCAAGTTTTCACAGGATACAACAGTTATAAAAGGTAATACAATATAATTAATCACAGGTAAAAATGACTAGGATATGCCTTTGATTTAATGCATACAAAACTTCAACAGTAAAATGGTTCATATATTATCGTGAAAATGCATCTTTTGCACCTTGATTAATAATAATCCTTGCAATGTTGTTAATATAAATAAACATGGAATGTGATAATTATCTTGACATTCACAAACAGAACTCTCTCGATACCAAAAGAGACAAATTCTAATTTGAAATATGATCATTCACTTAAATGAGCAATCCTATCAACTATAAAAAAACCATAAAAATATTTTATCCGTTTAAATTATTATCTGGAATTTTTTAAACAAATTCTAGAACGTCAAATAGAATTAATGGTACAATACAGCAAAACAAATATTGAATAATTCTGCTTGGTTTCTGTTTCAAATACCAGTTTATAACGCAGTGCAAATCCATAACCATAGACCCACAGCCAAAGAAATTATTTTCTTAATACATACAACAAGTAATTATAAATAAATAACATTAATAGTTTAAAAAGAAAATAATATACAAAGATCTACCGATTTTGTCCAATAAAATAATACTTAAAATTCAAGTTAACTTGAATATAAATGAGATAATGCATCCACAACTTAGGATATAAAATAAATAGTATAAACATATCAATGAATAATCTCATGAAAAACACTTTTTCAAATTCAGTGCAAGTGACTAGAATTAAATTGCATACAGTTATTTTTAGAATAAATTCTATAATAGTTTCAGAATATTGTGATACAAGTTAGAGGTCTTATTAACATATTGCAGATAACAACTTTCAACTAAATTATTTTTTAGAGAACTAAAGATAAAAAATTTAATAAAAAAAATCAGTTTAATATTTATACAACATAAAATATGTATGAGCAACTTATCAAGAGTAATGATCTTACTAAAAAAAATTGATTACCTAGTGACTTAATAGAAGGTTCTATTTTCTTCTTAAAGCAACTCAATAAAGCAGCCCTTTTTTTTTCTTAGAAAACTTTGAATGTTTAGGTGTTAGCACTCTACCTTTAAGAATAAATTGAAAATAAATAGATTCTAAAACAACTTATACTTAAGGTAAGCAATACTAAAAACCAACATTCATGTATTCTATAGGAGCTTCCAAAGGGGCGAAACTATCAAAACATATAGAGCTTCAAATGCGTCACTGAAAATATATATATCCCCCAAAAACACTTCGTTAAAGTAAGCAAACGCCAATCTCAAAAAAAAAAAAAAAAAAACCCTATGCATTTATTTTATAACAAAAAAAAGTCATGAAAGTTGTCGCTAAAAAAGCCGTGATATAAAATGAATGCCAATCTCTTATTTAAAACTTTTCGGTCGTAATAAATAGAATAATTTAAGTTTCGCTGTCATAAAAAAAGTGTACTGTTTGAGGTTGGTGCCCCCCATCTTAACCACCCTCTATACCTTTATATAAATGTATTGTGATCATATTATTGTTAAAGGTTTTTTTTAAGTATTCTTCGTTATTTTGATTTAGTAATTCAAGTTCTATTGCGTGATTTAATTTTTTAGGGGGATTAAGATGGGCACCAACCTCAAGCAGTGCAATTTTTTTATGACAGCGAAACTTAAATTATTCTATTTATTACGACCGAAAAGTTTTAAATAAGAGATTGGCATTCATTTTATATCACGGCTTTTTTAGCGACAACTTTCATGACTTTTTTTTGTTATAAAATAAATGCATAGGGTTTTTTTGTTTTTTTTTTTGAGATTGGCGTTTGCTTACTTTAACGAAGTGTTTTTGGGGGATATCAGTCGTTTTTTTTTTTTTTAAATTTATTTTATGATATGCTTTTTAAGGTAGGGTGGATTACCAACATGCTTTATGAACAAGTTCAAAGGATGTAAAGGCAATATGTATAAAATAAAATAAATAATGTCCATGGTTAATCAACAAGGCCGAATTGAAGTTAAAAAGGTTAAGCATCAATATGAAATATTGCAACTGGTGAAAGTGAACCCCCTTTTCACTTTGATAATTTCCAGTCCGGCAAAGCGAAAGTTATCTTCTTCAATATAGGCATTCAGATTTTCCAAAGCTCGATTTTTAGAAACTATTTACTTACTTCTAGACCTCAATGTCATCTTTCGCTATAAGCTCAACGACAGTTTCGGGGATCATTTCAAGCATTTTTCTGTTGATGTGTTCTGTTTGCGCCTTTGATAGCCAAATTGTCAATTGGGCAGTAGCCAATCACAATTTATCGGTCCTCGATTCGCCTTTAAACTTTCTTTTCTTTTTTTTTTATTTTCGATTCTTTAACGCTATTTGAAATTTGTTGGTAGGAACTCTTCCCTGTTTCATCTGTTAACTGAACAATTGGAACAGTTTTAATAACCGAATCTTCATGATCGTAACGTTTCTGTTTGTTATTTTCAAGAACAGTTTCTGGATGAAGTTTTATTGCCGATACATTGTTTTCGACATATTTCGAGATTACATCGCAGCTTTTATTTTTGTGTACCACATCCGTCTCTTATGCCTAGTTTTGTTCACTTTTGTAGGCATATTTAACTTCAATTTTCTTTAATAAAACTAAAAAGTATTTTGAATATTCAAGAAAAAACAATAACCGAATACAATTATTAGGTTACGGTTATGTGTTATATTACAAACATTTAGTAACAGCTGATGTAAAACAATTTAACTTTAATTATAAAATATTACTTTGGCATAATAAAATATTCCTCAATAAATTTTAGAAAAAAAATCATTTCTTTTCATAAAAAAAAGATTACTTTGACATAATTAAATATTCCTCAATAATTTTTAGGCTTAAAATATATTTTTTTACTTTTTATGAAAAAAAACCCAACAAAACTATTTTTTGAATGGTATTGGCAACTGAATATGGCAACCAAATAGGCAAATATGGCTGTTTACATTTCTAGTCAATCGATCTATCCATTAACTCGAGTTATTCATAAGTTTTCTAAATAAAAACGCCAAAAAGTTTAAATGAAGCATTCCGTTTATTAATTAGACTTTTTTTTTTTCAATCTGTCCATTCAGATATTAGATTAATCATATATTTTGGAAGCTGTTATAATAACTTAATAGTTAACAGCGCTGTTATGCCGCTCAACGATGAAAATACAGTAAACCTTGGCTCGTTTTCGGAGGTACTTGGTTGCTAGGAAGGCTTGTTTATCGCGCATTCATACAGCCAAAGGAAATATAGATTTTAATTAATTAAAAATAGAAAAAGTTATTTTTGAAACTTCAAACCTTTGAAAGGGGCTGAAATGCGGCATTCTCAATCGTTTAGTAAAAACCGCTTCCAGATTCATGGTCTTGTAAAGACTGTAGGTCACTTCAAAAATTAGGTCAAAATTTGACTAAAACTGCTCGAAAGATTTCATTTTCGAAAATTTCCATATTTTTTTTCTCCGCTGTTTTTGACTCTAGAATAACCAAATTTTTTTTATTGAAAGTAATCTACGAAACCTCTTTACTGTATTTTTTTTATTGTTCTACGAAGTTTAGTTTGCCTGGTAGAAAATAAAATCAATTTCGCTGTTAACATAGCGAAATGTTTTCTGTATATATACATAACTGCCGTTTAGCCCTTGGCGTCATTTTGAGATTGGCGGGCGGAACGACCGTTCCGTCTGACAGGGTGTCCATGAAAGAATGTCCGAGTTTCAAATATTAATACAGTAAACTCCCGGTTATCCGCGGAATTGGGTGGCGAGGCTTCCGCGGTTAAGCGAATTCGCGGATAATCCGCAAAAAGATGAAAATGCCTATAAACAAAATATCTTCTGGGAATCGAATATAGCATGTACAAATGTACTTCAAAATGTCTATTATTACTGTCGTTTCTCCTATGCCATACTGCAAGCACATTTGATTTTTAGAGGATCCGTTTTCCATCTTTTTAATAAGTTGTAGTTTGTCTTGAGTTGTCAAGACAACTTTTTTTTTAGTTTCTCAACCATTTTGCTAGTATCAAAATCACATAAAGCAATTCAATTAAAATAGCGGGCAGTTTATTTTACAAGAGAGGCTTTTTTGACAAAAACCTGTTCGTGATGTGCACCTGGCCAAACACCCGGTTTCCTATACTCATTCTTATTTTAATGCATTTGCTGTTCTTGTTAAATGTATTAGTCGTTCTTTGAATGTGTTTGTCGTTCTAGACAGGAATTCGTTGTTCTTGGAATGCATTCTTCCAAAAAGTTTTGAAACAAATAAATTCATTTATAGTGTTTTTTTAATATTTGAACTGAAAATTGGGAGGAAAGGGGGGTTGAAAATGGTCCGCGGATAATCCGCAAAGCGGATAATCCACCCGCGGATAATCGGGATTTTACTGTAGTATAAGCTGTAATCGTTTGACAGTTGTGGTAGCAGGTGACGAATAAGAAATAACTCCAACAGTTTCAGATAAGCACATGTGCTTGTACCGCTACATCGTTTTCACAGTTACAGTGTCATCTATTCTATCACTCCGGACTTGCTGTCAGTATGGGAAGAATTGCATTTTCATTTGGATGTGTGTCATATCACTAAAGGCGTACACATTGAGCACTTTTAGGGAAAACTAGGTTAGTTTTTCTTCAATTTCATGTATGATTTGTTATATTTAGTATAAAATAAACTCCTGTAATATACCATTAAAACTCAGACATTCCTTTATGGACACCCTGCAGTAAATACAAGAGCCAAACTTTAAATAAAATGCAAAATGGATATTTTCTGAAAGTCACTTTACCACAAACATAGAATACAGTGATTTGGACCAGAAATGTGACAATAAAACCTTAAAATACACACATTGTGCTCACATAGGTGAAATAAAATAAATGCATAAGATCCCTTCGGTATTTGTCTTAGACTAAGAAACAAGATACTGCGTAGCCACTCCTTTAAATATGTAAGGTATATTTTGGTAGACTTTCCAAACAATTTTAAGTATTCAAAACATGGTAAAATTTTGCTTATAGTCCAAGATCGCTTGTCCAAGTTAAATGTTATTCCACACTTTCAAGTAGGAATTTTATCAAGAGGCGTCTCACTTCCTTGTAATTAATGTCAAACCATTGATTGTACACAGTTAGACGAGTGAAAAACTATGGACCAAACAGGACATTGAATCAGCAGCAGTTAAGTAAGAAAGCATGGACTGTATTTGGTTAAGAAAAATACAGATCAATTTAAATTAGCAAGAAAGATTAACTTAAAAACATAGCATTTTTAAGTGGTATTGATTAAAGACTCATATTTAAGATTCTTAAGATATAATCAGCAACTAAACTTCAATTTACTGACTTTGCCAAATATTTTGACCTCGAGTGGCTACCTGATAGAATTCTCCACTTTAAAAAAAACAATACATCTGGACAAAACAGAAAAAAATAAGATAAGTCACTGTGCATGTGCACGGCTAAAAAAAATCTTCCAAAATACTCGCTTTTTTCTCAAAATAACATGTTATAGTATGATTATAATGGTTCATCTCTGGAAATGTTAATTTTTCATAACACTTTTTAATTTTTAAGCTCTTTTCACTTTCTGCTGACACATTATATCAAAGTCAAAAGACATTCACTAACATGAGACAGATAATCTGACTTTATTTTTATTGATCTGATTATTATCCGAGTTAACTTGTAGAAATATAATAGTTTTTCTTAAAATTCCCTTAACATAACAAGTATTTTTTAAATTAGTTGTTGTATAACATTTTCCTTTTGCAAAACATTATTACATATGCTTTTTAACAAAAAAAAATTGTTAGATTTGAATTTGTAAGCTTCAATTAAAACACGTTCTAGTTTTATCCCAAAAGGAACAAGTTACTGAACATTTCTCATCAAAAGAATAGATACAGGGACTCTGGCTCCCTAGAAAGAGCATAATAAATATTACACCTCATGTAATTGTGCTGGAGAGAGAATTACAACTGTTGAGTAAATTACACCAGTTGAATAGCTGCCAGGAGAAGGTGAACACGATTGGTGTGTTTCTTTCCATGATTTTTGGGATAAGGGATCACAGTGAGGTCATAGGGACATCCTGGAAAATAAATATGTAATGAAAAGATAGTTTAATATAAAATTAACAAACAAACTGTGGTTACTAACCCTCCCGTTACGAAGGATTTTTGCTTCCTCGTAATATTTTATAGGAATAACATTATCGAATCCTTAGTTGTTCAGACGTTTTGGGGCATTTCAGTAATGAAAGGGAAAATATATTCAACTGTTCTTGGCATATTTTGAGATCCACAGAGAGCTCAGGTTCATTGTAATCTGTCACCTAGATGGTGCCACAAAAAATGGCTCTCAGTTTTGGGAAATATGCCGAGTCTGCAGAGGCTTGATTGGCAATGTTGCGGACCCATTATAAAAAAAACTATAAGAACTGATTCCAAAATTAGTAATTATAGCATATAGAAACACTTGAAAAACTATCAGACCTTAAAGATTAGTTATGCCACACAACATTATGGCAAAAAATATATTTCTAAAAATATGTATTGTAATAGTAGTGGCCTATTATTACTTTGAATATTTGTAAATAAAATATTTTAGTTCAATTTTAATAAACAGCTTTCTAAGGAGGCGTATCATTAAGAGATTAAACAACTAAAGACATGAAATACATTGAAAATAAGAAGCTAAAAGTGAACACACTCAATGCATTAAAAACACGAGTTATCTATAGAGAAGCTAACAAACTTAACACAATTACAAGTCACAATTCGTAGTGAGAGCTGCCTGGTTGGTGCCTCAATCAAATAGCAATAATTTCTGGGAAATAAGAGTCTGCAAAAGACTTAACAACCCCCCCCACACACACACCAAAAAAAGCAGCTTATTTAGAAAAAAATATAATGAAGAATATTTCAGATATATATCACTAACGATTGCATTTAAGAGCTATTCAGTGTCATTAATTACAATCAAGAGTTCTAATACAAATTAATCTTGATTAAGTTAAATTGACTATGTTGGAATTATTTTGATTGGACTATTGGGGGCTGATCCACCTCATGAAATGGAGTGTTAGTCAAAAAGTGCACAAAACCCAAAATCGTTATTTATGCAACAAGTGTGAAAAAAATAGTGAAATAATAACACATGTTTTAAAAAGTTTACTTTTTAAATGCATTGCATTGACTATTTTTTATAATTACGTCAACAAAATCAAACATGATTAGTTCAAAAATAATTCACGTGCATAATGTTTTTACAAAGAGCAGATAGATAAATCTCTGAAACTACAAAAGGCAAACTAATTTTTATTTTAAAGTCACACATTTGAACATGAATTCTGTTTCGGATTTTCAAAACAATTCAAGGTTTTTAGCTTCCAGAAGTAATAGAAATACAACAACAGCTGTTGCAATGGGACTACAGTCCATTAATAACAGTGGTTCTACTGTATGTCCATGAATATTATGAAATAAAATTTTATTTGAAATGTTGGCACCTTATGAAAAGAGTAAAAAAAGTACTTTTTTTCACCGCTTTTGTGTTAAAAAAGTACTTCTTTTCACTGTTTCAAAAAGTTTAACTTTTTGCGCCCGCCTGATATTAAAATTATTGTGTAAAAATCAGATCATTTCCCCCGGAAATTTAAAAATTACCTTTTCCAACTTGTTCGGATTGAACTCCACATGCCTTATCCTCTCAATCTCCGACTTCTCATCTAAAACCTGCATCTTCACCTCGTTCAGGGTTATCGCATCGGTGGCCTCCGGAAAGAGAAACACGGTACCCACCAGTTTGGCGCTCCTCACCACATTTGGCTGCTGCTTGGCGCCGTCTTCCTGCGGAGGCAAGGGGCTTGTGCTCGGGTGGTTGGCTGATCCACCCGAGCCGTAGCCGCTCTCTGGGCTACTTTCAGGGCACTTAAGAGTGTCCCGGATGGCGGTCAGCGGGACTGGTTGCTTCTCTTCTTCCGACCTGGAATAGATACGAGATATTTGTGCATTGTATTATATAGTCCTCCCATCACTTCTTAGCAACTATGACGTGTTTTAGACAAATCCAAACTATCACAATTGTAAAACGGAAAGCGGTAAGGAAGATTTTGGTTCAAGTCAAAGTTACAATATTTTGCAATTGTGCTTTTGCAGGTGCATATTTCTTTAATGTTTAAAAACAGTTTCTCAATTGAAGGGCAGTTTAAACTTGCATGAGTTCACTATTATTGCCTAGCTAAGTAAGCTTCTTTTATTACCTATTGAAATAATAAAAAAATTGCTTAAAGCTTTCTTACCTACTAAACATGAATGGATTTTACATTTAAACAACATTTTTAAGAAAAAAAATATTAAAATACTTTCGGTACTCGAAACTTTTACTGTAAGATATCATTATAAAGCTAAGATTTCATAACACCAGAAACATTTAATTGTCAGTTTTGTGGGTCTGGTCCCCCTTAAGACAGACAGAAAATATTCCTACTTGCTCTGTCCCCTGCCCGATCTCCAGTTGATGGAACCAGATGCAGACCCGTACCCACTCTCGATAGACCCGTCGGGTCTTCTTCTCAGCTTACAACGGTTGTTGCTGGGCGGGTGTTGTTGGGAATGGGTGGGCAAGTCACTGGGGGAGCGAATATGGGAGGCCAAGAGAAGAGCTTCATCCACAATCAGAGTCGCTGCATTCTCAGCAAAGAGGGTGACTTTCGTTTTCAGTTCTGTGAAAAAAACATAGAAGAAACTGGGAGCAAATGCACGGTAACTGGGAGCATTTTCAAAATATATATATATATTGCAAAAATTGCTATTGCTATGTAATTGTGTGTATTTTAAGCAGGAGTTTTGTAATTTTGAAATCACAGGTTCGAGAATTTTGATGAAATCAATACCTTCAATGATTTTCGATTTTAAGCTGATTTTTGATACGATCTTCAAAAACCAATTTAAAGTTGATAGTAACATTAAAACAAAGTAATAACGATAACTGCAACTAAAGTTTTCTTTTTGTTAAGTTGCAAAATTGTCGCATTTTGTAACTAGTAACTGTTAATTTCTAACCCTGTTATCTTGACCTTTTATCAATAAATCCTACAGTTCATGGTTTGTGCCTTGTCTTTTCTTACCTAGTATTTTGCTTAGCCTACAACTGTTGTAGTTGGGTGGGTGTTTTTGGGAATGGGTCTGTAAATTCCTGGGTGAGCGAATGTGGCAGGTCAAGAGGTTTTTTTTGTATAGTCCTACTGTCCTTGTGTCTGTCTATTTTTATTAACCTTCTGTCCCTTTTATAAATTGTTCTTATTCTGTATGCTTACTAATCATTTGTTTCTTTTTCATAAGCTTTTAGATCTGCAGAGCTCTGCGGCAGCCCCTTTCTCAACATCTTAAAGCTAGGACTTAGTCCATCCCTATTCGCTGTCAAAGCAAACCCCTCTTTGGGAAGTTTTCGATGAAGCAGTAAGGAGGCTTAGCGTCAACACATTACTGTAGGGGCTGGGGAGCTCAATCGGTTAGGCAATCCCCTAGCAAGCGAAAGGTCCCAGTTTTGATCCGGGCATCGCCAAAATAACTGCCGACCTCTAATCCACCGGGGCAGCCAAAAACGTCCGATGAATAATACCCCGTGTAAGGGAGTGCACATGTAATATCCTTCAAAGTTCAAACGCTGTGTACGATGTCGCCCTTAACCGTTGCGTTGGGTGCCCATTAATGTGTCGGCTCGTCACTTGACTGTGGTTTAAAATACGATGCCCGTCGCCAATAGCTCTCGTGTAGCTCTAGTGCGACGATAATTCAAACCCAACCTGATTACTGTAACTTTACAAACGAGATACTTTTCTCTTGCCACTCTTACCTCTGACTTGAAAAGGTGAGTGGCAGTCTGCGTGTAAGGACTGAGAAGTAGGCAAGAGTCTGATCTCCCCCATGGGAGAGGGGGGAAGAGGAAAGGGGAGGGAAGAAGACTCCTTGGCTTTGCGACGCTTCATGAAAAGCGGCTCTTTTTCACTCTTCTTCAGCTTTTCTTTGAGGTAGGCAACTTCATGCTGTTAAAAAAGCAAGACAATTTTTAAAACTAGTTGCAAAGAAATAAATGCTTTTTAGAAAAACTAGGTTTTTTTTCGTGGATAATATTATCTATTTAAATAATTTAAAATAATTATAGATTTTAATTATTTATTTATAATGCCATTACATAAGGTCAGGCGTGGATCCAAGGGGGGGGGGGGGGTCAAGGGGTTAGCTGACCCCACCTGTCGTATTTGAAAAACGTTTTATTTTTATTCCCGTTTATTTATTTATTTTTCAATTTTCAAAACTTCTAAAGTTAAAAAATATCTGTAAAGAAAAACCACTTTGAATTTAGTAAATCTGTGTAAAACAAAAGTTTGTAACTCTTCTATTGTAAACAGGATTTTAAAAAAGGGGCCATTCTAATCAAAAGATATCTGGCACCTATATTTTTCATTTGATTTGCTCTTTTTCTATGAGTTACTTATATATTGTGTGTGTACTCTCAAATCAGAAAATGTTATGATATTATGCAATGTAAAAGAGAAGAAATAAAAATGTTTGTTAATTTTTTAAAAAAAATTGTTAGTATATAACTAATAAAGTCGAATCTTAATTTTAGTCCTATCTTTTATAATAATTTTTAAATAAAACTTGCATAGATTGCTTACTAAAGACAAACACAATAAAATCAAACTAACCTCTAAGTCCTCTACTTTTAAAATAAGAAGATCGACTTTGTGATCCGATTGGACTTTGTCCTTTTGATATGCTGTGATAGTATTTGACAACTTTTCTTTGGCAGAACTAATGATACCTGTATCAAGAAAATTTCATTCAATACAACAATATCCATAATAAAAATGCAAAAAAATTCACTTTGACTACTTAATGAGCAGATAATTTACATAAAACAGTCGTAGAAGTAATCACTTGTCAACTCCTTGACTCTAGTGTAATGTTAATTCAACCAAATATAATTTAACAAGGTAATAATGTATTCCAGGTGCCAAGAAGAAAGTCTAATGTTTCCATCATCCTAAAATTTGGCAGTCGGCACATACAACACAGAAATTCAGAAAGTAGTTAAAATATAGTGTTGCCGGGTTAAATATGGAGATTTTGGCAGGTCTGTAAGAGTTTAACTTTCGTTAGTTTTGTGCCTGAATAAGGGCACAAATATATGGGTGTTTTCGCTGCATAAATGTTAACATTAACTCTTAATAAATTAAATATTAGTTTAAAATCTGAACAAGGTTTGTTCTTTGAGAAGATGATCACAAAATCATTCCCAAGTGAAAATAATACAAATTAAAATTTATTATTTATAAAATTTTAAAATTCATGTTTATTGCTTGAAACAAGTATGTTTGTAACAGAATCTGTCACTTAACTGTTGTGTGAAGCGTGTTATGTTAAACAGATAAAAAGGCGAGAAACACAGCACTAATTCTATATTGAATATTTACATGCTACATTTGGCTTGAAAATTCAATAATTATTACTATACTTATATCGTTTGCAAAAATTAATTTATATTTCAAAGAATAAATACGTAATATTCTTCACTTTTAAATACAATGAAAACACTTCATATCAACATACAAAGAATCTCGCAGTGAAATATATTTGATGTCATTTCAAACTGATCGATGGCGCAAAAATAAATTTATTTTAATTTATTGTCTAAAAGAATTATATTTTCTCTAGGGACTTTTGCGAATGGCAATAGTGACGGACAGACTGAGCGATTATAATACCTTCCACTTTTTACGTTATAAACGTAGTGTGGAAGCTAAAACTATGGTGTGTAAAATACGAAAAAAGCTGGGCCTAACGCTTAGAAGGTTCAGATTCCTGTCTTACTTTGAATGACTGCATGGATGCGCCACAGACGCAGTAAAATGACCAGAACTGCTGCCTCTTTGCCTGCACCCAGTTCAGCAGGGGCAACGAAAAATGTGATGTCCAAACCAAACGCCACAAGTACTACAATGGCATCAAACACCTGAAACAATAACACACTGGTTATAAAAATACAAAAAGAAAATAATTCTATTCACAAGTTAATAGAATTTTTTAAAAAATTGTAACAACAAAGCCTATTTAGATTATGCCTTTAATATTCTTAAACATGATTTATCAATGATTTAGTTTTCCAGATTACTATTGCAATTTTAGATTTCCAATTTTGTTTTCGCTCATTCTGTGCGGAGCTGCTTTTATTTTGATGTTTCTGCCGAGTACAGTTGTCCTCATTTTTAGTGTTGGATCATCGGGCTTGGTATGCATATTTGTTCCTCCAGATTTTATTACTTTTTTTATTAGTTTCAGAGTCGTTGGGGTCTCGTCTGGGGACTGCAGTTTCTGCTTACAGCGGGCAGCCCATTTCAGAAATGCCTCCGGAGATCTTGTCTGGCTAGACCCCCTGATGATAAGATCAGTCGAGATCTCCG
The DNA here is from genome assembly GCA_023701765.1 of Hylyphantes graminicola. NCBI lineage: Eukaryota > Metazoa > Arthropoda > Arachnida > Araneae > Linyphiidae > Hylyphantes > Hylyphantes graminicola. The sequence continues at coordinate 15,172,565 of CM043120.1, read as the reverse complement.
ATCTTTATTTTCTTTTTGTATTTTTATTCAAATTATTTTGTGAAATCAAGCTGCTTTTAGCCCTAATCTCATTGTAGTTTTTGTTCTTTATTTCAATTAATACCTTACATACTTGTACCTATAAGTACATTTAAAAAAAACTAATACTAAACTTGCTTACTTCTATACCCTGTACAATAAATCTTGTTTTTCCTGTTATTATTCTCAGGAGTACCTGTGGGCAAAAAAAAAAAGTATATTAAGTTTAATATCACTCATAAGTTTAGTATCATTAAGCTTTGTATCACAAAAGAAGGTATCTTAAATATATATTTATTTTTAAACTTGAGATAGACTAGAAACCGTACCATGAAAATTTAAATATTTGGGAGAAGTTATATTAAATTTTGTAAAAATGGGTAATTTTAATTAAAAAAACTAATAAGATGACGAAAACTAAAATTTTTACATACAAGTATTTTATTTAAATAACTCAAACAAGGAGGGAGAATAATTGAAGAGCTTAGTGGAAGAACGTGCTAAGTGACAAAAAGGTGAAAACGAGAAAATGAAGTTTAATGTTTTTCATTTGCACTCTCAACACTTTAAAACTCTCAACACGTTAAAATATACTTGCAAATAATAAAAACATTAACTTAATTTTGAGTTTATGAAAAAGATTAAACTTGTTATCTTTAAAGGAGGTACGTAATAACATGTTCATTTACACAAAAATCTCAATATTTTCAAAAATGTCACACGTTCTTCCAAAGCTCTTCATATAATATTAATCAGAGAGCATGCAACAGACTACTGATGTTAGACTTCAATAATTATTTTTAGCAATATCCTTGCCTTAGAACAATTTAGGACACATGTTGATCGAATTATCTTCTAATCAAATTTAAAGGTTTGACGGTTCCAAAAAAAATTAGGTAACTACATAAGGATATTTGATACACCCCATAAGAGTGCTTGTTGGTTAAAACCAGTATTTAAAAATTTACAATGACAACAAAGAAAACTACTTAAAACTAAGTACATTTTTCTTTGACCATCAGAGAAACAATTTTCAAAAGAAAAAAATAAGAGTAATGCAGGTTTTAAAATTAAAGAATGAATTTGCTAAATTTCTAGATTTTTTTAAAACTTATGTTTTAAGTTCGATATTTTTGGCTGCACTGGCCGTTTATTGACTGCAGTTATTTTGGCAATGTCCGGACCCCAACCCGTGCTAGGCGAATGCCTAACCCACTGGGCTCCCCAGCCCGTCTCAAAGTTAGTAACCACCCTGTATTAAAATTTTAAATTTAATTAAGTATTACCTCAATAATAAATATAGTTAGTAGGGTAACACTGAATATAGAGAAGCCTTCTTGTGCCTTCAATATTCTAGGACTAACTGTCTCTTTTGGCACAACAGTGGCGTTTTGAGAGCAGTTGACTGCCTTAGGCTTCCATTCAGGATCTGATGGAAAAAACATCAAGAGAAAATTAGTATATATATATATATATATATATATATATATATATATATATATATATATATATATATATATATATATATATATATATAGTACAAATAAAACAAAGAAACATAAAGAACAAAAAGTAAAAAGTACTATGGAAAGAAAACAGTTAATCATTGTTCGGCGCTGAAGCTGCCTCAACGAATGACAAACATCAATAAATAGATAAAACACACAAAAAAAATAATAAAATGAACATGAAATTGATGACAATGCCACACTCATCAGGGGACAAAGTAACAATTGTCATCAAAAAGGACAACGCTATTTTTCTGTTTGGGTAACGACTAAAAGTCTGAAATTGGGTAATATTTTCAGACTTTTAGTCGTTACCCAAACAGAAAAATAGCGTTGTCCTTTTTGATGACAATTGTTACTTTGTCCCCTGATGAGTGTGGCATTGTCATCAATTTCATGTTCATTTTATTATTTTTTTTGTGTGTTTTATCTATTTATATATATATATATATATATATATATATATATATATATATATATTATTTGTAATATTTTTTTAAGAAATACATTAATTATAACAATAACATGAAAAAAATTGGTAGTTACCTTGTATGACATTTAACTGTATGAGCATTTCGGATAAAACCACGACCCCTTCAGCAAAGACCAAAATAACAATGACGACATTGCACACACGACTATTCAGGACAGACCAAATTTTTTCGCATAATCTGAAAAAAATCCAGATTAATAAGAGTTTTACTACAGTCATTCTCTGGTAAAGTAACCTTGGCTATAAGGACTACTCTTTTTTAAAAATAACATTAGCACTTATTAAAGTGAATTAAATTTCAAATTGAACTTATTAATTGATAAATTTGCCAAATTAACGTTTAAAGAATAAAATTGTAACATAAAGAATTTAAAAATGATTATTCATCATTGATTTCATTTATGTATCAAATTGATGATTGATATTTATAAAATTGTTAACAATACTATAATCTAAATAACCAATTTTTAAAATTAAAAAATATAATTTTAAAAACTGTTTGCTTTGATCTAACAGTTGTGAATTTTATTTATTAATGTAGGGATCTATTTTTAATGGAGTAAATTTTCTAAAAGAATCTGTAACAACTATGTACCAATGATTAAAAGATGTCTTTGTTTGAGGTGTGGAAATAAATGAATGGAAAAGTTAAAGTTTTTGAACTGAAACATAGAATTAGTATGAAAACTTTTTTTAAAAATATTAAAAACGACATTTTTAAGACTTGTTAGATGGGAAAAATTTACCATGTGGTTGTCTAGCATTACACAATAGCAAAATTTATTGATTTTAAATATTAATACATAATTAAAAAGTTGGTTACAAGGAATCTTATTACTAAAAATGAAATTAAAACAAAATTAAACTAAAACTTCTTATTAAAGGTCAAATATCTGCACAATTCGATAGAAGAAACTGTGTGGATTTCAAGATTTTGTAGATTTAAGTTCATAAAGCTCATAAGTTTTGCTAGTCCTCTAATTGGTCAAGATAGTGTCGCAATTTTGCATGTTTTGAAATAGCAGTTAGGAAAAGGTCTATAAAATAAAGGAAACTAATAATGAAAACGTTGTGCATATAAAAATCTCCCCCTCCTCTTTCTGAAATAAAGTGTTTCTATATTAAAAAAAAAATCAAATATTTTTCGCAAAAACTTTATTTTGTGCAAAACAGATTTTCCTTGCAAAATTTGTAATGTTCGAAACATTACGTCATGCAAGCGCTTACCCCTACCCTCTTCATGTCATGTTGGTGCATACCCCTCCTTCCCCCCTCTGAGCGTGATTTAATTTATGTACGTCCCCTTATGACAGAAAGTGGATTACTTTTCGGTTTCGTCTAACTCTGGTGTCGATGTGCCTCCACTGAATCCCCAAATGACAGAATCAGTATTTCTCATTAGTTCTTCTTTGCTGCAAGAGATAATATACTTATTAGAAAAACAAGAAGTTATTAAGAACTAAAATAGCCTACTTTCCATTACTTACTAAATTCTAATTGGAAAACAAATAGATTCCCAACAGTATAAATATCATCAACAATCATTCCTACACACTAGATGTGTACACTTTAGAAAGAAATTGCTAAACACAGACTAAAGCTATAATTTAAACTTCCAAAAGCCAAACTCAACTATTTTCCTTAACATTCTTCCACAAATTAGCTTAATATTATTTATCATCTGCTGGATTTTGTTATAGTTCGAAGAATAATTAAATATTTAGTAATACAAAAAAAACATGGAACTACTCCAAACTGCATTAAAAAATAAATGTAAATTAAATCTAAGCAGAATTGTATGCAAAAAAAATGCCTTGCATGGAAGATCTCATGCTTTTTCCCTAAGTAGAAAACAATTTATTCTTTTTATGCTTGTTTGCAGCTTTTTTTTTTTTTTTTTGGTTTAATTTGTTCTTCGAATTACTAATTTTAAAAAGTCAAATTCTGAATGGTTTTGTTCGTGTTAAGCGGGATTTTGCCAATAGCAATTTCGCCTTAACATATTTTTTAGCATTATCTCAGAGCTTTATTAAAAACTGTATTTAAAATTAAACTTTAAACAATGCTTAATTTTCATTCTTTACTTTTCCTGATTATTTGTTTTTCTTAAATCTAAGTACTCTGAAAAACAGTAAAAATTGCTAAATTTGAATTTTTCATGCAACTTGAAATTTCTAAAAGTAACTGTGATTAGGTGTGTTACTTTTCATTTAAGTAACTGTAACAGATTTACTTTATTAATGAAGTGACTGCAATAGAGATACTTTATTAATGAAGTAACTGTAACAGAGTTATTTGTAAAAGTAACTTTCCAATCCCTAGAAAAAAAGTATATACTAAATTTAGGGATGTAAGATTTAGGGATGTAGAGTTTTTCTATTTAAAAAAATTTAATTTTATTGAAAAATAATTCAAAAGCTTCAGATTACAATACCAAAAATCTAAAGATTAAAAAAAATCCTTAAGTTTGTAGAAAGTGTTCATCAAAAAATAACTAAAATTGTTTGTTTCCTCAAACTAGAGTTCGGCACATACAAATTTCGTTAACAGATTTTGAGATATTTGTCTTTAAATTTTTCATGGCAACAAAAATGTGACAGTAGCAGGGAATTACTTTTCTTTTCACTAACTAAAATGGTACATAACAAAAAGAGTACTTTTTTGTGTATACTCACTGAATCACACCTATTTTAACCGACCATACCAGGCTCCAATTCGCAGCTCTTCTGAACAGTCATTAAAAGCTTATATAGATTAGTATGAGTTTATTCATTTATGCTCTTTTCCTTTGTGGGGAAGTGAAGGGATTCAAATTGTATTTTTCTTATGATTTGAAAACAATATAAATTTAGAAGTAATGAATAAAAATTCAATAGTGAATATAACCTTTGAAAAAGGAACTAAATAGTATGGCATTCAACTAATAATTATTTTAAAAAATCATGAATAATATCAAAGCTATATAATATACAAACTTACAAAGATTTATAATAAAAAGTTAAATTGTCAATTTTAAAACAAACATAACAAAAGGGTTTATATTATAAGCAAATGAAACATAATGATTGAAAACAAGTTTTGAAATTTCTCATTTTCCATTGTAAAACGACTCTGGCTCTCTTATTAATAATTAAATTAATAAATTATTCTAAAAAAATAAATAAACAGTTATTACGTTCTGGTCTTCATCACAGGTACAAATAATTATTCAATTACAAACCAGACAGCAAATTAAAGTAGTCACCTACATTTGTCAAACAATTCGTCAGTGTCACTAAAGCCGAAAGAATTTTCAATATCATACCTGTAATTGATTTTTCAATGACTGTACATTAAGTACACAGCAATTTCCTTCTTAAAAATACTCGGAATTTGATAATAATCGCATTCCATTTCCTTCGATAACTACAACTACCGATTCCGAAACTGTCATTGACAAACACAAAACAAAAGTAGAATAACAAAATAGAACATTATGTTGGTAAATTAAACGAAATACACAGGAACTGTGAACGTCCGTGTCAAAAATGACGTCGAGAAAGGGTTTTACAAGCGGTATTTACAATAAATGACTTACCTTACAGACGGAGCCATGTTTATTAGCGGACATCTGTGATGGTAGTCTGTAGGGTTGCCGCAATAGAGATTCGAAAAGCTCGGGGGAATTTCTCTCACCTGGAATGCGCCAAAGCGTTCGATCAATCTGATTGGCCATACAATTTGCGTTCATGCTAGTGCGTATAAGGTTCAGATTTAGTATAGTTACGATCAATCTGATTGGCTATATTATCATCGCCCTAGAGCTACAAGAGGGCTATTGGCGACGGGTGACGTAATTTAGAACTTCGGTCAAGTGACGTGTAAGGTTAAGATATTTTGAATGTATATTATACGAAATTAAAGACAGAAAAAAAATATCAATTCAGAAAATGTTCAACGAAAATCCTCCATTTGATTAATTAAAATCCATTCATTAAACATGTATTCATTCAGGTTTGATTTATCTTATCTAGTGCAAGATCATTTCCCTTTCGATTTGTCTAATATACCCCAATGGATTTGCTACTGATGTTTTTTTATACATTTTTGATAACATGTGCCGCATGAGAGAGGAATGTTATAATAACGTGATTATACAATACATTTAGTTTCCAAGCTGGAATATATATGTATCTACCCCCTACCCAACATTTAGTTTTTAGATTCAGATTTTATGAAACGTGAATCAAACGGCGTAGCCTTGTAATATGTATTAAAAGGGTTTTTTTTTTTTCGTGATAAGAATTAAAAAAAAGAACAATACAATAACTTTCCTGTTTATCTGCAAATTATTCTAAAAATTACCTTTTAAAAAAAGTTTACGAAATTTGCTTATTTAAGTATAATTTTAAATTCCCGAATTTATTGTTAAATTTAAAAAAAAAACATACACTGCTCAAAACAATTGGGAGCACTTTTAACTTAAAACTTTCACTTCCCTCAAAAATTTTTTGATTTTCATTCTAAAAATCTAAAAACTGTGAAATAGATTCATTAAGCATCTAGAATGAAATAGTAAAAACAGGAGAAAGAATCTTAATTTCTTTAAATTAAAATTTACAAAATTGGGGAAAAAATTGGAATCATAACTTTTGAAAAAATTAGAACAATAATTTTTTCGAAACTTTATTTGTTAAAAATATTTATTTAACCGTGATATTCATTGTTTCATTTAATTAAAAACAATTATTAAATTCTTCTAAAGACATGATTCTTCCATGTAATGATACATAAGTGCGAAAGAGTTTAAAACCATGCGCTATTGTGCTCTCCTAATTGTTTTGAGCAGTGTAGCTAACAAAATATTAGCAGAATATTAAAAAATGTGATTTCATAAATCCTCAAAATATTTTTGTCATTAATAAAATTAATAAAAATTCCGAACAGGGAAATTAGTATTAATTAATAAAATAAATATTTTTTTAAATAATAATAATTTTCCTTTGAACCTAGTTTTGTTTATTATTTAATAGATCTTTTATTAATTATGTAATGAGTTGTTTCTTTATTTAATTTATTCTATATTTAAAAAGACTAAAATAACGTCTTATGTTGATTTTGTAAATAGTATTTATACATTATTTTAAAATGTTACTCAAGAAACATTTTATGCATATTTTACACTTGTTTATGCATTTGACTGGTCTTACAATTAATAAATTTTATTTGTTTTCATAAACTAATTGCGACGAAGTTAATTATTGTCCAATTTAATTTATTTGAAAAAAACATATATTATTTTATTTTATCAATTTAATTTTTATTATTTCATTTTATCAATTTCATTTTTAATTTTTATCATTTTATTTTATCAATTTAATATTTTAATTATTATTTGTTTGAATTAAGTGACTGCAACGAAGTTAGTTTTACTGTCTAGTTTATATTTTTTAAAAAGTATTACTTTATTTATTTAATGATCCAAGCCAAGTGCAAGTGATGATCTTGGAATTCCTGTTTTATTAAAATTACATTTATGGGGAGAAAAAAAGCGATAACCACTCTATTCTAGGAACCCCATCACCGATCGCGCGCAGGCGCTTGTTAAGAATGAATATCATCCTACGCATCTACCCGCTCCTGATCAATGAAAGTGTCCCATGAATGGACGAATCAACTATTATCTTCACCCGTTTTGTTTTTCCTGGATTATATTCCCGTTTCTTCTCCCGTTTTTTTTTATTTTCCCCAGGAATACGCTGCAGTTATTCTTGGGTTCCCATTCATCTCGGGATTGTGTGGGTGGTGTTGCCATTATGAGGGGAATAAATTATTCCGTACGATATAGTGACAAACATTCGAAGGGGGTTCATGTGTTATTGATCCGATTCGAGATTATAAAAAATTAATCGTGTTTCGGTTGAGGGATTAGTTTATGTTTTTAGGAGGGGTGGTTAGAAGGGTTTTTTTACATAGATTTTGAATGCATTGATTAGTTTGTTTTCCTAAAAAACAAGAGGATTTATTGAATATTCATTTAAAAATTATCGAAACAAAAAAGTTATAACTTTAGGATAGTATTATCTGTAGTAAATACGTATTAATTTTCTTGAATCAATATGTTTAGAACTTTTCTTTATCATAATTAACTATTTATTATTACATCATTAACGTTTCATTCTCAAATCATTTTTTTATTGTTATAGCTATTTTTGTTTTTATATATTCAATAAAAAATTCTAAACCAAGAAAAAAATATAATTATTCCGATTTCCTTGTTTTAAAACATGAAGCTGAGAGTTCGAGAAACTAAATGTAAGCGCAAAAAAAGGGGTTTTTTAATAATTAATTTCAATTCAGGTTCTGATCATTTACCAAGACTTTGGATTCATTACTTTTTGAAAGAACATTTACTATTGCACTACTTTTTTAAAAAATAAAGATTAGCCATTTCTTCCCTTCCGCCATACTTTTCTGTCACATTGCCTATAATTAGATAATAGTATTTAAAATTTTTTAATGCTGATTATTTATTGATAATTTAAATTACAGAAATCAATTCATACCAAAATTGAACACTTATAAAAAACATTTTAAAAAATGAGAAAATATATTTTCCACATATTAACGATTTGTAGAACTTCAAAAATCTAAATTCCTCTACATAACGGTGAAAGTAAAACAGAATTCTTCTTGTCGAACACGAACAAACAATTGCATTCTTGTCAGGCTACTCGAGTATTTTGTACTCAAGAAAACCCGGTCACAAGCAGACGATTTTCAAAAAAAGAATAGGTGATCCGAAACGACAACGGCAACCGTAACGGAGGACGAGCGCTTCTTTCGGGATCGTCTGCCAAGTTGAGATTTGCGTTATTTTTCAAGAGTCGTTTGGAATATGATTTCTGTTTTTCTTTTGTATGATATCTGTAATTCTGTTTCTATAAAACTTTCATTCATGTGTATTAAATTCTTCAGAAATAATTTGTGGGTCAGAAAAATGAAGCTTTAAATTAATAACAAAAAATTAAATTAATAAAATAAAAAAAATATTAAATAATCCTTGATGGAGCTGAACAGCACTCTTTCTTTTTTTTATACAGTAAGCAATTAAGCGCCGCTTTTTGAGATTAGTGATTTATTGCCGCTTAATTAAATGAAATTACTTGAAATAGAACAAAGTTACTTTTTACATTATAAATTCACCGCATATCTGGATCAAACTACCTTTTACCATTGTTTAATAATGACTCCAAAAATATTGGTGAAATTTACTTTTCCTCCGGTTTATATTTTTGATCCCAACAATGAACTTGACGTAAAAATAGATTTCGTGGCGATATAATTCATAATTATATAATTCAAAGAAAAAGGTAGCAGAGCGAAATACCAAAAATTTAGATTTATATTACAATTTAAATACAATTACTTGCTTATTAAATTGTGTAAACTTGATTTTATATAACAAATAAAATTACATTTCTCAAAAGGTTTTAAGGTTTTTATTACCTGATGTACAAAACACGAATAAATTTCGATGCTTTGTTTCTCTGTGACTTTTACCATCATACTTTTTTAATGAAATGAATGGGTTTTTTTTAGATGAAACTGGAATTTTAATGGGGTTTATTATAAATTAATTTTTAACTTATAAATAAATTTAATTTTCTCTTTTGAATAAATTTCTTTTCAAAATTTGTTTTTTAGCCGATTAACAAATACACCCCTACTATTTAATTATTTTTGATTGACGCAATGTAACATAACAGGTAACAAAACCGAATTAATATTCCTCTGAGAACAATCTTTAACTTAGCCGCGTCCCGTTTCGTAACGATTCGAAGCGTAGTCGAAACCGAGAGCCATGCTTTTGTGTTTCAAATATTTGTTCTTGACTTTCTTTTCGCGAAACTGCCCGGAAGCTGCGAAGAGTGGCGAAACGGTTTATTGTATATATCGTCTGAAAAGGAATGTTCTTTTTTTTGTTCGATTGTTATCGGTCTCCCAGGAAGCGGAGTTACTTTCACACGTGGAATTCTGTTCTTTTGTTCGTATCGAATACTTTTTTTTGTTGTTTGGTCAAAACAAATCCTTCATATCTCTATTCAGTTAGCACAGACTAATACAAAAGTACTTTTCAAACCAGGTAAAGGCGAAAAGAAGAAAATAATACATCAATATACCCTTTTTAAAACCATATATCTTTTTAAAAAAATAATAGTAAAAAGACAATCACGCTGGGTCACATTTTAAAGATCCTTTGACACTTCTTCACATCAGATTGAAATGTTACCATAGCATTCCATTAAGTTTAGAAAAACAACAATATTGGTTCTTATATCCTTAAAGCGCAAAAAATATATACTTTTCTAAAATACAATTTATTTGTATCTCACATTTGGTGCGACACCATTCTTAATTTTTCTAAAACCCATATTAGTTCACATAATGATTTAAATAAGAAGCGGATAGCATCTTTAAAGTCTTTATACATAGACTAAATAACAATATCCAAATAATAACGTAAAGATAGTTAAGAAGGTTTTATGAAAATATATAACGTAGTATACATACTTTACGAAATCATAAATACTTAACGCTTTTAACTAGTAACGTAAACACCTTTAATAAAGTATTAGAGAACTTAACGAAAAAACAAGTAGAAGACTTATCAAATAGCTTGTACTTTTTTTCGCATCTTATTCAACATCACTATGTTAATTTACATAAGATTACTTTAATATCGTGTGAAACATTCTGTTAAAAAATAGCTTCGAAATAAATTTCCGAATACCGGAGAATCCACCATCAATGCTTGAGGCATTTCGAACTCGAGTAATGTTTATCTCTAAAAGATCTAATTTTACACACCAAATATTGTTTTCTTCATGGTTCGTGGAGCTTATAGTCTTTGATTGCTACGATCTTGTAAAAGATATGGTTTGAAGAAGAAAGTTAACTATAACTTTTTTTAAAAAATTAAAACTAGAACTTATTCGCATGCTAATAATAAGTCAAAAATGTCATTTAAATTTGTACATCAGTTACATATTTTTATTTTTACCTATTGATTTGAAAATAGTTTTAGCGTAAATTTAAAGGAGTTTGTTACTTGCCAAAACGTTTTACGCTGTAATGTTCATACTTTTTTTACACAATTTACAAATTACTCCTGAACATATATACACATAAAAAATAACGTGGTTTTATAATCTAACACATTTTCTCTGGAAAGTTATAAAAAAAAACTTGCACATTTTTAACATTTTCTAAGAAACGTTTTATATTGACAATCAAAATATGTTTTCATGTGCAATATACATTTTATTTAAACTAATTTTCATGCTTATTTGCAATAGAATAAATCTCGTAAAAAATTTAAGAATAAAACATCACTAAATATATTAACAAAATATTATATGCGTTAGTTCTAAATTGTGCTAAATCTCAATGAAAGTGTTTGCCTTTTTCTTGTTACATACGACATTCGTGCAACAATTATTCAATCAATCATTGGTTGTGTAAAATTGTTTTTCTCCAATTAACTGTTTTAAAATTTTTAAACGGTTAATTAACAGCAACGTGACTAATAGGAAATAATCAAAGCTTTCGTATACAAAGTACTTAAATTAGTGAAATTGGAAAACATCAGCTACCATTACAACCAATCATAAAATCTGAAGCTTAGATATTATGTTAAATACTTGTGCTTCAAGCTCAAATATTTTGAATACGTGCGTCTACACTAGATGTCGCCACCAACTTATTTCTGAACTGCAGTGAAGGATCTCTAGTTCAACTTCACTTAAAAACCTATTACTTGACGTCATAAACTCTCGACTATTTCCTCTCCAGCATCATCAGAATATTTACAATACAATATATGGCAACAGACACTTTGCTCGGTGTCTGGTCTCAAGGTGAATTTCGTAAATTTATTTAATTATATTTCTGTAAAAATGTTTGGGAGAATTTTATTTGTAAATAAAGGTGAGTAAAATAAGTTTCTTTTACTTTCTGTGCATAAGAAATTTCTTTTGTGTGTTTCTTTTTTTCAGTAACTTACTGCTTTGAGATAAAACCATAGGTATCCAAAATAAGTTAACCGATGATTTGAAATCAGTGTTTATTATTTATTTTAAGTTTTATCACATCTATTCCAACATATTTCGATGACCTATGTATGATGTAAATAAAGAATTAAACCTGCATTTTGATTTATATGCAAAGCTGTTTGACCGTCTATCTATATTTGGAACTGATATGGGCTATGATACTACTCGGAGAGAAATTGGACCATTCTCAAACTTTATACCCAAAAATTATCAGTATGTAAATAAGACCCTTTTAAATACTCATTTTGTCTTAAGCTAATTTAAATAGCAACCTACTTTAATGATTAATTACAAACTTGTTTGTTACAACCTAGGTATAAGCTGGCCTTTAATTTTCCTAAACAAGTATGAGTCAAGAAAAACGATTTAAATAAGCATATTAATAAAGTGTATCATCTTAGAGTTTTTTCTCTCCTAATTAATCCCGGGCAAACCCTTAAACAGTTGTTGAAGCTGAAGTTTAAATTAAAACAATATACACAAAAAAAATTATTAACAAAAGTATAAAAAGTACTTGTCACAACTGTCGATATGCGTGGCCATTCCATGCATTAAGTTTTAAAAAATATATCAAGCTGTCAAATTCATTAGGTCTCTACCAGCCTACATATATTTCAAATCATTAGAAAAAATTTTAGTTATGAAGTTTTGTCATGTGCATATTTGTTTGTGTCATGTGAAGTGTGTCATGTTTGAAATATGGACATGTGCTTAGTTTGTATTAAGTATTTTTTTTTATTATATTTAACAAATGTATTAAAAATGTATCTTGAATTTTTTAGGCATTTCTAATGCAGCAATTGCACGATGTTTCAAAACATCCAGGTAAGATATAATTTCTTTTTAAAAATAGGTATTTTTTTTAGCATATATTCAATTCTAAAATACTCATTAAGTACAAAACATCACAACCTTTGCAGCATTCTTGAAGACATTAGCATTGTATTCGGCAGCCCCCAATTTAAAACAATATTAATAAATAGGTTTATAAATAATAGGTCAATATTTAATAAGTTTTTCAAACAGAAACATATACAATTAGTTCTAGAATTTATTAAGCATTGTTCATTGACACAAACAGGTATCATGGAAATATCAGGGAACTTTTTTTCTAGGATTTCGTAACCACCCTGTGTAAACTTTCCATTTTTTTATTACAGCATCCTACCATCCACATCCAACGTTCCCGTTGCTTTCGACCCCAGCAAAGTTGCCGAGTACAAGCAAGAGATTGAAGCTTTGCTGAAGGAAGAACTTCCCAAACCCTACGATGGGCCAGAGCGAGACCATGTTAATTTCCCACGACCGAAAAGGGCTGAATTGCCGGGAAAAGTTCGCATGGGGTTCTTGCCAGATGAGTGGTTTACGGTATGTTTACTTTAGTGTTTTAATGTTTGGTTGCGATTAGTGGTTTGAAATCAGATACAGAAATTTAGAAGACATGTGGTACCAACTTAACCCTTTCAGTCCCAGTGGCATCATCATGTTTCTGATTATAATTTTAAAAAAATAATAGGGCTGGCATCCATTAGGATTAATAAAAGTTATTTTCAAATAGAATAAAGTTTGAATAATCGAATGATGTGCTTTTTGATATCATAAATGGCCATAGATGATCAGAAAAAAAATTCAAAAGTGATGATGCTAAATTCTCTTTGGAACTGAAAGGGTTACAAAACAAAAATCAAATGCACATAACTTAGCTTTTTTTTATTGGAAAAAATTGTTAAACAAATCTTCAGAAATTTTGGAGTCTACAGGATGTTAAAGGCGTTTAAAGGTCGCCACACTTGCATGCTTACAGAACTCCTGATTTTAGTATCACCCGAGTTTCGCAGTTTCAGGATAGCTGAAGTTACAAAATTTAAGAAATCATAATATCCTACTTTGGGACTGTTGAATTTTTGCAGTTTTATGATCACATCATTGGTTTGACGAACTTATTATCGCTAAAGACTTGTTATTTCAAAATGATTATTTTTTTCAAGATCAAAATTTTATGTGATATACGTACATTCAAAGATTTTCTAACAAATTGTCTGAATAAGTAAGTTATACAGCTAATAACTGGCCACTTTTTTTTGGCATTGCTTTTAAATCATAATTTTTTTTATGATGTCCATGTATATAAATTATATAGGACCGAAGGTCTCATAGAAAATGCTTCAGTGGTCTGTAGACCTCATGTTCCTCATAAAGGTCTTCATAGGGCAAGTTAGTGATTTGCTGCAATTTTGCCAGGATAGCTGGATAAGGAAAAAGATGTTTTGCATCCAGTTCTGAGTCGGGGCAGTTTCTCACTTTTTATATGATTTGTCCTACTAAGAAGGTCTTTATGATATACTGTGTTAAAAGCATCCTTATATTTCTTTTGTAGTTCTTCTACAAGAAAACCGGTGTGACCGGGCCGTATGTTTTCGGTACCGGCCTCATCACATTCCTGCTCTCGAAAGAGTGGTACGTTATAGAGGAGGAATTCTCCACCGGATGTGCCCTGCTATTCCTTATCTACATGGCCGTGAAGAAGCTTGGACCTGCCACCAGGAAGTATCTGGAAGATGCACAGCAGGCAAGTAGCACAGATTTGTTTTTTTAGCTTGCTTTCCTATTTTTTAACTTTGGGATCTGGGGAGCCCAGTCGGTTAAGCACTCGCTTAGCATGCGGAAGGTCCCAGGTTGGGGTCCGGGCATCGCCAAAATTACTGCCGGCCTATAAATAGCCCGTGCAGTCAAAAATGTCCGACGAGTAATACCCCGTGTAAGGAAGTGCACTTTAAATATCCTTCAAAGTCCTAACCCTGGGTATGATGTTGCCCTTAAGGGTTGCGTTGGTTGCTTATTCAGGTGTTGGCTCGTCACCTGACTGTGGTTCTAAAATACGACGCCTGTCGCCAATAGCCCTCGTGTAGCTCTAGTGCGACGATAATTCAAACCAAACTATTTTTTAACTTAATATTTTTTTTTAAAAATGGAAAGTAGACATTAACTTGTTAAAGATTTTCATCTGTCGCTTCCATAGAGATAGAAAAACCATGCGCTCTAACGCCCACTATTTAGAGGAGAAACGTAATGGTGAAACCAGAGTGAATTTTGTGCCTAAGCATCACCTAAACATGGCGGCCAGTTGCGTAGAAAACAACAGTACTAAAACTGTATTTTTTTAAATCATGATTATTGAGTTGATTCTAGTTGATAACTGTGCAAATATTTTGAATTTCCTTTCCTAAGTGTCAAAAAATATTATTAAGTAACCGGAAATTTGCATGGTTGTTTATTGATAATTTGGAATTATTGATTTTCTATTCAGCGTTAAGCCTAACCAATCATAAAATGTCATTCAAAAGTCAGTTGTACTATAAGAATATATCTGTACACATTAAAGTAAAATAAGATTTTTTTTCTGAGTTTTTTTTTTCTTTTCAAATGTTCACATTATTCTGAAGTCTATGGTTTTGTGATGTACAGATGTTCAGCTTTACAAATTTCTATTTTTGTAATTTTATATAGTTATCTGCATTTCACAATCCATTGATTTCCATGGTTCACGAACAGGTTTTTAGACTTTTAAAACAAATTTATAATTTCTTCACAATGTCACTTTTTTTCTATGAATTTGCAAGTTCAGTTAAAAGAGTACTTTGAATGCTATCAAATTAGATTGGTATCAGATGAACATTTGACACCCTCTGTAAACAAACCTCCCACATTTGAGTTTAAAAACTTGACAGAAATATCTCTACATTACAAACATCTTGCAAAGATAAAAAAAATTTCAGCCCGACTGAATTGACTTTCCTTTTAACTGGCTCGCCTTGCTTCATGGATATTGTAAAAAAAAATACAAACCTTAATTATTCATTATTTGTGATTTTTTTTCCCCTTTTACAGAAAGATTTGGAAATGTTGAACAAACCCAAAGTGACAGAAATGAAAGAATTGAATGAAGCCATTGACAATGCAAGGAAGGGAGTTTGGTACGCTGAAGGAAACAAGCTGCTCATGCATGCCAAGAGGGTAAAGGAGTTGTTTTCATTAATTATCTACAACCGGTGTTGCGCGAAAAAATTTCTGGTAGTATGCGTGAGTACTAATGTACGAGCAACATCATGCTATTAATAGCTTCTGTAGACATGAGCAGTGAGCAAGCAAATATATTACTCATTGTTTTAGCCATTAACATTATTTTAAAGAGAAATCTTTAATTATGACAAATGACAGTGATTGCGCCCTCTAGAAGGGAAGGGCGTAGGCTATATGGCCCAATACCCCGCTCGCCAGAAGAGACAGTCACAAGAAACACACAAAGAAGGACGCCACAAACGCTTAGACAAATAACAACATTTATTGACAAACACAAACATCCATGCCTTTACCGGGTTCGAACCCGAGCCCAGCAGCTCCAAAGGCTAGTACACTAACCATTGCGCCAGTGGGCCGGCAATCTTTAATTAACTTCTGGATAAGATGTAAAATCTATACCCTTTGAGCACCTGGCAAAACTCCGCTATTTTTGATGATAAGTTCCATTATTCCTAATGTTGATATTTTAATCACAGGTAAATAACAAGTTCCGCACTACAGACTAGAAAAGTATATTTTGTCTGATGATTAATTTTTTGATTTTGTACTATTTTTTTTATCTTATACTTTTAGATCAATGGATAATAAAACTGTAAATTAATACCATTTAATTTTTTTTATTTCTCCATACTATAGGCATGTTATAAATAAACAAATATCGAACCATTAAAAATTCAAGAGTAAATATTATGCCTTTATTAAAATATTTAGGTCTGATGGCAAGCCAAAATTTCTTAAAAATTCAAGTTTTGGACAGGTCCAAAAAGGTTGGGAACCCCTTTCTTCCTGATCTACAATACTAAACAGGGATTAGCGAAACGTGTTACTTGTAACAGTTGCTCTTTTAGGTAACACTGTTGGATTTTTCAGAAAATAACTGTGGCTTACGCTTAGTTACTTTTAGCATAAGTTGAATTTGCACTCTTAACTTTTTTTCTTACTGGCAATATTTATTAAGTCTTTCATTTAAAATAACTGAATTTCAAAAGAATTTTTTAACTTGAAATTTCTTAAAGTAACCGATTTGTTACTTTTTGAAAAAAGTAAATGTAACGAGTTACTTTTCATATTAAGCAACTGAAACAGAGTTACTTTTAAAAATTAACTTTCCATTGCCTGCTATTATCACAGTATTGAAGGTTTGTAAAAAAATTAGCTATGTAAAAATAGGCTTTTGCATAGTTTATCTAAATAATCAGATTGTAAGGCAAATAAAAAGCGTAGTCCAGAACAGTTTATTTAGAACAAGATAAGAGATAAGTATAAATTTAAAAAAAACTTCACTGAGAGTTCATGTTTTTGTTTGGAAATGAAGGCGTTAATGGAATTAACAAAGCTGCTGTTAATGGGTTAAGGGGGTTCAGTATGTTGTATATCGGTAATGTTAAATTGGCCAATTGCAATGTACCTTTTCACAATAACTACTGATCAGATCATCTTAAAATTTTCTCTGTGTGTTATACCAACTTTATATATTAATCTGAGGTTAAAAGTTTTTTTTCTAAGTAACTCTTAGATTTTTTTTAATAAAATAAGTTTTAAAGTACCCAAAAAATCATGAAATTTTTCACTTTTTTTGCCCCATAAAATTTTTTTCACTTTAGTTTTATTAAAATTTATAGCCTCAGATTAATCTATACTATGTATTACATCATATAAAAAAAGTTTATGCGAAAACATAGCATAGTTTTTGAGAAAAGGTACATCGAAGTTCAAAAAATCAAGTTCTGAGAAAAAAGCATTTAAAGTTTTTATTGTTAACCCATTTCCTTACGAAGCCATGACATTAAAATGGCTTTTAATGTCAAAAATATTTTTCCAATCGTCTTGATACTTTGTGACATTATTAATAAAGGTTGTATAGTAATTTAAGCCAATAATTTTTGTCTTGATTTTTTCACCGATTTTTGAGTATTGAACCCCCTTAATATTTGTCTGTCTGTCTGAAATCGAGTTTCATCTCCACCACAAAACATAGATATGGGAAGAGGTGCCAAAATAATTGTTAGTTAATTTTCTTATTTAAAAGCTGTTTTTTTTGTAAGAAAAAGTATTTCTTGCTCATATGTATAACATTTCACGGAAGCGGATGTATATATAAAATTAACTATTTTAGAACCAGGATTCTGTAAAAAAAATAATAATTTTTAAAAATAAAATTTTTATAAATAATATTTTTTTTGTTGCTATTTTAGGAAAATGTTGCGATGCAACTTGAAGCTGAATACAGAAAGCGCCTTATGCATGTGTATGAAGAAACAAAGAAACGATTGGTTAGTAAAATGAAATGATTTGTCTTTCATGCATTTTCAATCACTAGCCTTCTTAATGTATTACTGTTTTAATAATTACTATTACTGTTTTAACTTTTTGTTCTTAGAATAGGGAAATTTCGTCCCTTTAGTGTAACTTTGGCCTATTTTTCTACTACTTTACCATGTTTCATACTTAAGGCCAATCAGGGTTCATTGATTTAAATCAACTTGATTTTAATCATGATTTAAATCGTGATTTAAATTAATGGATTTTTAAAAAAATTCATGATTTAAATCAATAGGTTTTTTAAAAATCTAATTTAAACCAATTTTTAAAATTAATATTTTAATAATGACATTATGATAAAAAAAAGCTTATGAATTTACATATATGCATTCAATTTTTAACATAACATTGCCAGAATGCCACTGATAAATTGCCAAAGTGCCATTGCAAAATTTCAAACATTTTAACAACAGTTAGACTGATCACATAATGAAATAATAGACTAATCATTAAAACACAAGGCTGTCAATTTATTAAGTTAATTAATTCTGTTTTAGTAATATTTGTATATTAATATATAAGTACTGTTTTAGTAATATTTTGTAAGTGATTTTGTGCATCTGATTTGGAAGATTTTTTTTTCAATAAACCTCCAATGGGAAATTTCAATTTTTTAGTATTGGTATGCATTTTTAAATTTTAAATTATGGTATTATACATATAATTAGGCTTACATGTTAAGTAATTTTAGTAAAACAAATTGCCTGGTACTATGCATTCAAAATTCATTAAAAAATTAAACATAATTTGATTAAAATCCAATTTAAATAAAAAAAATCGCGAACCCGGATGCCTATGACCAATATTTAAAAAGTAGGGGAGACCGGGGTACAACGGACCACTTTTTCATTTTTTGCCCTATAAATACAAACAGATTTTCATCCCACTAGTTTGGAAAAGGTACATGTATTACATATATAGCCTGGTTGAAAAATACATTACCTAAAAAATATAATTTCAATTTTTTTTCTGAATTCTCTTTTTATTACAAGTGAGAAAGTGGTCCATTGTACCCCAGGTTCGGGGTACAACGGACCACATCACGGGGTACAAAGGACCATGGTATTTTCTCCTGAAAAAAAAAAATTATCTGCACTTTTTAAATTAGCGGGAAAATATACAGTAAGTAAATATTGAAAAGATAAGGAAAACAAAAAAAAGTATTATCAAACATTAAATTTTGCAAATGATATTGCAAAAGATTTTTGTACTACTGCAAGTCTACTACTCTCTTGAGGCAAACTATGACCAGGAAGGATCATTACACTATCTTCAATATTAATCATTGATTCATCAAAATTTTCCTGAAAAATGAAGACCTTTGTTGGTCTATAGTAGGCTGATAATTCAATTTAACCCCCGCAATGTCCCGTATTTTTTTAAAACAATTTTAGCAAAGACCCTGCATTACCCTCTAAATTTTCCAAGGTCTAAAATTTCCCAAGTTCCACTTTTTTGTTGTCTTATTTCCTAAAAAGTAGATAAAAACTTCTGGATTTTAGCTGTTGCCAGCATATAGGATTTCGTTTAACAGCCAATCATTAATTGAAATATTCTGTAATTTCGTAAATTGAGTTATACCCTTGTGTAGCATTAAAAAATATCTTTGTGTGACCCTGAGAACAACCACTAATAAGCCTACGTTTTTCAGGAAGTTTAAGGTGGGAACTCTGAAAAACACTATTTGAAACTTATTTATTATTTGTAGGACTACCACTTGGAGTTCTACAACACAAAGAGGAAGCTGGAACAGAAGCATATGGTTGATTGGGTCGTGAATAACGTAGTGAAGAGCATTACTCCCCAGCAGGTAAAATAGTTACACAAGTGGTGCAAAGCCATTAAAACAAGTTTATTGCTAATACGAAAAGCAAACTTTCTTATTTAAAAATGAGTTTTTCTGAATATAAAACACTTAATTAAGAAATAAAAATATACGTTAAACACTTGCAAGCTAATTTTGTTCATTTAATAGATAATATTATTTCAATAAACTCGGTTTTAAAACATTAATACACTGTTAAGAAAATGTAGAAAACGTGTACCAATTTCAACTTTTTTACCTAATAAACAATATTTTGAAAACTTAAATCGCTAAAAATCTATATAATTGGTATAATATTGCAGAAATAATGAATAGTAACAGCCCTTCAATTGCATTTTTGATTGTAAATAGTATCTTACCATAACTTTCATAGCTGCACACAAGAACTGCTTGAAAAATACTAATGAATTTTGGGTCTTGCAATTGAAACATTGATACATAAAAATATGCATAGACCTGTGTAATGTTGAGTTGGAAAAGTTAGGTATTGACTAGGCGGAGGTATACAATGAAAAAAAACACAACTTTAAAACATTACAAAGGGTCAGAGGGGTGAATCCGAGTTTTTTCATGTGGTAATGCTTAGGGCGAAAAATATAAACCAAAAATTTAGCTGGTAGCTTAAATACTCACTGAAAGTTGGAGTATTATACATTTAAAGAAAGGTCTTGGCCTCCATAAAACAGAAAATACCAAAAACTTTGGCACCATATGTCCTCAAAGAGTTTTGTGTCCAAATGTGTCTTTTAACATTGCATGCACCGACAGATGACAGTTTTCACAAAGATAGAGGCCTGCATTTAAAAATATGCAAATACCTGTGCCAAGTAGGGTTGGAAAATTTAGGTCTAGAATAGATGGAGGTATACAGCAAAAAAACAGGACTTCAAAACGATAAATAGTGTCAGAGGAGTGAATCTGAGTTTTTTCATGTGGTAATGCTTAGGCAAAAAATAAAAACCAAAATTTAAGCTGGTAGCTAAAATACTCACTGAAAGTGGTAGTGTAATACACCAAAAGAAGCCTCTAGAAGCCGAATGCATACAAAATAGTAGTAAATTAGAGCAGTAAAGTTTTAATCTTCACGATAGCATTCAATGCTCTCAGCAAGGTTTACACTAAATTATAAAACAATCATATACGAAAGGTACAAGAGTTTACTTGCATAAATGTACTAACTGAAATCAATGCATTTGGCGAGACAGTAATGTGCATTTTTAAGCGAATTTAAACATAGTTTGTCTGTAACTTAATGTGTCAAAACTGTGTTTCAATATAGTATATATATTTTTATTAACAAATTCAGTAATTTAATTTAAGGAAAAAACCATTTTTAACTAAACTAGTTTTCTTTTTCTTCTCTTTACTTTTCCATTTTGGTTCAAAATTATAAGATATTGAAAAACCGAAAACAACATTCGAAATTCAAACCTTCAAATAGTAAAGGTAAACAAACGTTCACAAATTCGGAAGATTCTTTGGCTCATAACAAATGAAGTCACAAGCAAACGGCCAATGCCGTGTCACTTTGTGCATACACATTTATTTTCTATTAAAATACAGAAATATTTTTTTGAAATTTTAAGTTGATATTTGAAACCAGGGGCATTTGTTCTATAAGAACCAATAGTTTTTATAACCCTTACAAAAATATGCAAATTGTCCATTGCAAAATACAAATGAAATGCTTTCCTAACTTGTAGTGATGCTCATTTTTTGTGTGCAGAAAATTTTACTTTCCTGCTAATATAAAATAAGTTATTAGCGCTATTAATGCATCTACAAAGCATTGCAATTATTTATTTTTCTTTTTTTAAAAAAAAAAACCCTGTTTTCCTAAACATTTAAAATTTAATTTCTGAAATTAAAAATGTTTTTTAAAAAACATAAATGGCGATTTCAAATACATGTTTCTGATTTTGATTGGTGTTAAACTATCTGACATCAGGTCACCATTATTATATTACTTTTTTTTCTAGTTTCTGATTTGCTAACTTATGATATTACTTAGTGAATGTCTTATATTAAATTCTTCACTTAAATTTTTTTTAGTGTAATTTGAAACAGAACAATTATTTTGCCATTTTATATTTATGTCTTGTTTTTCTTTTTTAGGAGAAAGAGGCTCTTCAGAAATGCATAGAAGATTTAAAAGTTTTGTCTTTGAAATGAAATCTTATTGAAATGTCTTGACAAATTTGCATAATTTAGAAACCTATTAAAACTACCTGAGAAAAAAAACATAGTTGGTTTTATGTTTGATTTTCAATGAAATTGATTGTATTTTCTTCATAAACAGAAGTTAAGTTCTTTGTTTCTGATTTATTCTTATTTCTTTCATTCTTAATTATTGGTTAAAAATTACTTAATAAAGTTTATACTGATAGTTATGACCATTTGGATGTTACATATTTTTTTAGGTCTTCCTATGCTTCATACCGAAGATCCTGGAAAATATTAAAACTAATCATTTACCTGTTGAAATGTAAAAAAAAATCCAGAATGAAACTACTATTATAAAATATATTTTATAATTTCGTGAAAAAAAATCAAATCTTATTGCTTAAAAATAATTCACCTGCTAATTAGACTAAAATGAATTTTGAGCTTCCTGAAGAGATGTCAAAGAAAACAACCAATGAACTTGCAGTGCGAAGAGCGTGACTGAAGAAATATTCTCATCAATCGAAAAAAATGTCATTAATTAAAAAATAATTCACGTGCATAATATTTTAAAATAAAGCAGATCGATAAATCTTTGGATTTTATGAGTATTATCAAATCGAAATTTTACTTGAAATATTGGCATCTTATGAAAAGAGTGAAAAAAACTTTTTTTCACTGCTTTTGGGTGAAAAAAAGTACTTTTTGTCAGGGTTGGAAAAAAACATGTTTTTTTTTAAATAAAACAAAAAAACACGTTTTTTTTTGTTTTAAACGTGTTTTTTTTGTTTAAAACATGTTTTTTTTAATAATTAAATTTTGGTTATTGAACAAGTTGTTTAGGTTTTAAAAACATGGTTTTTTTTGCATTTTGGTTTGCCATATTTACTTCCATCCCCAATAATTTTAGGCATAATCATCGAATACAAGAAATCCTTCGATTATCTGGCGATTCAGTGTCTTCCTTTGATTAAATCGGATGGGCTAATAGAAGAATTTATCAACTAATAATGTAATACTAGTTTATGTTTGGTATTATTTTAATGAACTAAAATTATGTACCACATTGATGATTAGCATAAATCTCACAAATTAGGGGCTATAATAAATTAATGAATGTTAACAAATGTCAGTAGTGTCCCATTTGGGACCTTAAGTATCACATACAAGGTTTACCATTCCATCAGGGTCTACTATTTATCACAATCTTAATCTTTAAGGTAATACAGCATGGTCATATATCCTAAAATAAAACCCATTTCCTTAAATGAACTGTATTTGGCCAATGAATTATAAAACATACAATAATTAATAAAATTGTTTTAAACATCTTTTTTATTGCTATGTTTTAAACATGTTTAAAACATTTGTTTTAAACAAAATGTTTTAAACATAACAACCCTGCTTTTTGTCACTTTCAAAAGGTTTGACTTTTTGCACGCGTTTGATATTGAAATTGTTTTGTAAAAGTCAAATTTTTTTTCAAGCAGTTATAAAAAAATATATTCTAATATTCCTTTATTTTGACTTTATCTTTAAGCCATTCCGAGAAATTTACAAAGCGCCAGTGTGGCCATACTGTAATGTTAATTCAGCCAAACCAAGATGTAGCATTGATATTTTTCATAAATGTTTTTTTTTTTTTAACCATGAACACTTATGATGCCTGGCAAATATTCACATACGATGAATTTATATGCTACTTTTTAATTTTTTACCTGAAAGAAAATAGACAAGCAAAATTTGCGACTTTAGCTTGTAGTTTCAAGGTAAGCTAAACATATAAAGTTTTGGAAATCCCTTCAATATTAATTACAGGCTGTGGTTTTATCCCATAATATCGAAAAACTTCTGTATGTATTTAGTTAAGACTTTAATTAGCTCAAATGACAAGTTAATAAGAAAATTAAATGTAACAATAAAAAGTTACTTAATGTGTATTTAGTGTTTAATTGAATAAAAGATTTTAAATTGACATTTCATAGATTTTTTAAAAGAAACTGCAACTATCGATTCAAAGGATTTTTTTTCCTGTGGGGCGGTCATTGCGCAGTTTCCCACAGATGCCAGAGACATACAGATGCAGGTCTCTAGAGACTGTTTCCCTTCAGGGACATGTCTAAATTGCGGAGGTGGCGCGCGATAGATGGCAGCATCTGTCCTGTATGTGTGTGTTTTTGTTTCTCTTTGGGTGCATTTTGAAATTTTATTATTTATTTTCCTTGATGATTTTAATTTTATGTGTTGGTCTGGAAGGGCCTTTGACAACAAATAGTGTAGTGGTGTAGTGTAATCGTTTCCGGCTGCCTATTTCTAGCCTCCATACAACCAATATATTTATATGTTTGAAATTAAAAACTTCTTCTTTGAGTTGTGCCCGTTTTGACGAAGGTTTATAAGCAAATGACTGCTCCAACGTAAAACAACCACATTATGAGTTTTAGATTTTTAATTAACTCCGTCTTTATCTAACTATGTATTGGGCAAAGGCAGACAAAATATTCGATAGTAGGTCTTTGAGGCTGCCGCACAAGCATTAGCTAGCCACAGACTCAGGTGCCATCCCAAGCTTCCTCCATAGTCACCTGGATTTCAAAGTTACATAATTTTTGTAGCTGTGTTAAAGCTCAGTAAAACAAGCTAAAAATAGGCAAGTTTTGTACAGTTCCCTTCACGGACATGTTTAAATTGTAGAGGTGGAGACAGATGGCAGCATCTGTCATTTGTGTTTGTATGTGTCTTGTGTTGTCCTGACCAAGCACACAAGCCTGAAAATATATATCCACCAACCAACTGACGTGAAAATGTTCAAAAATTTCGGAAGTTAAATACTGTGATATGTTTCCAAAAACTTAATTTCAATAGGTTTTTACAATTGTGTCTTGAGCATTAATATATATTCGGCAAGGACAAAAGGACATTAACATCACGCTCTTGGATGCTTTCCTTACTGTGCAATTGATTCTGATGATACAATATACATCTGTATAATTCGGCAGTATAATTGATCGTGCTTTGAAAATCTCTAGTTTATGACAGAAAATGTGAAAGGATCTTTTGTTTAATATCCAAAAGTCATACCTTCCTGCTTTTTGAGTGTTGACTACACAGTTCTATGAAATTCAATGAAACAATCACAAATTAATAAAAAGTTTACATTTAATCGTGTAAATACTGCAAATAACCTCTTCCTTTCTCATGTATCTGATAATTATTTTAAAAGGTTGTTTCAATTGTATTAGATCAACTTGTTATAAAAGTCAACGCTTGTTATACAATTATCTATGTATGATCCATGGTCTAGATATATGGATAAATATTACTGATAAATATTGAACTTCCTTTTCAAAATTGGTAAGAGATTATATTTGATCATCAAGGGGCAATATTCTACATGTATACAGAAATATAGTTAAATTGTTTAAATTTGGCAGTCTTGCATTAAGCTGAAAAAATATCTGAAAAATAATAATCTAAGAAAAACACCATAAAGTGAGGTCTAGCAAACAATGTTTTGAAAACAGTTACTCAGATAAAGAAGCACCTCCTCGTTAATTGTAGAAAAAAAATCTCAGCTAGTTCTGGGCTGAAAAGTTTTCAAAATGAATAATATCAAATGGCCCAATTTCATAACCTCTGAAGAAAACACTCATGCAGGTGAATACAAGAAACATTTTCATCTAAAACCTCAACAAATGCAGCATCTTCTAGTGAACACTGGTAAAAAACCTCATGCTTGTAAGATTTGCGATAAACAATTTTCTCAAAAGCATAAACTTAAGCTGCACCTTTATGTACACATTGGTGAAAAACCTTATGCTTGTGAGATTTGCAATAAACAGTTTTCTCAAAAAAGTGACCTCAAAAGGCACCTTCTTACACACACTGGTGAAAAACCTCATGCTTGTGAGCATTGCAATAAAAAGTTTTCTCAAAA
Organism: Hylyphantes graminicola; assembly: GCA_023701765.1. Classification (NCBI taxonomy): domain Eukaryota; kingdom Metazoa; phylum Arthropoda; class Arachnida; order Araneae; family Linyphiidae; genus Hylyphantes; species Hylyphantes graminicola. The sequence goes on along the minus strand of CM043120.1, from coordinate 15,146,125 downwards.
GTATGACCTCAAAAAACACTTTCTTACACACACTGGTGAAAAACCTCATGCCTGTGAGATTTGCAATAAACAATTTTCTCAAAAGCAATATCTTAAGAAGCACCTTTTTGTACACACTGGTGAAAAACATCATGCTTGTGAGATTTGCAATAAACAGTTTTCTCAAAAAAGCTTCCTCAAAAAACACCTTCTCGCACACACTGGAGAAAAACCTCATGCTTGTGAGATGCAATAAACAGTTTTCTGAAAAGCGTACTTTTAAAGAACACCTCCGCATACATACTGGTGAAAAACTTCATGCCTATGAGATTTGCCATAAACAGTTTGCTCATAAGTGTCACCTCAAGCATTACCTCTGCATACATACTGGTGAAACACCTCATGCCTGTGAGCTTTGCAATAAACAGTTTGCTCATAAGTGTCACCTCAAGCATCACCCCTGCACACATACTGGTGAAAACCTTCATGCCTGTGCGCTTTGCAATAAACAGTTTGTTCATAAGTGTCACCTCAAGCATCACCCCTGCACACGTACTGGTGAAAACCTTCATGCCTGTGAGCTTTGCAATAAACAGTTTGCTCATAAGTGTCACCTCAAGCATCACCCCTGCACACATACTGGTGAAAACCTTCATGCCTGTGAGCTTTGCAATAAACAGTTTGCTCATAAGTGTCACCTCAAGCATTACCTCTGCACACATACTGGTGAAAACCTTCATGCCTGTGCGCTTTGCAATAAACAGTTTGCTCATAAGTGTCACCTGAAGCATCACCTCTGCACCCATACTGGTGAAAAACTTCATGCCTGTGAGCTTTGCAATAAACAGTTTTTTTATTAGGGTAACCACAAACAGCACCTACATGTACACTCTGGTGAAAACAATCATGCCTGTGAGCTTTGCAATAAACAGCATAACCTTTATCAGTTCCATATGCAGGAGTTGGGCCAAAAGAGGTTTCGGCTTGTCAGTGGTTAACAACAAAACAACATTCGAAATTTAAACCTTCGAATAGTAAAGGTAAACAAACGTTCACGAATTCAGAAGATTCCTTGGCTCATAACAGCGTCACAAGCAATCGGCCAATGGCGTGTCACTTTGTGCATACACATTTATTTATTTTTTATTAAATTACAGATATATTTTATTGAAATTTTAAGTTGATATTTGAAACCAGGAGCATTTGTTCTATAAGTACCAATAGTTTTTATAACCCTTTTAAAAATATGCAAATTGTCCATTGCAAAATACAAATGAAATGCTTTCCTAACTTGCTGTGATGCTCATTTTTTGTGTGCAGAAAATTTTACTTTCCTGCTAATATAAAATAAGTTATTAGCGCTATTAATGCATTTACAAGGCATTACAATTATTTATTCTTTAAAAAAAAAAAAAAACCTGTTTTCCTAAACATTTAAAATTTAATTTCTGAAGTTAAAAATGTTAAAAAACCAACATAAATGGCGAGTTTAAATACATATTTCTAATTTTGATTGGTGTTTAACAATCTGACATCAGGTCACCATTATTATATTACTTTTTTTTCTAGTTTCTGATTTGCTAACTTATGATATTACTACTACTTAGTGAATGTCTTGCAATAAATTCTTCACTTAAATTTTTTTTAGTGTAATTTGAAACAAAACAATTATTTTGCCATTTTATATTTATGTCTTGTTTTAGCTTCCACACTACGATTATAACGTAAAAAGTGGAAGGTTTTATAAACGTCCAGTCCGCCTGTCTGTCACCCACTTTCACAGAACGAACAGCAAGTCTCACAAACAAGTGAGATACGTCATTTTGAAGCAAAAAATTAGTTTAGGCTACATTCCAAATTTCATTAAAAAATTTTAATTAGAAGTTTATTTAAAATTTAAATAACTAAAAATTAAATCTACATTGAAATAATATGCAAATTCCATTTTTATTCAATACTAGCTGAACTACCCGGTGTTGCACAGGTTGGAAAAAATAAATACCAAATCTATCCAAGTATTTGTACCATACTACCATTTAATCTGTTATAGGATAATAAACTTATGTTACTTTTCCCATTCGGTATAAAGTACAGAATCCTGTTACTTATATGACCATAAAAATTCAAAATTCAAAAAAATGCTATAAAATTAGCGGATAATGTCATAGCAATTTCCCGAATAAAAACATTTTAGCTCATTTGGCATGTTTGAAAAATTTGGCGAGGAAAATATATAGCTACCAACAACACACACATTCAGCTTTGGCGCAATGACCCATCGCACAACCAACCAGCTAATAAAGAAAAAAAGGTCATTTGGCACGTTATTTGTAATAACTTGGCGAGTTTATCAAAGTATTTGGCGAAAAAAGAAAGACATAAAACAAAAATATGCATCTCCATTGCGGTGGCCTTAAAAAAATCATAGTTCAGCATAAGCTTAACTATGCTTTTAAAAAATGCCTAATTAAAATCCTATATTCACAATAAAATAATAGAATGGAGACTGGTAGGATTACGTCACGTGAATGATATCAATTATTTTTTGAAATTATTAATTTAGTTGTTGCAGTGCTTGGTATATAGTTGTCGCCAAAGTTTGCTATAATACCAATTTGTCAGGGTTGGCGTAAAATTGCCGGCAACGATTCTTCAAATAAAAATAAATTAAAAATCAATTTATAGCTTAATCGTAAATGATAAAAATATAAAATTTTTAGCTTATGTGACCTTGGCGATCAAGTTTATAAATACCAACAACAACGTTAGGAATTACAAAAATTGGTAGCGCTTTTCGAGATCCGCTGTCGTTGGAGGAAACCTTCCAGTTTATATCGACGTCCATGATAATTATTTATTAATATATCGAGTTAAAAATAAAATATTGCATTGATACAGATTAAAGAATGATATAAAATGAAAGTTTACTACTTAAAATGATAGTAACTAAATCTTTAAAATGAAATTTATAATATATTTGTAAGTTTTTGAGAATAAAGTCTTTTCTTTTTTACATTTTAACTATTTTTGAAAAAGTTTATTTTAATTTCATCTGCTGAATGGCAACGCGAAAGAAAAATGTTCATCGGATTTGAGCCAAAGTGGTGTAGTTTTTCCAGAAAAATCGAATTTTCTCTAAAAATAGAACATTTTGAGCTCTGAAAGTTCTTATTTTGTAACTCAAGTATGAACTACGCATTTGTGCCAAGTTACGAGTCAAACAAATGTCTAGTTTGTGAGTTTCGGAGAGACATACACACATACAAAACTTGATTTTTATTATTATAGATTTTCACTGTTGCCATGACATCAAACGTACGAGAGACTTTATTTAAAATAAAAATAAAATTCTTGACAAAATATTTTTTTTTGTGATATGATTCAATTTGGATTGTTGTAATAGCACAATAAAGTTATTTTGAAGGTTTATTGTATATGAATGAAAAAAGATGCATAAAAAATTCTAAATTTGCATAACAAATATGCAAAGTTTCTCTTTTATTATTTTTAAAGCAACAATTTTACTAATTTATTTTTCGAAATGTGAACTTGTGACTGCAAAAAGATATTTATTACAAAAATCCATCACTATTATTCTAAGTTCAAAAACATTAGCAAACGATAAAGAGTAGTTATCAAATCTGCAAAAGAAGATTAAAGAAAATTATTAATTTTGGCTTATAAAAGTTTGAAATAGAACTAGCTAAAGGCCCTGTTTGCCGAATTTCTTTCTGAGGTGTTGTTAGCGTGTTTCCTGTTGAGCGTAAATGTTGTGTGGAAGCGGTGTATGCGACAGATTCTGTAACAAACCAACTTGTTTCTTTTCTAGGAGAAAGAAGCTCTCCAGAAATGCATAGAAGATTTAAAAGTTTTGTCTTTGAAATGAAATCTTATTGAAATGTCCTGACAAATTTGCATAATTTAGATACCTATTAAAACTACCTTAGAAAAAAAACATAGTTGGTTTTATGATGTTTGATTTTCAATGAAATTGATTGTATTTTCTTCGTAAACAGAAGTTCAGTTCTTTTTTTTCTGATTTATTCTTATTTCTTTCATTCTTAATTATTAGTTAAAAATGACTTAATAAAGTGTCTACTGATAGTTATGACCATTTGGATGTTACACATTTTTTTATGTCTTCCTATGATCTTACCGAAGATCCTGGAAAATATTAAAACTAATGATTTACTTGTTGAAATGTAAAAAAAAAAAAAAATCCAGAATGAAACTACAATTAAAAAATATATTTTATAATTACGTGAAAAAAATCAAATCTTATTGGTTAAAAATAATTCACGTGCTAATTAGACTAAAATGAATTTTGAGCTTCCAGAAGAGGTGTCAAAGAAAACAAGCAATTAACTCGCAGTTGGGAGCGCGTGACGCTATAAAAAACCAATAAGCGTGTTTCACATTTTGTCAAAGAAAAAAATCAATGAACTTGCAGTTCTAAGAGCGTGACTGAAGAAATATTCCCATCGCGAGAAAAAAATTTCATCGATTCAAAAATGATTCACACACATAATATTTTTTAATTAAATAAAGCAGATCGATACATCTTTGGATTTTATGAGTGTTATCAAATCGAAATTTTACTTGAAACGTTGGCTTCTTATGAAAAGAGTGAAAAAAAGTATTTTTTTTCATTGCATTTGGGTGAAAAAAAGTACTTTCAGGGTATCCAGTCGTCGGGAAAGTCGGGAAATGTACTTGAATTTTTTAGAGTCGGGAAAATCGGGAATTATGCTTGAAATTGTCGAAAATTCCGGTCCGCGCCGGGAAATTTCGCCACTTTCTGCAATTTTCGGAATTTTATAGATTTATAAAATAAGCCTTTTGTACAGTGTATTTCGAGGTTTAGGAATCGGCCGATTTAAAAGAAATTTCCCCTTCTCTAAATTTCAGATTTGCTGATTTGAAAGAGTTTGATTTTTTCGTGGATGTCTAATTCCTTCAAAGTTACGAAATTTGTCTCAAGTTCGCTATTCAGAATTTCGCCCGAATTTCAAAGTTATTTGTTCTGCTGTAGGTTTTTAAGGTTCGCGATTCGTTTATTACTGAGTCTCTACATTTTAGAAGTTATATTTACAAATTTTCCGTTCGTTTTGAAATATCCCGCGTGTGCCGTAAAGTCATGCCGCATGCTGCGATCTTCCGAATTCTAAAGATTTCAAAATAGACCTCGTGTAGCTCTAGTGCGACGATAATTCAAAAATAACCTAACCTAAAGATTTCATAAGAAAGATAAGCTTTTTGTATGAATTATTGTTGAAATTTCTTTCTATTTACAAAATTTCAGATTTTCGGAGATTCTCGATTTTCTTTTGTTTTGCAGTTAGCCTAGATTTATGAACTGGACGGAATTGACGTTTTTTTTTTGTTATGCTAATTTTTTCTGGTTTATTTTCGGGAGTCTTCAATTTTCCTATTTTTGAAGTTGCACGATTTACACATTTTCAGTTTCGTGATTTAAATATTTCGATTTAGTCTTTTTCGTCGATTTTTTTTATTCGCCGATATTCAAGAGGTTTCATGATTAAGCGATCTTCGAATTTTGTTGTAATTTGTCGATTTATGAGGATCAGTGATTGTCGACTTCTAAGTTTTGAAATACAGTAGAAAACAGCAAGTTTAAATAATACATTTTAATAAGGTGTGTTCGAATATCGGTTACTGGGCCGGTGCAATCTTATAAATGCTACATGATCCGATTTACTCTGCCTAGTAATTTTTACGAAAACCGCCGGCGCCGATGAACATTGCCTGATAATGATGGACTTTTTTTTTGCCTCTGTGTGGATCGGAATAGCAATTCGTTACTTTTGTAGCTCCGGTTCAGGCCAATCGGCCCAACCAGAATATTTTCTTTTAATCAAGTATTCGTGAGTATTGTGACCTTGTTATCACAAGAACAACTTGATTTTTGTTTGCGTTTGATTATCTTTTGTTGCCTTTTTTTCTGCTTCGGTCTATACTACTGGGGATTTTAGTTTTAGACAAGTTAAAAAAAAAAAAAAAAAACGGGAAATCGCAGAATTTATAGTGTCCGGATTATGGGTGTCTGGATTAGCGGTTCGTATTAGCAAATTTCTGGAAATTCGGGATTTTACTGATGTTTAATCTTGAGTTTTATAATTTCGGAAATTAAGGATTTTCAAGGTCGTTAGTTGCAATTTCTGATGAAAAATCGTCGAGGTTTTATAGATTTTTTTTGTGTTCAAATGGTTCGCGATACGCCGTTTTTCAAAGTTTCGAAGTTCATGATTTGACGATTTTTTAGATTTAAGTTTAGTTTGAATTATCGTCGCACTAGGGCTACACGACACGACTTTTAGGGTATTGTAAAATTTACCGATTTCAGAAGGATCTCAGTTCAACGGTTTCTGAGAATTTGGAATTTTCCAGACTTAATGAAATCGTGTTTTACCAATTTTTGAGATATTTTGTAAATCATTAATTTTCAAAACTTTTAGATTTACCGATTTTGAAAGGTTCTTGATTCGCCGATTTTTGAAGGTTTTCCATAAGTCGAAATGGTTTAATTATATTTTTTCAGGTTAAAATTTAAAGAAATAACTCATTGAGCTATCAAATGTTAAATATTACATTTAAGTTAGCATTATTAAAAATCATAAAGAATGAAATATTTTTAAAATAACCTTTATTTTTTAAAATTTTAAAGAGTATCTCATATAAAAGATAATCCTATTTATGTGGTGTTGTTTCACTAAAATTGAAGATTGTTACTTTAAATATCACTAAATTAACCCTGCGAATAACCCACCCAACTTTTGCCTTTTTTTTTTTAAGTCATTAATTTATTGGCCAGCCTATTTTAAGTATTAAAGAGGTTGTTTTAATTAAATTGGTTTTAGCTTAACTGTTTTGGTTATTTTCCAATAATTTTTCTATTGCATATTTGCCTAATTTTTCAAATTAAATTACTGATGACCAGTAAAAATATAGGGACAATACAATCATGCACTCTGCAACTTATCAGGGACTCTAACTAACTGGGCTAAATAATAGTTAGTGCTAAAACAAAAACGATTCTTTACTCAAATATTTTCTCTTTTTTTTTGTTGCCTAATATTCCTGTAACCTAGTTAAGCATATTTGAAAAAAATTTAGTGATACTGATATACATACTTGGTTATATGCGAGCATCCTTGAAAAATTTGGAAATGAGCCTTGAAATCCTTGAAATGTGCTTGAATTTTTACCAGAAATTTTGCTGGACACCCTGACTTTTTGTCACTGCTTCAAAAAGTTTAACTTTTAGCACGCGTTTGATATTGAAATTACAATGTAAATGTCGGATTTTTTTCACGCGGTTATAAAAAAATATATTCTAATATTCCTTTATTTTGATTTTATCTTTAAGTCTTTCCAAGAAATTTACAAAGCGCTCTAGTGTGGCCATACTGTAATGTTGAGTCAGCCAAACCAAGATGTAGCATTGATATTTTTCATAAATGTTATTTTTTTTTGTTTTAGACCACGAACACTTATAATGCCTGGCAAATATTCACATTCGATGAATTTATATGCGACTTTTTAAATTTTTTACCTGAAAGAAAATCGACAAGCAAAATTCGCGACTTTAGCTTGTAGTTTCAAGATAAGCTAAACATATAAAGTTTTGGAAATCCCTTCAATATTAATTATAGGCTGTTGTTTTATCCCATAATATCGAAAAACTTTTGTATTTATGTTTATAGTTAAGGCTTTAATTAGTTCAGATGACAAGTTAATAAGAAAATTAAATGTAACGATAAAAAGTTATTTAATGTGTATTAATGTTTAATTGAATAAAATATTTTAAAAATTGATATTTCATATATTTTTCAAGAGCAACTACAACTATCGATTCAAAGAATTTTTTTTTTCCTGTGGGCGGTCATTGCGCAGTTTCCCACAGGTGCCCGCTCAGGTGTCGATCTCGTCACTTGACCAGGGTTCTAAATTACGAGACGTTATTGGCTGTGTTAAAGCTCCTGACGGAGGCTAGAAATAGGCAGCCGGAAACGATTACATTACCATTACAAGGCTGATCCGGCAGCGAAGTGGTTAAAGCATTGGCCTCTGGAGCTGCTGGGTCCGGGCTCGAATCCCGTTCAGGCATGGATGTTTTTTTGTTTGTCGAGTATAGGCGGAGTACGTGCTCGTAAAATCTGTTGGGTCCGAAAGTCCTGTGGACGGTCATTGCGTAGTTTCCCATGGGTACAGGTTCCTGGAGAAAATTTCCCTCCCCTTCAGAGACATGTCTAAATTGCGGAGGTGGCGATAGATGGGAACATCTGTCAAACATGTTTGTGTGTGTCTTGTGTTGTCCTCATGTTGTCCTACTTGACGATGGTTTATAAGCGGGTCCTTGCGACCAAGCACACAAGCCCGAAAATGTATGTCTACCAACCAACCAAACTGAACAAGCACACAAGCTGGAATATACATGTACCTATCATACCGTACCATACTATTCAAACAACCACATAAGCCAATCCGGCGGCCTAGTGGTTAAGACATTGACTTTTGGAGCTGCTGGGACCGGGCTCAAATCCCGTTGATTCATGGATGTTTGTGCTTGTCGAGTATATGCGGAGTACGTGCTCGTTAAATCTGTTGGGTCCGATAGTCCTGTGGGCAATCATTGCGCAGTTCCCCATGGGTACAGGTCCCTGGAGAAAATTTCCCTCCCCTTCAGAGAAATGTCTAAATTGTGGAGGTGGAGCACGATGGCAGCATCTGTCATTTGTGAATGTGTGTGTCTTGTGTTTTCCTACTTGACGATGATTCATGAGCGGGTCCTTGCTACCAAGCGCACAAGCCTGAAAATATATGTCTACCAACCAAACCAAACAAAAACAAACCTTGTTGATGCGTTTTTATAACGTAAAAATTTTTCAAAATTTTCGAAAGTTAAATACTGTGGTATGTTTCCAAAAACTTAATTTCAATAGATTTTTACAATTCTGTCATGAGCATTAATATATATTCGGCAAGGACAACAGGACATTAACATCACGCTCTTGGTTTGTTTTCTTACTGTGCAATTGATTCTGATGATACAATATACATCTGTATAATTAGGCAGTATAATTGATCGTGCTTTGAAAATCTCTAGTTTGTCAGTGAAAATATAATAAGGATATTTTGTTTAATATCCAAAAGTCACACCTGATCTTCCTGCTTTTTGAGTGTTTACCACACAGTTCTCTGAGTTTCAATGAAGCAATCACAAATTAGTAAAAAGTAAAAATTTAATCATATAAATACTGCTAACCTCTTCCTTTCTCACGTTTCTGAAATTTTTTCATAAGATTGTTTTATTTGTATTATATACACTTGTTATAAAAGTCCAAGCTTGTTATAAAATTCTCTACGTATGATCCATAGTCTAGATATATTGATAAATATTAAAATATTGTAATACTTAATAAATATTGTAGTTCCTTTTCAACATTGGTAAAAGATTATATTTGATCATCAAGGGGCAATATTTTACATGTATACGGAAAAATAGTTAAATTGTTTAAATTTGGCAGTCTTGCATTAAGCTGAAAAAATATCTGTAAAATAATAAACTAAAAGAAAAACGCCATAAAGTGAGGTCTAGCAAACAATGTTTGGAAAACATGTTACTCAGATAAACAAGCACCTTCTTATTAATTGTCGAAAAAGAATCTCAGCTACTTCTGGGCCGAAAAGTTTTCAAAATGAATGATATCAAAAGGCCCAATTTCATAACCTCTGACGAAAGCCCTTATACAGGTGAATACAAGAAACATTTTCATCGAAAACCTCAACAAATGCAGCATCTTCTAGTGCACTCTGGTGAAAAACCTCATACCTGTGAGCATTGCAATAAACAATTTTCTCAAAAACATAACCTTAAGCTGCACCTTTTCGTACACACTGGTGAAAAACCTCATGCTTGTGAGATTTGCGCTAAACAGTTTTCTCAAAAAAGTGACCTCAAAAAACACCTTCTCACACATACTGGTGAAAAACCTCATGCCTGTGAGCATTGCAATAAAAAGTTTTCTCAAAAAGGTGACCTTAAAAAACACTTTCTTACACACACTGGTGAAAAACCTCATGCCTGTGAGATTTGCAATAAACAATTTTCTCAAAAGCATCACCTTAAACAGCACCTTTTCGTACACACTGGTGAAAAACCTCATCCCTGTGAGATTTGTAATAAACAGTTTTCTCAAAAAAGTGACCTCAAAAAACACCTTCTCACCCACACTGGTGAAAAACCTCATGTATGTGAGATTTGTAATAAACAGTTTTCTCAAAAAAGTGACCTCAAGAAACACCACACACACACTGGTGAAAAACTTTATGCCTGTGAGATTTGCAATAAACAATTCTTTCAAAAAAGCAACCTCAAAAAACACATTCTCACACACACTGGAGAAAAACCTCATGCTTGTGCGATTTGCAATAAACAGTTTTCTGAGAAGCGTACTCTCGAAGAACACCTCCGCATACATACTGGTGAAAAACTTCATGCCTGTGAGATTTGCAATAAACAATTTTCTTGTAAGAGTGCTCTGAAACAGCACCTCTTTATACACACTGGTGACAAACCTCATGTCTGTGAGCTTTGCAATAAACAATTTTCTCAAAAGCATCTCCTTAAGCAGCACCTCCTTGTACACACTGGTGAAAAACCTCATGTCTGTGAGCTTTGCAATAAACAGTTTTCTCTAAAGCGTCAACTCAATCATCACCTCCGCATACATACTGGTGAAAAACCTCATGCCTGTGAGCTTTGTAATAAACAGTTTTCTCATAAGAGTAATCTCAAACAGCATCTCCTTGCACACACAGGTGAAAAACTGCATCTCTGTGAGCACTGCAATCAACAGTTCTCTCATAAGAGTTCTCTGAAAAAGCACCTACTTGTACACACTGGTGAAAAACCTCATTCATGTGAGATTTGCAATAAAAAGTTTTCTCGAAAGAATACTCTCAAACAGCATCTCCTCCTACACACTAATGAAAAACCTAATGCTTAATTGAGCTTCGCTACTAAGTTTTCTCCAAAGAGTGACCTCAAAAAGAACATTATGCACAATGCCTGTGTTGTATGTTTTTTTTTTTTCCGAGATAGATGCATGGAAGATTCATTGCTAATTTGTAATTTTTTGTCTCATAATAAATCTTTTGTAAATATTGTTGTAAAATTTGATCAAATATTTGCTAATGACTTCATCCATAAGGAAATTTGCATTTTGTTTATTTTAGCTATAATTTTACTCAAATATGTTTCTTTTTAAAGCCTTGTGTATACGAGAAAACATCACTCTTCCTTCCAAACATCGGGTATCTTGGATTTAATTTTAGTTTTGCATTTTAACATATAGCCATGTGTACAATAAAAAAAAAATCTTAAGCATCTATTGTTGGTGTATGCCTGTCTGTATTAGCATTTAAATTAACTGGTCCTCCTAACTTAAAAGCTATGGAAGATCTTTAAGTTATCTTCTTCTGGTAAGTACAATGTCTTATCAAAGATCTGCAAAATATAAACATGTGAAGAGAAAATTTCAGAAGGAAATGTTTGAAACAAATCAAGAAGATAAAATCAATTCAATGCATCAAGGGCCGTCTTCCTCAAAAAATATCAGAACCAATTTTAAAAATTGAGATTGTCGGGACCTGTAAGTCAGCTACACTTATCACAAATTTTTTTTAAAATATTCAATATAGTCGGAGAAATGTGCAGGAGAAAATATTTTTTCTCCATAGGATTAACATTGATGCACACTTAGCTTTGGAGACCCCCGGTCTAGCGCGCCCATTTCCCTTTAAGCAATGTCAGCAATGCAATCTTGCCCTATATCTATTAAAAGTTATCTGCTTGACATCGCTCAATATTACACCCCGATATTGACCAGCGTCGGGAAAATGTAGTCCATTATGCTTTGGCCGATGGGTATGAAAAGACGACGCCGACGTCGGCCAATATTCCTGTGCTCTGGTTACCGATATCTTCCAATATTGCACCCCGTCGGTAGGACGTCGTCCATTATGCATTGGGCGATGGGTATGAGCGATCTAACACACTAGTCTACCCAGGTCCTGCTGAATATTTGTTCCTGACATATTTCAATGACAGCTAAGAAGAAACTCCGGTAGATTTTTTTTTGGTGAAATATTTCTGCTATTTATTTTTTCTCACGGGAAGCCAACACCTGAGCTAGAACCCATCTAGAGCCATTTAAACAGCGTTAAAACGTGACATATGTCATATTAAACGTTAATGATCCTTTTAGTAGACGTTTTTTGGTCAGATATTTGTTTGATGATGTTTCGATATATCCTACCATCATTAACAGTCCAGTGTGTAAAAAACACCAGTAGTAGGTCAACGCTGTAATAACTGCGACCGTGGCTTTAATACTGGCATGCTTTGTTGACATGACAAGCAAGCAGACAAAAATTAGTTTTGGAATAAGATTATTTATAATATAAGTATAAAATATAGTTATTTTTAACGAATTTAAAAGTTAAATAAATTAATTTTTATATAAACTGTATTTGCAGTCTAAAAAAGTAACTTTGAGCGAATTATTGTCTACAATATGGTTGATGAAGGCACAAGAAAAACTCTTGGCAAAATACCCCTTTTGAGAACCAAAGCTGGTCCAAGAGACAAAGAATTATGGCCTTGTCGCCTAAAAGAAGAATACACAGCACTAATTCAAGTAAGTTTATTGTTTCTTTAGTCAAAATCATCCTTATAATTTAAGTTTCTTATAATGTATACTGTGTAAACTTTGTTTTTTGTTTCTTTTTAGTATGTTCAAACCAACAAAGATAGCGATAATGATTGGTTTCGATTAGAGTCCAATAAAGACGGAACACAGTGGTTTGGAAAATGCTGGCATGTGCATGAGTTGATGAAGTATGAATTTAGTATTGAATTTGACGTAAGTTTTACTATATTTGTTTAAGATATGTTTTACTGTAAAGTTAATATTTGATCAGATTTACTGTACGGTAACCATTGGCGCGGTTTTTCGGATTCAGAGATAAATTATTTTTTGTGGCAACCTGTCCGACTTCGACTGATGATTCGAATTCCTTGACTTCGCAACGATGACGTATTCCAGCAACCCTATCTGACCGTTATTTGCTTGGGTTTCTGTCCTGGAAAGTTGCCTGAGTATGGACTTTTGGCGCGATTTCGGAAAGTTAGCCAATGGTTACCGTTCAGTAAATTTCTACCTTAATATCTTAACTGAATGTGGGGTAAAATAAGATGAAGTTGCTGATTTTTTTTAAAAACCAAGTGCAATTGCTGATTTGCTAAGTTAAGCCATTCATCACTTCTAGTCCCATTACAAATGTATATTTGGGTATAATTTTTGACGAAGGGCAAAGTGTTAAGCACTCTTATACATGTTCAATGGTATAAGTTTAGGCAAATGTAGAATATTAATTTGAATAATTTTCTTTGGCAAAATCGTTTGTAGCCTACGAATAGTGTTTTAAGACCTTGTACTATTTATTAGAAATGCTTTTGACTCAAATTTTTAGCCACTTTACTATGTAACACTATACATGTACCTCTTATAAATTTTGTAATGCCATCAAGTGACAAAGTTTGGGGTTTGAATGTTTCTGGCTGCCTTTTTCTATCTTCCATGAGAATGTTTTAACGTAGCGACATATGCTTGTAATTTTTTAAACATGGCCAAGGGATGATGTCGACATCCGAGCTGTTACTTAATATAACTTTGAGGATTATCTTAATCTAGCACCATCGGGACTTAGAACCACAGATTTAACAAGCATATCTGTGACAGTGTACTTGGGGTGACAAGGTTGAAAACTGAGCAGGCACCCTCCACAATCTTGTAGTGCTATCCTTGAGACTTGGTAATTAACAGGTTTAACCTTTATTAGGTCCATATGCAGGAGTTGGGCCAAAAGAGGTTTCAGCTTGCCAATGGTTAAAAATTCACATTCGCCAGTCGCAAAATGTTAAGATTTTTAGATGTTGGAACATCAAAATAAATGTGATGTTGTTACTAATGCCACTTGGGTAATCCAAGCTCTTCCCGCGAAGCGGGCAAGGATTAAGGCAAAGGGGTGCATTTCCTGAGGCGAGATGCTCATATATAGACTACGTGGCAGGAATCTGACTTGGCATTGTTCTGACAGATGCTTCTATCGCCACCTCCCCAATTTAGACATGTCCCTGAAGGGGAGGGAAATAGTCTCCAAGGACCTGTACCGGTGGTAAACTATGCCATGACCAACCACAGGACTTTCACGTACGCACAGGACTTTCACAGGACGTCATATACTCGTCGTGACTCGATCGTGATACCTTCTGATTCTGAGAACGAGGCCTTAACCACTAGGCTAGCGTCTGCTCAAACAAAATAAATGTAGTTGCTGTTATCGCAACTATAGTTTTTTTTTAAATCACTCACTTTTAATCAACTAATTGCCAAACTTTGTAAAATAACCAAAGACTTTTCACTTGAAAGTGGTTCTAAATTACAATGCCTGTCACCAGTAGCCCTCGTGTAGCTCTAGTGCAATGATAATTCAAATCAACTTTCAGGATGGTGGTAAATGTTTGACAACGGTTATACAACTGACATTGTGTTGCCATGAATGTGAGCGTTTGGTCCAAAGTTTCGCCTTATTCCAAACAAAAATTCAAAGTCCTTTTAGTGAAATTATAGTTAAAATTTTATTATCAGTATCACATGCTTTTTAAAATATGCATTATTGAGATAAATTATTAAAATTTAAATTAATGACAAGTTTCATTTGAGTTCTTAAACTGTCATGTACTAACATCTTCATGTACTAACAACACAAGTTCAAAAATTTCGTTAATAGCCTCTATACTCTTGGCTCTATAGTGACACAATAGTTATTTATGAAAGAAATGTGAAAAGCAATACTTTTTAAAACAAGTTTATTTTATTTCCCGAGCGAATGAAATAATGACACAAGTTTTAAAAAGTTTATTTTTCACAAGGGATGTATATACTATTTTTTATAATTACATGAAAATATCATTGGTTCAAAAATTATTCATGCACATAATATTTTAAAATAAAGCAGATCGATAAATTTCTGGATTTTATGAATATTATGAAACAGAATTTTTACTTGAAATGTTGGCATCTTATGAAAAGAGTGAATCTTTTTTTAAAATTGCTTTTGAGTGGAAAAACACTGCTTTTGGGTGCACGCATCTGATATTGAAATTGTAATGAAAAAGTTGGTTTTTTTCCTGAAATTATAAAAAATATATTTTGCAGATTCCTGTTACCTATCCTCTAACTGCTCCGGAAATTGCAATCCCAGAACTAGATGGAAAAACTGCAAAAATGTATCGGTAAGAATTTAATTTTTCTATTATCTTAGTAAAGTTCATAGGAAAGTAAAAAACAAAACAAAAAGGCTTATAATTTAGATTATGCTGAGGTACTATATATTATTTTGAGGACAATGAAGTAATTTATGGTTCAATTGGATAGTTAATTAATTAAATTAATGAATGAAACTTATTAAATTAATTACGTAACAGTGTACCTGTATTGATGCAGATCATTTAGCAAATTACTGGTAAATATGGAAATGCAGTCTGTTATGAGTTATTGCAAAGTCTTTTCAAAATTAAAAGTAAAAAACTTCCATTTTTTAGTTTTCTCAGATGATTGTGCTAATACTTGAGAAAATGTATTAACTTAAATGTATTATTTTTACTTTATTATTTTAACATAAATGTATTATTTTTACTTAAAAGTATTATTTTTACTAAAATGTATTATTTTTACTTAAATGCATTATTTAATGTAAATTGTATTATATTTGATCCCAAAATTGGTATTCAAAGTTCTGAAAATACAATAAAACTTTTTAGAAATTTTCAATGCTTTGTTTGATACTAATTAATATTTAAAAAAAAAATACCAATCTTATTGTTTTCAGGGGAGGGAAAATATGTCTTACAGATCATTTTAAGCCTCTTTGGGCTAGAAACACTCCAAAGTTCGGAATAGCCCATGCTATGGCCCTAGGGGTAAGATTAATTCCTCTTTTGTTTTGTGTGATTTTTTGAGGTATTTGGTTCGAAGCTAAACTCCTTGCCAACCGAAGTTGGGTAAATAGAAATATTCTATGGAGAAGATCCTTCCGCAGATGTAAAGAGTTCCATAAATTATTTGTGACCTCATCCAGAAATCATGTTTAAATCATTTTCGTTTAAGATCTAATAGGTTTGAATATTATTTGAGACATTTTGGAAATTTTATCAGAATGAATAGTGTATTTTGGTTAAATTGTATTCAGATCATTTTGTATGTAAATATTACCTTACAAGAGTTTCCAACCAACAGACCAATCATGCTTTTCCCTCATCCTTTTTATTCTTTGTTTTTACCCAAGTTTTAGGTTCGCACAGAGTGTAGATTTTCTATATAATTTGCTAGTATGATTGCGAAAGATTTTTTCCAAACGGTGGCGATAGGGAGAGAGTGTTTTGATTTTTGGATTAGATAATCTTTTTGCATTATTTTTGATGCAAAATTTTCTGCATGACATTGTGGTTGGTAAAATGTAGCATTAGCAGAAAAAGAGTTGTGATCAATCTTGAAATCTTTAAGGGATGCACCGAGTACCATTTTCGGTTGAATACCGAATATTGGGCCGGCCTAAACCAATTTATATATTTTGTCTGATCTAAGTATGTTGTATTTATTATTCACCAATTTCAATTCAACATAAACATATAAGTACACAATCACACAATAATTTTAATGCAATTATAGCTATTAAATTTTTAATTAAAGCAACACACAACAAAGTAGCACTCGTTTGTTATTAAAACAAGCCTTTAAGAACATCTAACTTGGAAAATCCCAACACGAAAATGAAAAAAGAAGTTTGTGGATCCGATTTAGAAAGAAAATTAGAAAAAGAATAATGAAACCATGGCGTACAATAACAATTACAGTAGACTCCCGCTTAACGGGCCTCCGTTTAACCGGATCTCCGCTTTAACCGGGCTGAAAATTTCACCCTTAGAATGTTAAGAATACCTAAAATTACAAGTTTTTGGTTACATTTCAATCGGTTTTCAGCGTCGCACATGTTTCAAACGCGTGGTTGGGGAGAATGGGGGGGGGAGGGGGCACTTGTTGACATTGGAAGGCTGTGGGGATCGACCGTCAAGTCGTCGAATTTCCAAACTTCGACAAAAAAAAGCCTCAGAATTTTTTAAAGGTATGTAATCAAAAATGCAAAATACTAATATATAAAATAACCTGAAAAATGACATCTTATTTCAATTGTACATGTATTTCATGAGGCAAATATCATCAATAAATAGAAGTGCAATCAAATAAACATCTAAATTTCAATTTATTTAATTTCTCCGGTTTAACCGGATTTTCGTTTAACCGGCTTACCATCGGTCCCGTTTAAGCCGGTTAAGAGGGAGTCTACTGTGTACAATTACGAAATGATTTTTTCTCTTTTAGTGAAAAATTACAATTGTGATATAATAGTAATTATTGTTTTAAAGCGCAATTACTGTAACTGTTTTCTTAAAAAGACATGTTTAATTAATACAACTTGAGTAAAGCTTGATGTAACATTATAAATAACAAAAACTTAAGAATTTGAGTCAATCAAAAAAGAAAATAAGTTCTGTTTTTGAATGTTTCCAAAAAGAGATTTGAAAAAAATTAAATTTCACTATTAGGCCGAATAGTAAAGCTATTAGGCCAAACTGAATATTCCGATAAACTCTATTTTATTCACTATAGAATTTACTCGGTTTACATTTAAATTTGTAAAAAAAATATCTGGTTTACTTTAATTCTGTTTATAATCTAATTATAAATTCTTAACTTATATAAGTAGTAAAAGACTCTATAAAACAGTTGAGTATTTTTCTTTTTTTATACACTGCTCAAAACAATTAGGGAAGCACTTTGCGTACTTTTGTTTTCCCGTCCAGTTCCAACTTCTTATTTTTTCTTATAAAAATCTAAAATTTGTTAAATAGATTCCTTATCATCCAGATTAAAATGGTAGAAAACAGGAAACCAAATTTTAATTTTTTAACTAAAATTTGAGGGACAAAAAATTGGAATTATAACTTTTGAATAATATATAACTAAAAAATGTTTCAATGTTTTAATTGTAAAAAAATTTAAAATCAAATTTTAGACTTCTAAGAATGCAAGCAGGAAGAATTTGTGGTCAATTTATTTCATAAAATATTTTGGGAGTGAATTTTATTTTACCATGTTTTTCATATTTTCATTCAATTAAAACAAACATTATTTAATTCTTTAAAAGACATGATTCTTCCATCTGACGATAAATAAGTACGATTTCGACTTAATGAGAAAAAAATCGGAAGCTGATGATACCAAACAGAATCATTGAGGGCGAAATGGTATAAAACCATGCATTCCCCATATTGTTTTGAGCAGTGTAGTTCAATGTATTTACCAATTGATTGTCCTTTGATTTTGAAATGTTGGTGCTTAGATTAAAAAGTCCTTTTTGTAAACAAAATTTTTATATTTGTTAAAACATAATTAAATCATGATTAAAACACCGAAAAATATCTTAATTTCCAGTTATTACTCATGCATAAAAAGATAATTATGGGGAGGGTTAAAAAAAATAATTAAAAGTGTCAAGTCCCAAGTAAAGCTGAAGTTCTGTTTTTAGTATATAGATGGCACCACAAATCAATATGAGATCCTTTTAAAACCTGGCAATCACCTAGCAATTGTCCCCTATTTTATTGTGTTATGTTTGGAGATTACTCTCCTCCTTACCCAGGCCTATATATTTATAGGCCAGAGTATTGCATTTATTTAAAGAATTTAATTCATGAAGTGAAAAATTTTCTAAAATTAAACTGAAAAATACCAAAGAAGCAAAGAATAAGCAAAGTTCCAATATTTTGAAGTATCATTTATAATAAAAAGATATTTTAATTTTAATACAAAGAGGTTTTATATAAGATTTTTTTCTTTTAATTAATACCATAAAATTTCTTATAGGAATATTCAGTTCATCAAAAACCTTACTATGACAATTTTATTTAATGCATAATTGTGTGTAGAAATAAACTACAATTAAGAAAACAACACTAACCCAAACAATTTAAATATATATTTAATAATTTAACACTATTTTAACTAATTTATGTAGAATTTTTTTTATGTTTGAAAAAAAATACATTAATTGTGCTTAAAAATTTAAAAGTATGTCATTTTATATGTTGTATTTCGTATTTTTTTTCAAAATGTCAAATATGTTTTATGGAAATACAGACATAAACTTAGAAATTTCCTTTACAAGTTAGTTAATTTCCTAAAATAGACAACCTTACCTAGCATATAAAGTGAAATTTGGATATCTTATAATTAGTTCAGTCTGTCTCTCATTCATTTGGTCATCTCTAACCACTTTTACCAAATACCACAAACAATTATTTTTGTGGTATGCCAAATAAAAAAAAAATTAATTTAGTAGGCTACATTATAGTTTTCATTAAAAATTCCCATTTAAAGTGTAGTGTAAATTTGAAATTAAAAACTCACAATTTTTATTCCTATTCAATAAATTGCATTAGAATGACTCCAAATTCTAGTTTTTTTTACAACGCTCATGCATTAAACAAAAATATATTGTGTACTTTTATTCAATTTAAAACTTATAGTATTCAGGATCAGAATGCCTTTATAGAATATTATTAAAAAACACATTTTATTTACATTACTACGAGGGCTTTTTTTAACCTCCGATGGGCTGTAACAAAATGACAGGTCAAAATACAAAAAAGATTTTTTTACTAAAAGTAATGTACAATACTGCTTATTAATCCATATTATCTCCTTTGATGATTCATTTGCCATATCTGTAAACAATCTTTGAACTATCCTCTTCATAAAATGTAGCGCCACCAATGATTTTAAGGGAGTTGGGACAGTTTCTTTGAGCTCCACGTCAACTTTTAAGCGCTATAAGACAAGCCACTTTGCTTTGCAATAATTCGCTTTCGGTAAACCTTTGAGTTTCCCTAAACACTTGGTGAACTCTCTGAACAATACTAATGTTCATGAAGAAGGAGGTCTAAGGAAGCAAGTCTGCTGCTACAGATGGTATTGTTCAGCGAGTTGAACAAGTGTTTAGGGAAACTCAACGGTTCACCATAAGTGAATTCTGGACTAGCAGTGGCTTGGAGGACCGAAAAAAAATTAATGTGAAGCATCCAAATTTTTTTTAAACGAAACCATCTCAACTCCCTCCCAATCATTGGCAGCTACATTTTATGAAGATAGTATTTCAAAGCTTGTTTAACCGTATGACAAATGCCTTAATCATAAAGGTGATTATGAGGAGAAATAAGCAGTACTGTACATTGGTAAAAAATCATTTTTATATTTTGATCCGTTTTTTTCCTACAGCACATCGGAGGTTGAAGGAAAAACAGTCCTGGTACATTCATTTGCTTAAATTTATCACGTGAAAACATGTTTATACTTTGGCTCATTTACTTATTTGTTTATAATCAAGCCGGCTTAAAATATTAGTTAGGATACATTTTGGTGATCATGCACATTTTTTTCAGGGAGGGACAGGAGTAGGGTTGATGAGTGTTAAAATACTACTTAAGCAAAAATTAAATCCTCAACATGTAAAAGTATTTATGACCATAAATGGTCATTTGTTAAGCCACTTATAAAATATAACTTTAAAAAGCACTTTGTTTGCATTTAATATGTTAATTTACATATTCCTATCCGGTTTTACATATCTATACTTTAGCTCCTTCACTTATAACGCTAATTCAACCGAACTAAACCTTTATTAATTTTTTTCCGGGGGCTGGGGAGCCCAGTCGGTTAGGCACTCGCCTAGCATGCGAAAGATCCCAGGTTCGGGTCCGAGAATCGCCAAAATAACTACCAACCTATAAAAGGGCCCGTGCAGCCAAAAATGTCCGATGGAATGATACCCTGTGTAAGGGAGTGCACGTTAAATATCCTTCAAAGTCTTAACGCTGCCTACGATGTCGCCCTTAACGGTTGCGTTGGGTGCCTATTCAGGTGTCGGCTCGTCACTTGACTGTGGTTCTAAAACACGTCGCCCGTCGCCATTAGCCCTCGTGCAGTTCTAGTGCGAGGATCATTCAAACCTTTCTAACTATTATTTTTTTTCCAGCTGGGTCCTTGGTTAGCAGTGGAGATTCCCGACCTGATACAGAAGGGTATAGTGGTCCATAAAGAGGGCGCCATCTCCTCTTCGTAACCTCCAATAATCTTTATATTTAATCAAGTTGTTTTAATAAAGTATTTTCGACGGGGATGTTTGGTAGTTTTGTTAATGTGTTTTATAATTCTTACTCTTTTAATATTTGGTCATTGGTAATCTTTAATTCTTTGAAAGTCTATTAAACTCTTAAAACACAAGCAAAACCCTACACGTATATTCTTAACCTATACATACTTTTCATAAAAATATATGCTAAAAAG